>BLSH010428814.1:968874-1025548 GCA_018402905.1 Glandirana rugosa | reverse complement strand
GTTCCTCTGTTTTGCTTACATCAGAGAAAGCAGTGACAGTCAGGAAGAGATTTCTGAGGACAGCTACCTTCACTTGTTTGATGGCTTCTCAGTGCCTCAGTCTTCTGGGCTCAATGTCTTCATGCATACCGATGATTCCATGGGCACCTGCGCAAGTTTCAACAAGGGAGGAAACAGGATCGAGCAGAGTTGAGAACAGTGTCACTCAGTATGAGTAGCGGTCCATGGTGATGGAAAGACCCTGAGGAAGTCACGGCCCTTTTGAACCATTACACTGGGTCATTGTTATGAATCATGTTGGCAAGACAGCCTGGGAGGCACACTGTGAGGGACTGTCGGTCAAGGCAAATGGACATTTCCAGCCAAGGAGGGTAGTCTCAAATGCGCTGGAAGTTCAAACAGCCTTTTTAGCACTTTGGCCTTGCTACACAGAATCAAGGGAAGACCAGTCTCCTTGCAGTTGAGCAACAGGGCAACAGTTGCCTATATTCAGCTCCAGGGAGGAACTCTCCCTATCAGCAGTATGCTACTGAGAGAGGTGAAACCCATAACGTCTGCGATGGAAGAGCAAATTCAGGAAGCAGTTTACCTCCCAGCAGACTTTGGAACACATAGGCAGACCTACTATCATGCAAGCTTCCCAGAGCACAACGAGTGGGTCTACATCCCAGGTCTTCTCTGAGCTGGTCCATAGGTGGGGCCTACCACAGACAGACCTCTTCACAAATGTTGGATATGTCTGGCCTTGTTTCCATACCTCAAGGTGCAGGGGGCATACGCTCTGGTCTCTCCTTGGGGCTGCAATCTAGATTATATATTTTCCCCCCAACATCTCTTGTAATGAGATTCCTCTAGAGTCTGTCAAGGGAGTACATGGTTGTCATAGCCAATCCTCTATATTGGCTATGAAGCCCTCTGGTTTCCTTGGCCATTCACTTCAGAATACAGAAAACATTTCCCCTATGCACATATGCAGACCAGGACTGCAAGCGGGGTGCTAATAGGGGAGGCGCGGGGGAACTCGGTTGCTCCAGAGCAATCTCTACTTTGTTGAGTGCTAGAAGGCACTCTACTTACAACATCTATGCTTAAATCTGGAGCAAGTTTGTGTTATCTCAGTAGGGTGAGACATTGATTCTACTGCCCCCAGCTGTTCTATACTTCCTCTAGGCTGGGTTGGACATGAGCCTTAGCCTATCCTCACTGAGCTGGCAAGTCTCAGCTGTATTGGCAATAACAAATTTAAATGGGCCAAGAATCCTTCAGTCTGCACGACTTTTGAAGGCAGTCGTAAGGATTCAGTTATAAACAGAAAGGAGTCTTTCCCAGTGGGATCGATTGGTGTTGCTGGATCTCTTGTCCATTCAACCGTTTGCTCCAACAGAAAAGTATTTGGTTTGGGCCATTACCTACAAGACAGCATCTATTGCAAAAACTTTAAGCAGAAGTTTGTCTGTGATTCAAGCTCTTGGAGCTTCAAAAAAAGAAAAAAAAAAAAGAAAAAGTTTTCTTTACAAAAAGAGTAGAGGGCTTGTAGGTCATCTTGTATCAAAGGTAGCAATAGTCCTCTATTTAACAGACATCTGGGAATTGCCTAAATTTCCAGAACATCACACAGGAAAGTCACACGACCTGGACGTTTTCAAAAAGAAGCACCTGTCCACAATTGGTCTTTTTAGATCATCTAATAAGCCTTTTGTCATTCCAGATGGGGATCATCAAGAAAAAGAGGTTACTGCCTGGACTCTAGCAGGCTTGGTGGTGCATATAGGGCGAGGGGGCATTAAGCTTCTGTCAGCGGCGGTGCACTCTACCAGAGTGGTTGTAGTCTCCTAGGCAGCCCACTTGGGAGCATCTAAAGTATCCATCTGTAGAAGTATCATGGTCATCCCAGCATACCTACTCAAACTTTACAGAGTAGAGATAGGTGCCTTGTCATCAGAGGACTTTGTAGGAAGGACTATTCAGTCCACTGTCCCATCCTTATTAGAATATTGGTTTGGCAAGTAGAACCCACCCTGTCAGCTAGTTATTTATCACTAGTATGCTGCCATGTTGGTGTCAGGAAAATGGAAAATTGTATCAAACACTTACCGTAATTTTCCTTTCCTGGCGCCAAACCATGGCAGCATACGGGCCCACCCTGTGCGTTTCGGTATGTAGCTTGTTACAAAGAATGGGGGGGGCGGCTAACTATGCCTTTTTTTATGCTATTCACTGGTCCTGAGGGAGTAGTCAAGAGGCGGAGCTCTATCACTAGTATGCTGCCATGGTTTGGCGTCAGGAAAGGAAAATTATGGTATTTGATACAATCAGTTTTGGCCGATTTATATTCTTCCTCAAATTTTTGGTTAAAAAAAATCAGAATCGGCGTTTATTGATTGGTGTGCGCAAAAGTTGCCGCGTTTACAAACCATGAGAATTAATTTCTGGCGCTTTTACATTTTTTTTTTTTTACTGGTAATGGCGACAATCTGCGATTTTTATCGGGACTTTTATATTGAGCGGACATGTCGGACATTTTTTTGGGACCAATGACATTTATACAGCGTTCAGAAATGTAAATATCCACTGTCATTGGCAGGGAAGGAGTTAACCTGCAGGAGGCGCTCTAGGGGTTAACTGTGTTCCCTGTGTGTGTTCTAATTGTATGGGGACTGGGCTGCCAGGGGCACCAGAGATCTAAATGATCCCAAGTACAGGGATCAGTAAATCTCTGACATGCCACCTGTCATAATGGGGAACTGGCGTGTTTACATTGGCGGTTCCCCGTTCTGGCTCTGTCACAGGGCATCACGAGTTGCCGGCGGACATCGAGTCCGTCCGACCCCATGTGGGGGTCGAACTTTTGAGGGACGGCGCAGCAATCTCCCAGAAGTGGAGAAGGGTACCTGTCAAAAACAGGTACCCTTTCCCCCCTCCCCGCCTGAAAGGTGCCAAATGTGGCACTGGAGGGGAGGAGGAAGCACATAAGCGGAGCTTCCACTTTTGGGTGTCTTCCCACAAATAAACAGATATGTAAATAGGTGCCGCGCAGTACTATGATTATATCTAATGATAATTAATCATATAGTGACCATATAAGAAAGGAAAAAATATCAGAGCTTAGGTCCACATAGCCTAACAATCTGCCAGCTGAACATCGCGGGAGGCCGGAGCTACACGTGATGTCACCCGTTGGCTTACTATCACAAGCAGGGAGATAGGGTGCTTGTTTTGACACACAATTTTACAAGAAGTTTTTATGTGAGTACAATTTATGGTAACAAAATTTAGATCGGGTGCACAGAGAGCACCTAGTGTTGCTCTTCTCTTTTTTCTACCCAGGTCGGATGATCTGTATGAGAGCGTAGGTTTACTTATGCTGACCAGAGAGGAGTACATCCTATAGAGAGCGGTTATAGCATCAAGTGTGGACGGCTCCATCCAGTCTGTTTGCAACCCTATGGTTTCAGTGTGTCCCCCTAGGGGAAAGCGCGCATTACCCTCTAGTAAAACTGGGGTCTGCTCTGGAGTTGAGCGCATTCACTTACCACAGGTGGAGGGACTGAGCACCATTGGCACTTTATGCTCTGATTATCTGCACAGAGGGAACTGCATAGGAGATCTATCGTCTTTTACAAATACATCTTTATGCATGGACTGCTTATGGACTTTCTCATATAATTGATACTTTTTATGATATGCATTTATTATTACTCAGAATTTTAGATTATTATTCTCAATTGCACTGCATCCTTTATGATATATACAGGGGTGTAACTACAGGGGTTGCAATTGCTCCAGGGGGCCTGTATGCCTCCCTTGTACACCTGGATAGGAGGGATGGCGGGGGCAGCATTTAGAGGAACCAATCTCCTCCATTTTCCTCCTAATGGAGGAGATTGGTTCCTCTATATGCTGCCCCTGCAACCCCTCCTATCCAGTTTACTTGTCTTCTGCTGTTCCCAGGGTCCCTGTGTGCTTCCCTGGTTCCCCCCGCAGAGCTGCTGTCTCCCCCTCTCTCCTGCCAGCTGCTGTAGAAGATGTGTCATGATGGAGAGATGGGAACGGGTTGGTAAATTTGTCATTTACCGGCTCTTTCCTTTTCTGAATGAACAGAGTCAGTCATTGGTACCAATTGGTTCACTCATAACTGAAGCATAGTAAACAGTTTTTACTATACTTCAGTTTCTGAATGAATGGGAGGTTCGGTGCACAGCTATTCTTTACTTCGGTGGGACTGCAATAAAGGGACCCGCAAAGGGAGTAATGGGCCCCAGGATCAGTGGGAAGAGGGAAGGGCCCTGGCCAGGGGTCAGGGGGGGCCCTTCATAATTTCTTGCACCGGGGCCCTGAAGGTTCTAGTTACGTCTCTGGATATATATAGTGACCATAGATCATGTACAATACACTTTAAAAAAAAAACAATATATATATGCCAAGTGTTCATAAATTCTTGCAAAAACATGCATGAAGGTAAAAAACCTTCTGTGTGCAGCAGCCCCCCCCCCCCCCCAATGCTTACCTGAGCCCTTGCCTCTCTGGGGACTCACAGTCCTGATTGGCTTTTGCCAGCAGGGGGAGCCACTGACTCCCCCTGCTGTCAATCACAGCCAGTGAGCCAATCAGGAGATGAAGGGGGCGGGGCCAAGTCACAACACCTTGTGTGAATAATGGACACGCAGAGCCACAGGTCGGGAGTGCGTCTGCTTGGGTGCCCCCACAGCAAGCTGCTGGCTGTGGGGGCACTTGGCAGGAGGGAGGGGCCAGGAGCACAACCAGCATGGGACCCAAGAAGAGAAGAATTGAGGATGTTCTGTGCAGAACCACTGCACAGCAGGTAAGTATAACATGTTTGTTATTTAAAAAAGAAAAACAAGGCTTTAATATCACTTTAACTATAAAGCAAGTTCAATTTGTGCTTTCATAATATGTGCCATTCAATGTGACAAAATAAAATAATAAGCATAAAATTCCCAAGTGTCCAAATATTCTTCTAAGTATGTGTGTTCTATAATATTCCAACCGTGTCATCTGATATTTATTTATTCTGCATTTATAATCCTCCATTATATACTTTCATCCCCTTGTATTGCCACCTCACAAGTCGGTGTAATGTGCTTGTCCCTTTTAGTGGGGTCTCCTATGTTATAGGTGCAATGTCCTCCTCCAGCTCACTGGTGCTCCTCAATCCATCCCCATCCTCCGCAATCCTTAGGTGGATGTTAGTTACTCAAAATAAAGAGGAAATATAATGGTCTTTGAATAAAATTCACTATTTATTGATTACAAATGATATACACTCAACTTTTTTGGTGCGCACAGTATACATGCATATGTGGATGAAACTAACCAATAAAATGGCCGACCGTACACTGCCTGTTTGTGTGGCATGGCATCATGGGCTTCACTCAACATATTGCATCCAATTGCGTGACTTCATCAGGGGAATCAAGCCACACAAACAGGCAGTGTACCGTCGGCCATTTTATTGGTTGGTTTCATCCACATATGCCTGTATAGTGTATACAGTGTGCACCAAAAAAGTTGAATGTATATAATTTGTAATGAATAAATAGTGTTTTTTATTCAGAGAGCATTAAATTCCCTCTATATTTTGAGTGTGTTACCAACATCCATCTGAGGATTGTGGAGTGACTTAGGAGACGTCACTAAAAGGGACAAGCAGCACATTACACCTACCCATGGGGGGGGGGGGGGGATACAAGGGGAGAGCATATGAATGTCAGTGAAAGGATACTCGCCCATGGTGAAAGTATATAATGGAGGATTATAAGAGCAGAATAAAGAAATAACACATGACACGGTTGGAATATTATAGAACACGCAATATTTGGACACTTGGGACTTGGGCGTATATTATGAAGGCACAAATTGAACTTGCTATATGGTTAACAACGCATACAAAAAAAACGCATGTCTTTGCAAGAATTTATGAACACTTGGGATACATTTATTGTTTTTTTTCCCATGTTTTTTCAGTGTATTGTACATGATCTATGGTCACGGTATGATTAATTATCATTAGGTATAATCATAGTATTTGTACCGCGTGGCACCTATTTACATATCTATTACTGAACCTGGAGATCAGCGTGAAAAGTCCGGGCCATTCATAGAGGAAAAAGGGAGTGAAGGGGTGGTCACATGCAGTCTCACGGTAGAGTGAAAGGGTTAATTTACCTTTATACTGGAATACTCCCAGGACGTTGCTAGGGTGTTGCTAAGTGAGACCTAGTCCTATCTGCTCCCCTCCTCCATCACATTAGTGAGCTCTTTCTCTGATTCATACCCGCTCACATGCTCTTTTTGACTTTCTCTCTCTCCAATGCAGTAGCTCTGAGCTCACTCCTGTGATGGTGGAGGTGAGCAGTAAGGACTAGGCCTCACTTAGCAACGTCCTGGGAGTATTCCAGTCAGGCTTCAGCAGGTATGTAAATGGCCTTCACCTATAGGCAAGGTATTATTCAACTTTAGTTTGTTTTCACCTACAGGTGCCCCTTATGCATACCTCCCAACTTTTTGAGATGGGAACGAGGGACATCTATTAGCAAATGTATGTAGGCATAGGACACACCCCCACCATGCCCCCTTAAAGGAGAATTATACACAAAAATTATTAGTTAAACCCACAAGTGCTTTATTTTTACCACTACTATTCCTTTATATTGGCTTTTGAAGTTTATAAATGCAGCAATTTAGTAATTGGGTGGAAGATTTAGCAATGGGAAACACCAAAATGAGGGACAAATGAGGAGGAATGAGGGACAGAGGGACATTGTTCCAAATGAGGGACAGTCCCTCCAAATCAGGGACAGTTTGGAGGTATGCCTTATGCGCATAGACAGTTTCTTGGTAAAGGTCAGATAACCCATTAAGGGGATATTGTTCCAATGTGCAGGATAAGGGAGGTAAGGGGTTAATATACAGATGGCATGGAGACAGCACTGGAGCCACTATGTAAAGGAGAGGAGGGGCATGAATGGGTTAATATAAAAAAAAATCCCATGTGTCTCTTAACCACTTCAGCCTGGAAGGATTTCCCCCTTTATGACCAGAGCACTTTTTGCAATTCTGCACTGCGTCGCTTTAACTGACAATTGCGCGGTCGTGCGACGTTGTACCCAAACAAAATTGACGTCCTTTTTTGCCACAAATAGAGCTTTCTTTTGGTGGTATTTGATCACCTCTCCGGTTTTTATTTTATGAGCTATAAACAAAGAGCGACAAGTTTGAAAAAAAGACTATATATTTCTTTCTTTTTGCTAAAATACATATCCAAAAAAAAAAAAAAAATATATATATAAAAAACTAATTTATTCATCAGTTTTGGCCAATATATATTCTTCCTCATATTTTTGGTAAAAAAAAAATTGCGATCGGCATTTATTGATTGGTTTGCGCAAAAGTCGCCGCGTTTACAAACCATGAGAATTCTTTTATGGGATTTTTTTTTTTTTTAGTAATGTCGGCGATCTGCGATTAGTGGGACTGCAATATTACGACGGACATGTCAGACACTTTTGACACTTTTTTGGGACCATTGACATTTATACAGCGATCAGTGCTATGAAAATGCACGGATTACTGTGTAAATGTCACTGGCAGGGAAGAGGTTAACACCAGGGGTGATCAAGGGGTTAACTGTGTTCCCCGGGATGTGTTACTAACTGTGTGGGGGCTGGGCTGACTGGGGGAGGAGAGTGATCTCTGCTCCCATATACAGGGAGCATACGATCACATTCCTTCCCCCTGTCAGAACGGGGATCTGCTTGTTTACATTAGCGGTCCCCATTCTGTCACTGATTGAAGTGATTCCGGGTAGCCGGCAGACATTGAGTCCGCCCCACCCCGCCCCATTAAAGTGGTTGTCAACTCATGACAACCACTTTAACCTATAGGTAAGCCTATAACAAGGCTTACCTGTAGGCTCCCTGCATATCTCCTAAACCTGCGTGGTGAACTGTGATGTGCTGACGTCATTGGGCACATGCACAGTGAAGAAATGGTCTCCATGCCGTTCCTTCACTGACATTGTGCCGCGATTGGTGGCTCCCGTGCGCATGCGCAGGAGTGACGTTATGCGGCTCTGGTAAAATCACAGAGCCGGAGTCCGCGGTCCAGGAAGGAAGAGGGGAAGAAGATGGACGCTTCCTACTGTGGAGACAGCGTGTGCTTCCAATGCAGGTAAGCGTCACATAATAGGCTAGTATGCGATGCATACTAGCCTATTATGCTTTTACATTGCAGGGTAACGAAGAGGAAGTAAACCCATCAGGGTTTACTTCCTCTTTAAGTGGTTAATCACTTCAGTCCCGGAAGGATTTGTCCCCTTAAGGGCCAGAGCACTTTTTGCAATTCAGCACTGTGCACTTTAACTAATTGCGTGGTCATGCGACGTTGTACCCAAACAAAATTGCAGTCCTTTTTTTCCCCACAAATAGAGTTTCCATTTGGTGGTATTTGATCACCTCTGCGGTTTTTATGTTTGTGCTATAAACAAAAAAATAGCGACAATTCTGAAAAAAAAAAAATTTTTTTTAACTTTTTGCTATAATACATATCCCAAAAAAATGTACTCATCAGTTTAGGCCAATATATATTCTTCTACATATTTTTGCAAAAGTAATCGCGTCTACAAACTATGGGAATAGATTTATGGCATTTATATTTTTTTACTAGTAATAGCGGTGATCTGCGATTTTTATCGGGACTGCGATATTGCGGCGGACAGATCGGACACTTGACACTATTTTGGGACCAATGACATTTATACAGCGATTAGATTTAAAAATAGCTACTGATTACTGTATAAATGTCACTGGCAGGGAATGGGTTACACTATAGGGGGCGAGCAAGGGCAGTGTTGGTTAGGGAGAAGTCTAAGGCTGGGTTCACGCTGGTGTGATGCCAGACATCGCATGTGATTCTCACCGCACTGCTGTGCAGACATAGTTGTGCACAGCCTATTGTATTAGGATGCACCCCAAAGCTCAAACACACACGCTTTTCTCCAGCCTCAGCTGCACTGGACAGTGAATGAATGGGAAGTGCTCTGTGCTGAGCGGCTTCCAGTTCATTCACAAAGCATAGTAAACACAGTCTACTGTGCTTCAGCTACGAATGGACACAGTGAGTGAGTGTGCACCCTGTGTTCATTTAGAAAAGGAAGGGGCTGGCAAATTAGATATTTACTAGCCACTTCTCCCGCTCTCCAAACTGAAACATCCCCCGCAGCAGCCGGGAGGATAGGAGGAAAGCCAGCAGCACTGTGGGGTGGGGGGTTGGACCAATGCGGGGGAAAGCCCAGGCACTAGGGCGAATCTGCACCACACGTAGTGATTAGGGTGTGCCCCGGCACACCTGGCAAACCCCTTTGTGTGCAGGTCATGTGTGATGTCTGTGCGATTCAGGAACCCGCACAGGAATCGCAGGGTTTCCAGTATCGCAGCAGTGTGAGCCGAGCCTCAATGGTGACACAGAGAGGAATACAGCCTGAGAGAGCCAATCCCTCATACAGGTGACACCGGATATGCAGCCCCCACCTCATGGCTTCCTTCTCCTCATTCCCCTCACTCTCCTCTCCATACACCGGACTGATCGGAGGACGGCTCTGCAGGACACCACAACACAGCACAGCCGGGCGGGAGCCGCTAAAAAGACCTCCTCATGGAAATCGCAGCGGCCATGACTCACCTGATGCTCCATTATGCAGTGTGAGTTGTGGGCGGTGCCGATGTCTAGTCTCGGGGGTATGATTGGCTTTCCAACACACCCATCTCTGTGTCTCGCCCCTTCGCTGCTCCCATGAACACCATATCTTCTTCCTGACCAATCCAGAAATGGTCCGTCTCTTTTCTCCTTCCCCTGTGACATCGCACTTTGGTTCCTGGGGAAGTTACTACCGATTCTACATGAGGGGGTGACAGTGATCAGGGTGCTCACATTGGGGTTGCCACCTCATCCCTTTAAACCCAAACACATATGAATTAGGCGTTCCATTCAGGTCCGCCTGTCCGTTTTTCAGGTGGACCTGAACGAACGCCCTATTCTCCTCTATGGAGTCAGATGTCAGCGGTGACATGTCCTCTGACACCTGCCGCTCTCCAATCCGTAAAGTCCGACGGATGGAAACCCTATTTTTCCATCCGTCTGGGGATCGGATCGGATGACAATGGACAGACGGTCCGTTGTCATCTGATATCCCATAGAGGTAAACGGAGCTCTGACAGACCAGTCTCTGCACAGTGAGCGGAGACGGATCTGTCATTCGTCGGCTCAGCAGGGATCAGCGGAGCGATCCCCACTGAGCAAAACAGGGGCGGGCCGGGGCTGTGACATCACAGGGGGCGGGGCCTTCCAGGTGATGTCAGCGGGTGGCCCCGTCCCATGCCAATATAAAGGCACAGCACACAGCGGAGAGGGCATTCGTAAAGGAGATCGCGTCGTGTCAACATGGGAAGAAGAAGAGTGGGAAGAGGACAGCGGAGAAGGCTGGCAAAAGAGCAAAAGACGCCGTAGAGAAGGAGAAGACCCCTCAGAAGATGGAAGACCCCCGCAAAAGAGCGGAAGAAAGAGCCAGAGAGGGGAGAAGACGCCGGAGCTGATTTAATAAAATATTTTAAAAAGCTGTGTAGTGTGTTTTTTTTTGTACATTTTTTTTTTCCAGGTAAATGCTTAGGGTTACGATGTACCCCATACTCATTTACATAGGGTGGGGGGCCAGCGTCTGGGGGCCCCCTTGTTAACGGGGGCTTCCAGATTCCGATAAGTCCCCGCCCGCAGACCGCGACAACCACCGGCCAGGGTTGTCGGGAAGAGGCCCTTGTCCTCATCAACATGGGGACAAGGTGCTTTGGGGTGGGGGGGGGGGTGCAGAGCGCTCGCTCGTCCCCACCCCCTTTCCTGGCCTGCCGGGCTGCGTGCTCGGATAAGGGTCTGGCATGGATTTTTGGGGGGAACCCACGCCGTTTTTCGGTGTGGGGGTTCCCCTTAAAACCCATACCAGACCAAAGGGCCTGGTATGCTCCTTGAGGGGGATCCCATGCCATTTTTTATTTTTTTTTATTTGGCGTGGAGTTCCCCTTCAAGATCCCCAGAGCACAAGTCGCATTGCAAAGTCGGATCAGTGAAGACAGTGATCCGACTTCAATGCCTTTCAATGGGCTAAAGTAGGATCAAAGTCGGACAAAAGTAGTACAGGAACCTTTTTCAAAGTTGGTCTGACTTTGAAAAACACAAGTCGGACCAGTTAAGACGGCTCTCATAGGGAATCATTGTTTTTGTGAAGTAATACGACTTGTGCTCCTCACGTCGGTCCGAGAATCGGACTAGTGTGAACCCAGCCTTACACAGATTCTGAGGCTAATTAAATGCAGATAAGGCACAAAGTGAGTTTATTTACCACCTTAACCAACCATAGAGACTGTGTAATTAATGTGTTCGGTTTTAAAGGGAAGATGTGGCAACCCTAGCTCACATCTGTGCTGGGTGCTACTCTGTATTGGTTGTCACTTACATGACTGAGGTATTGGCTTGGAGATTTTCCCCAACCAACACTGGTGTCTAGGGCTGCTGTTACAAATCACAGGGCTCCATACAGCCTACCCAACACCGACCACCGGTGACAGCAATAAAGTTGTGTAGTCAGGTGCTGGGCCCAGGTGCTCCTCTCCTCTCCCCCAAAGACTTCATTACAGAGCAAAGTAGTACAATGTACTACAGCTGGCTGGAGAAAGCTTCAGGGTGAGGCGGAGACAAGAACAGTCATCCTGCACAAGGAGAGAGAGCAGCGGTGAGCGGTCTTTATTACAGGAAGTTCCTGCACAAAGGGAAAATCTCACACTGGATTACTGCACAGATCTGGAAGAAATTCACAAAGCACACCAAGATGCAAGGATACACAATGGTTGCTTATCCAGGAGTTCCCCCTGCTGTCTCCGCACACCAAAATGCAAAACACACACCTAGTTTATTTTTTTTGCTGTTTGTCCTGTAAGGAAAATTTCCCTTCTCTCCCCGTCCAGGAAACACAACAGGAAGAGCAAATCTCTTTAAAGCGGAGCTCCAGCCCCCCCATGAAAAAAATGAACAGTCAGCAGCTACAAATACTATTGCTGCTGACTCCAGCGGTGTATTCACCCCAGACAATTTTTCAATTGGCTATTGGGTGCTGCTGCCATTCCTTCTAAGGGAGACCAGAAGTGAAGCCTTGTGGCTTAACACCCGGGTTCCTACTGCGCAAGCGTGAAGCGCGGTAAGCTTTGTAAATGTGTACCGCGAAAGGTGCCAAATTATTACTATTATACAGAATTTATATAGTGCCAACAGTTTGCACAGCGCTTTACAATATAAAGAGAGACATTACAGTGACAGTACAATTCAAAGCAAGAGGGTTAGAAGGGCCCTGCTCCTGTGAGCTTACAATCTAAGGGGGGGGGGGGAGCTGGTGAAACAAAAAGGTAGGGACTGTGAGGGATGAACTGATGAGGGGAGTAGAAGATTCCATTGTTAGCTGGAGGCAGGATAGGCCTCCCTGAAGAGATGAGTTTTCAGGGATTGTCTAAAAGTGGACAGAGTAGGAGATAGGTGGACAGATTGGGGTAGAGAGTTCCAGAGGATGGGAGAGGCTCTGGAGAAGTCCTGGAAATGAGCATGGGAGGAGGAGACAAGGGAGATAGAGAGCAGGAGGTCTTGGGAGGAGCAAAGAGGACGATTTGGGCGATATTTGGAGATAAGATTGGTGATGTAGCTTGGGGCAGAACTGTAAATGGCTTTGTATGTCATGGTTAGGGTTTTGAATTTTATTCTTTGGAAAATGGGAAGCAAGTGGAGGGATTGACAGAGAGGGGTGGCGGACAACGAACGTTTCGTAAGGTGGACGAGTCTGGCAGCAGCATTCATGATAGACTGAAGAGGGGATAGCTTGCGGAGAGGTAGGCCAATTAGGAGGGAGATGTAATAGTCAAGGCGAGCGATAACAAGGGAGTGAATAAGTTGCTTAGTAGTGTCAATGGTTAGGAAGGGATGTATTTTGGAGATGTTTAGGAGGTGAAGTCTGCATGATTTGGACAGTGATTGGATTTGGGGCGGAAGCGGGGGGGGGGAGATGGGAGCAAACAAGTGGAGCTTCCCCTTTTGGGTAGAGCTCCGCTTTAAATTGAGGGGAATTCCCTGTTATATAAATAACTGGAAGACTGGAAGAGAGAGCAAAGCAGACACCTGGTATGATGACACCAGGTGCCTGCTTTGCTTACTATTCCAGTGGCTCCCGCTGCTGTCTCAACCAATGATGAATGAGAGAGCTCAGCTCTCGTGCACATCACTGGATTGAGAAGGGGTTCAGGTGAGTATTAGGGGGAAGCTGCACACAGATGGCTTTTTACCCTCATGCATAGGATCTATGAAGGTAAAAAACCTTGAGCCTTTAAAAAAAATGTTTTCACTTTAATGCATTTTCTGCATTAAGGCAAAAAAACGTTTAAAATAGTAGATCCCCCCCTATATACTCACCTGAGCCCCATCTCGATCCAGCAGTGTGCACGTTTGCAGCAGCTCTTCTCCCTTCTCCCCTGTCTCACAGGATTGGCCAAGAACAGGTGATGCCATTGGCTCCTGCTGCTGTCAATCAAAACCCATGAGTAGCGGGGGGGGTTGGCTGAGCTGGGCTGTATGTTGGAATAGATGCAAACAGCCTGTCTCAGGATCGAGCCTGCACAAGTGCCCCCATAGGAAGCAGTTTCCTATGGGGGCACTCGGCAGGGAAGAGGAGTCCGGAGTGCTGTCAGGGGAAGCCAGAAGAGGAAGTGTTTATTATTTTAAATTAACAAAAAAAAGAAAATGAAAGCTTTACAATGACTTTAGGTCTAGCATAAGAGAGTCCCTTTAATCACTTGCTGGCTGTATTTAAATATCTCACTAAAGACTGTAAATGTTCACATTTTGTTTTATTTATTTATTTTTTGGCAATATCCATTACATTCATTTTGTCTTATGTACAATAGGTACACATTGGAATATTGTATATTTGTAATTTTGTACAACCTTTTAAGTACAATAAACAGTTTAAAATAAAAAGGAGTAGTTGGTGTGTTCATGTTCACTCCAGAGTACGCACTGGAAAGACCCGAATCTAACGCCGGTCTGGCTCCTCTTAGGACACATGTACATCTTTATAGTCTGTTCTGTGAAGTTAGGAAGCAACTCCCCTTTCTCTAAATAGCTGATACAGGCTTTGCTCTATGGCTGTGTTTGTGCCTCGTATACCGTTTACCACCTGGAAAGCCCACTGGAAATATTCTTGGACCCGTTGCTCTGACCACCCTGCAAAAGAGAAACATGTAGATATAAAGGAGATTTTTTTTTGTAGGAGCTGTTATGTTGGTATGGTAGAGTTACCCACGCAGGAGCCGCTGGTAGCTTGGCCCTGTTTCCCCCTTCAGTGCTCACACAGCCAGGCACACAACATTTTTGGTATTCATCCTCTGCCTCAAAGATCAGTCTAGGGGGTTTCTTTTGTGGTAATATTTGGAACAGGAAGTCGGATAGGGATAGGGAGCATGGGATATCCCAGAACTGCAACAACTGTAAAGCTTGAGGACTGCTTGGCTTCTGACTGATAAGTAATGCAGGCTGTATTGCACAATCTCTAAGAGCACTGCACTCTCTTGACTGTTTTGCACAACTCCTGGCTGTACTGAACTTGCAAATATCATGCAGGACTTCTTGCACAGATAGTGGCCTATACTCAAAGTACTCCACAGTCGTACTCCTTACTCACTCTGTCACAGGATGGTTGGACTTCCTCAAACCCACTTCCTTTTGTTCAGTCTTTGGACCCAGGTTCTTCGGTAGGCCCCCCCAGCTAAGCTTAGCTGGGACCTCAATGTCTTCAAAGGGGCTCCTCGTGCTTTCTCTGGCCCAGGGGCAGGAGCCCCTGGACATGTGTCCCCTCCTGCAGGACTGGACTCAGGAACTCTGTATTCTGCTGCCAGTCCTCAGACTACTTATGGGCTCTCCCTCCACCTGACCCATGTTTTTTGTACCAGTGACTTAGTACTAAATCCAGAGCCAGCCAAGTAATTAAGCTCTTCAGGAGTTTTGCAATGGTAGCCTTAATATTTCTCTCATTTAGGCTCCATTCACACTTGTGCAACTTGTTATGCAACTTTGGACATCAAAGTCACATGACAAATCCTTCTCCATATGTATGTGACTTAAAGTTGCAGCAAGTAGTTTGTGCACTATTTTGGTCCAACTTTCATGCAACTTGAGGTCCATAGATTTCAATGTTAACCCTCAAAAGTTGCATGAAAGTTGTACCTGAATGTTTTGCAATGCAACAGTTGTCCATTATTACTGGTCAAAGGAAAAGTCATATCCAAGTCTCCCCCACGGTTGCACCAAAGTTACACTCCAAAGTTGGCGCAACTGCGGAGCCGTACAAGTGTGAATAGAGCCTAAGGGTTTTGATGAACACAGGCAGGATTGTCCAGACCTGAGTGTTCTATAAAAACATGCTCAGAGAATATTAAGAAATGAATTCAGCAATTGCATCACTGGGCAAAAGGTACAATCCTATCAGGAATACCTACCATTTGGAGTGCTTCGGTTCAAGTCACGCAGGTTGTACAATTTATCGGCTAGTTTGACCAGCTTGGCCTTGTGACTACAATGGGGTGCATGCTCAATCTGCAGCTGCTTCCTCTTCATTCTTGGTAAGGTCTTATCATCTGTCACCTCCTCCACAATCTTCCTGACCTCCTGGCCAAACTTCACCTCGATTTCCTGGAACGTTGTGTCTGTATCTTCCACTGTATCATGTAGTAGAGCTGCCTAGAAAACAAATTCATAGGTGGGATTTCTTGATAATAGTTTGTTTTTGAACATTTTTTAATTAAAATTGTGAATTCAGACAGATAAAAAGGGTTTATATAGTGAACTAGTACTCAGTATAATGATTTTTTTTTTTACATTTTTACAACTTTATATTTTTCTACACATTTATAAAAAACCAAGTGGTCTAGAAGAAGCAACAGTGGCAGAGGCTGGGACAGTAAAAAAGCCAGTAGTGCTAACAATGGCGTTTATTCCCATCTTATACAATACATAAGATAAATACGATTTTTGTTAGTTATTTCATTGTTTCCTAAGGAGGACCCATTAGGAGGACCCATCTTACTGCAGAAATGTTAAACAAACCTGCATATAATGATCTTAGTCCTAAATTATATATCAAAAGCTTACACTTTCTCTTTCATTTGGGTTTTAGTAGGCCTGGTGACACCATTTCCTTTATGGACTACAACTATGGATGAGCTTGCATTTGTTTGGAATTGATTTTGGGTCGGAACACAGATGACATCCTGGTCCCATGAGCTGCAGATGGGGGAATCCCTACCCAGCAACTGATGTAACAAAGCGGTGGGCATGCACGTGACACTGTTGCCCTAATATGGCCACATGGCCATAATAGGTCAATGAGACCATAATTAGGTCAATCATGTCACAAGCATCCTTGACCCTTGTAGCTTCAGTTGCAGCATGGGGAATCATCACCATGGCTCACGGGACCATTGGCTTTCTTGTTCTGACCCCAACCTGGTTCCAAACAAACGCCAGCTCATCCCCAGCCACAACCACGGAGAGACAATCCAATAATCAGATTATGATTAAACCACTCAATACTCTTAAACCTGAATAGTAATTACAGATAAAGTAATCACATTTAATAATTTTCAGCACATCCACTAGCTGATGATGTTTCATGCACATGACTGGAAGGCACAGGTTATGCATTTAATTTTCCTTACTAATAACTATGGGAACAGTGCTAGGCCCTGCCACTGTGTGAGTATAAGGAAAACCAACACAAGGTTTGCACTGATGCAAAGCGTGGGGCACCAGAGTATTGTGTCTGAGCGGCCAGTTTTCTCTGGGTTTTGTCATCCCAGATCAGGATTAGACTTTGAAAAGCTCTGGGTGAGAAGAAATCTTCAATACTGTGTCCAGGTCTTAATGGAGCAAGAGAATGTCACTAGCAGACCACGGATCTCCAGAACTGGTCCAAGGCTTTATTCAGCGATCACATCATTATAACAGAAGTAACATTTTGGAGCCTCGCAGGACCCCTTCATCAGGCATGTGACTAGCCAAATGCCCAATGAAGGGATCGTGCGAGGCTCCAAAACGTTGCTTCAATTATAATGATGTGAAAGGTGAATAAAGCTTTGAACCCATTCTGAAGATCCGTTCTGGAGATCGGTTCCAGTTGGTGGTCACTACAGCGCCCATTAACACTCACAGCCACTCTGCAGGAACATGTGTGTTGGGCATAGGATGTTGGTATGAGGTCTTATTGGAGACATGCAGGTTGTGTGAGGGTGCAGGTGTGCACACTTGTTATAAGCAAGGCCTGGCCATAGCTCAGCAGGGCTCCAGTCAGGAGACAGGTAGGTGTGTGCTCCATGCAGGAGACAGGCCTATTCCAGTTAGTAGAGGTGCTCCTAGAGACAGCACTCCACATTGGGGGAGAGATCCCTTACGCATAGGAGTGAGAGAGTCAGGACAGCTGAGCGATCTGGAGGACTTGGAGAGCTGAGGCAACTAGAGGAGTGCAGGGGAATGAAGGAGTCTTAGAGTAGTGGGAGAGCCTAGGGTGCCTGGAGATCCCCTATTGCAGTGGTTCTCAACTCCGGTCCTCGAGACCCACTAACAGGCCAGGTTTGCAGGATAACTGAAATGCATCACAGGTGATATAATTTGCTGCTCAGTGATTGCAGTATTTTAGTCTGCATCTCCCCAAGGTAATACTTAAAATCTGGCCTGTTGGTGGGTCCCGAGGACTGGAGTGGAGAACCACTGCCCTATTGAGAAGCCAGGGAGTGGGCCAGTGCAGCAGGGTGAAGTAACTACAGGCTGAACAAGCCAGGGGAGCCCAGTGAGCCAGGAGGGCTTGGTGAGACAGTCTGTGGGACCAGTGAATCGGTGCTGCTGAACAGAAAGCCAAGTGTCTCAGGATTTACTTGTTTTGCTGGTAAAAATTGCCTGCATGGGCAACTGTTCTGTAGCAAACTTTTCTTTAACTTTGTTCAATAAAAGTGGGCTGCAGAGCCTTAAAACCACAGTTTGGACTGGCGTAGAATCACTACAAATGCCTCTAAAACTAGAGCTGAATTCCCTCATCTCATATTACCTAGGAAAAAATAATGTCAGATTTAATAGAGATTGTGGACAGGGCATTGCATTGACCGTAATGTCACATGTACACACATCTTTACCTGTAGCACAGCTAGATCACTGATTCCAGCTTCGTGAGATAATATTCTAGCAACACCTAAAACATAAACCGATACAAAGGTGAATATTTAATGAGTGAAAAAAAAGAGGAGGATCACTCCTCTTCACTTCCAATAATGTACACAATGATCACATACATTCTAAACACCAATCACTCTCCATATTGATGAGGAATCTCCCCATCATCTGTAGAAATGCTGAGCAACTAACCTGTAGGAAGATGCAGTGAGCTTCTTTAAAACTAGGCTGCTGTGTAGCAGACTAGGGTCTGGTTACAGTAAGTAGGGTCATCAGGTGCTAGGTCCCTTTTAGGTAAAACCCTCCTGCAGTGATGTCATGGGTAAGTCAGTGCCCTGTTATATGCCAGGTTGGGAGGAGCCCTAGCTGCACTTGGGGCAGGGGAGCTAAACACTTCACACCTATGTGGATGCAACTAGCACAAGTAGGCCCTGAATAGGGCCGGAGAAGGCTTGCACCCAGGAAGAGTCTTTCTGTCCTTTATGAAGGAGGGGGTTAGGACGGATTGCAAAAGGCCTTTTAGGCCAAGCAAAGAGTTCCCTGTGTGAGGCTGCTTTCCTAAAGGGTCCCGGGACTACAGAGCGCAGTCCCGCGAGTACCCCGGGGTGGAGAAGAGCCTTAGAGGGAGATGGCTGAAAAGGTACTGCATATGCTTTCACGTATGACTACTGCAGACCGTCCACTAAAAGCGATTGGCTGTGTAATTTTAAGTGACTTGGGAATGTATGTCCTTGTAAAGTGACTGTTATGCCATATCCAGAAGTCTATCAGTAAAGTGCAGCATCTACTTTATGTGTGTTGTGACGTTATGCGAGGCGCCACAGTAGACGGGCGATACTTGTCGCCTTGCATGCAATCATTTTGGAGGCGACTAGAGCGTCCGACCCGGGTTTTGCCAGCCACCATGGTAGGGCTGGATTCCGGCCCGGACTTTCTGGTCGACTCAAACCCCTCTCCACCTGCATTTAATGAGCAGGAAGAGAGCAGAGGAGAGCTCTATCCTGGATATCAAAGGGAGAAAGCTGAGTGAGCTATGTGTGCTAATTTGGACTCAAAGATACAGGTTTGCACTGTGCTTATGTTTTGTGGGTGTCGAGGACAGCCCCACACTGTATAGAGAGGAACGTGTTTGTTTAGTTTATCGCCAGACGGCAAGGTTTTGTTTTCCGTTTCTTTTTATGTGTTTTGATCTTGCAAACCTGTCATAATAAACATGGCAAATCACCAGATTTTAAAGAAACTGACCATGCTGAATCTTTTCCCCTGAAAAGTGATCCCCACGCGCTAATCGCCCACAGTGTACATTCCTTCGTTTGGGGATGTAAAGGTCAATGACTAGGAATGTTGTGTGGAGGCCTCTGGCATGGAGTGGGGTATGATATAGTGGAGGGTTTGACCTCAGCAGATGGGATTGTATTCTAGCAAAAGGGACAGGAGTGGGGCAGGGACTTGTATTTTGGTGCCAACATCCAGCTAATCACTGAGCCCCTCTCACAAACCTATCTCAACTTCCTCTACATACCATAGCTAAATATTTTTTTTTTTTATTCTGTTTAAGTGTATCTAAAACCAAGAACAAAGATGTAATATATTACAGATTCTTGCTCTGCAGATGAGATAACTGCATTAATTTTTTTTCATATATTCATAATGAATAATGGCACCCTGGAAATGGCAGAGTGGTTCTTTATTTCTCTATAGCGGTTTCCCTTTATTTCCTCTATTTTAAAAGCAAAACTAAACCCATTGATTTAGTGCCCATTCACACAGGGGAAACTTGCTCTCCGACTTGAGCCACCTCAAGTTGCCCCAAGACGCTTGACATTTGAAATCGCATTGAAATGCATGGGAGCCGTCTTAATGTACACTACTGAAGTCGGAGCGACTTCAGAATAGGTTCCTGCAGGAAATCAAGGCCATAAAATTGAATAGAAGTCACCTCCAAGTTGGATCCCCCATCTAAATGGAAGCAAATTTACAGTGAAAGAAAATAATTTATCCAGGGCAACCGCCTCCCTCCCTTCTCTGATTGGCCACAGGCAAAGTCGCCTGGTATGAAGTCACGTGGCAAGTCGCGCTGAAATCACCTAGCAAAGTCGTGCGGAAGTTGAGTCGCCCCTGTGTGAATGCAGCCTGTTTCTCAAAACAGTTACATTCAAGGCATGTTATGAATGATAACGGTCATAGTTCCTTGCGCTCTTAAGGCCTCATACACACAGGCGTATCTTTAAAAATAAACAAAACGTCGGGCCCGACGTCAAAGAAAAAAAAAAAAAAAAATCGGCATTTTTCGGCGTTATGCATCGGCGTTAGTGAGCGTCGGCGTCAATAGGAGTTTTTTTTAAAAAAAATCATCCCTCTGCTATTTTTCAACCTAAAAACGTTGGCGTCAAAAAACGCCGGAAAACGCCAGTACAATATTAGTTGGCGTTTGTTGCCGTTTTGCGGCATCGGCGGCAAAAAATGCCAAAACGTTACAGCCTCAGAACGCGATGGCCGTGGGTTCTACTTTCTGCTCACTAACGCCGATGCCACCTACAGCTCAAAAACGCCGACGTTTTTATGGGGCCATTGACTAACATGGAGAGCTGCAAAAAACGCCAGAAAACGCCGGCTTTAAAAAACGTCCATGTGTATGAGGCCTAACTGTCAAGCCATCAAAAGGTTGCGGTCATAGCTGATTACACGTGCAACTGCAGATCAAACAGAGGCTACAATGGCAGCTTCCTTGGCTGTATGAGATAGGAAGATTTAGTTCTGCTTTAACTTGTGATCCTGCCGGTAACACACTTCCTGTCCTAGAGTGACAACACTCAATTGCCGCATTGCATCTATGGAGGGGCAGCATGGTTCCCTAGGACAGGAAGTATGTTAGAAGTACAAAAAATCTTCCGCTCTGTTTTTCTATATAAATATAGCTGAAGGTTTTCTGTAGTCCATAGGAAGAGCTGAGAGCAACGTGCACTGAAAACAGCAGAGGCAGAGAGAAGTTATCAACTCATAAGATGCAGGATCAACAGGTATTTTGTTGCACTTCACTTATACAACAAATAGAACTTAAAGCGGAACTTCACCTTAAAAAAAGAAGAAAGAAGAAAAAGAAAAAAAAAAAAAAAAAAAAAGGGAAGAGGTTTCTCTTTATTCTCCCCCCTTCCTCTCTCATATTTGGATATGGTTTCTTTCTTTCTTTTTTTTTTTTTTTTTTTTTATTTAGTTTTTCAAGCATTGCAGCACTTTTGTCTTTCTTGCCTAGGGTTTCAGGTCCAGGTAGATGCCTGTGGCACATCGGCACACACCTGGTCCAGGAGCCATGGCCTCACTTATAGGCTCCCACGGCCCAGCTGTTCTCGGCGCTCCCTCCTCTCCCCTGCAGCAGCCACTCACCGACACAGGTGTGCCAGATCTTCAGGATCATGTGACTGGAACAGATTAAAAATAGGTAAGTACACAGATCTTTTTCATTCAGGTTAGGAAGAAATTACACTTTGCTACAATGTAAAGTAGTGAGTGTACAGCTTGTATAACAGTGTAAATTTGCTGTCCCCATCAAAAGAACTCAACACACAGCCATTAATGTCTAAACTGCTGGCAACAAAAGTGAGTACACCCCTAAGTGAAAATGTCCAAATTGGGCCCAAAGTGTCAATATTTTGTGTGGCCACCATTATTTTCCAGCACTGCCTTAACCCTCTTGGGCATTGAGTTCACCAGAGCTTCACAGGTTGCCACTGGAGACCTCTTCCACTCCTCCATGACGACATCACAGAGCTGGTGGATGTTAGAGACCTTGCACTCCTCCACCTTCAGTTTGAGGATGCCCCACAGATACTCAATAGGGTTTAGGTCTGGAGACATGCTTGGCCGGTCCATCACCTTTACCCTCAGCTTCTTTAGCAAGGCAGTGGGCATCTTGCAGGTGTGTTTGGGGTTGTTATGTTGAAATACTGCCCTGCGGCCCAGTCTCCGAAGGGAAGGGGGTCATGCTCTGCTTTAGTATATCACAGTAGATATTGGCATTCATGTTTCCCTCAATGAACTGTAGCTCCCCAGTGCCAGCAGCACTCATGCAGCCCCAGACCATGCCACTCCCACCACCATGCTTGACTGTAGGCAAGACACACTTGTCTTTGTACTCCTCACCTGGTTGCCGCCACACACGCTTGACACCATCTGAACCAAATAAGTTTATCTTGGTCTCATCAGACCACAGGACATGGTTCCATGCGGACACATTTGATGCAGTGTGTGGCGTATGGTCTGAGCACTGACAGGCTGACCCCCCACCCCTTCAATCTCTGCAGCAATGCTGGCAGAACTCATACATCTATTTACTGAAGACAACCTCTGGATATGACGCTGAGCACGTGCACTCAACTTCTTTGGTTGACCATGGTGAGGCGCTGTTCTGAGTGGAACCTGTCCTGTTAAATCGCTGTATGGTCTTGGCCACCATGCTGCAGCTCAGTTTCAGAGAGTTCTTTGCCATGAGGTGCCATGTTAAACTTCCAGTGAGCAGTATGAGAGAGTGAGAGCGATAACACCAAATGTAGCACACCTGCTCCCCTTTCACACCTTAGACCTTGTAACACTAACGAGTCACATGACACCGGGGAGGAAAAATGGCTAATTGGCGCAATTTGGACATTTTCCCTTAGGGGTGTACTCACTTTTGTTGCCAGCGGTTTAGACATCAATGGCTGTATGTTGAGTTATTTTGAGGGGACAGCAAATTTACACTGTTATACAAGCTGTACACTCACTACTTTACATTGTAGCAAAGTGTCATTTCTTCAATGTTGTCACATGAAAAGATAGAATAAAATATTTACAAAAATGTGAGGGGTGTACTCACTTTTATGAGATACTGTACACTGAAATGAAAGAGAGGCTGAAAACGTGTACAGGGTACTTACTGTTAGTTTGATCCCCCCCCAACAAAAAAAACTTTAAGGCCCCTTTCACATTTGTGCGACCTGTCCTGCGACTTGGGACTGCAAAGTCGCATGATAAGTCGAACCCCATGATGTCTAATGAGTACTATTCATATCTGTGCGACTTTAAAGTAGTCCCTGCAGTACATGCACATTTACATGTATTTGTAATGTGTTTGCAGGCCTTTTTTTTTTTTGACGTAATTTATATATTTTTTATATCGAGGAATATTTCAATGCATTTGCATTATGTTCATGTATATTCTATTTATGGTAAAAAAAAATGCAGCATGCAGTAAACGCACATGAAAGCACTGCAATGGTGTAAACCAGACTCATTAAAATGCATTTGTTTTCCCTGAATATATTCATACTCTATTTAAAAACACATTCAACTGCTTGGTGTGAATTGGTCCTTAACTCTTACTTTCCTGAACTGTATACTTCCAGGTCAGTTACCTAAGTGGACATCTGTGATCAAACCGTGACGGAACAGTGCCCATGGCTGTACATTCATCCCTAACCGCTCGATGAGAAGAGCCGCAGCAGCTCCTTCCTGCCTGTCATTGCTTTGTCCAGAATTCCCAGCCGATCGCATGCACCTGTGATCCCAGCCGCACACATACACTCCTGATTCCAGCCGCAGCCGATCGCATGCACCTGTGATCCCAACTGCAGCCAATCGCATACATCTGTGATCCCAGGCGATCGCATACACATGTGATCCCAGCCGCACACATACACCTGTAATCCCAGCCGCAGCTGATCGCATACACCTTTGATCCCAGCTGCAGCCGATCGCATACACCTGTGATCCCCAGCTGCAGCCGATCGCATACACCTGTGATCCCCAGCTGCAGCCGATCGCATACACCTGTGATCCCCAGCTGCAGCTAATCGCATACAACTGTGATCTCCAGCTGCAGCCGACCGCATACAACTGTGATCCCAGCTGCGGCCGACTGCATGCACCCGTGATCCCAGCCGCAGCAATCGCATGAACTTGTGATCCTAGCCGCAGCCGATCGCATACACCTGTGATACCCAGCCGCAGCCGATTACATACACCTCTGATCCCCAGCCGCAGCCGATCGCATACACCTGTGATCCCCAGCTGATCGCATACAACTGTGATCCCGGCCGGCTGCATGCACCCATGATCCCAGCCGCAAATCGCATGCACTTGTGATCCCAGCTGCAGCCGATCACATACACCTGTGATCCCCAGCTACAGCCGATCGCATACACCTGTGATCCCCAGCCGATCGCATACAACTGTGATCCCAGCTGCAGCCGACTGCATGCACCCGTGATCCCAGCCGCAGCAATCGCATGCACTTGTGATCCTAGCCGCAGCCAATTGCATACACCTGTGATCCCCAGCTGCAGCCGATTGCATACAACTGTGATCCCAGCTGCGGCCAACTGCATGCACCCGTGATCCCAGCTGCAGCAAATCGCATGCACTTGTGATCCCAGCCGATCGCATACACCTGTGATCCCCAGCCGATCGCATACAACTGTGATCCCCAGCCGATCGCATACAACTGTGATCCCAGCTGTGGCCGACTGCATGCACCCGTGATCCCAGCCGCAGCAATCGCATGAACTTGTGATCCTAGCCGCAGCCGATTGCATACACCTGTGATCCCCAGCCGATCGCATACACCTGTGATCCCAGCCGCAGCCAACTGCATGCACCCGTGATCCCAGCCGCAGCAATCGCATACACTTGTGGTCCCAGCCGCAGCAATCGCATGCACTTGTGATCCTAGCCGCAGCCGATCGCATACACCTGTGATCCCCAGCCGATCGCATACACCTGTGATCCCCAGCCGCAGCCAACTGCATGCACCCGTGATCCCAGCCGCAGCAATCGCATACACTTGTGGTCCCAGCCGCAGCAATCGCATACACTTGTGGTCCCAGCCGCAGCAATCGCATGCACTTGTGGTCCCAGCCACAGCAATCGCATACACTTGTGGTCCCAGCCGCAGCAATCGCATGCACTTGTGGTCCCAGCCGCAGCCGATCGCATGCACTTGTGGTCCCAGCCACAGCAATCGCATACACTTGTGGTCCCAGCCACAGCAATCGCATGCACTTGTGGTCCCAGCCACAGCAATCGCATACACTTGTGGTCCCAGCCACAGCAATCGCATACACTTGTGGTCCCAGCCACAGCAATCGCATACACTTGTGATCCCAGCCGCAGCAATCGCATGCACTTGTGATCCCAGCCGCAGCAATCGCATGCACTTGTGGTCTCAGGAATGTGCTGTATTATTGTAAAGTTACATAACATATAATAGTTGTGTGTAACAGAAGAATGAGTTACCTATAGGATGGTTAATATACGGCGTCTCTTCTATGTCCTTCCTCCTCTGCCTCTTGTGCTTCTCAGCCGCAAAGTGCGCTGCTTCTAGGAGGAGGGCGACCTCAGCCATTGTTGTCACCGGTTGTCACCCACTATTGTGAATGGAAGGGAGTGTCCGGGGAAGTGACAACAGGAAGTGGGCGGGGCTTGTTCTCCAGCAATGGAGACAGAGAAATCCTGGAAGGACATCAGAAGATTTGGATGATCTACTAAAGGAGCAGAATGTTCAATGGATCCGGTGCGGCTGCATTCACTTCATCTGATCGGATGCAAGGAAATTCCTGTCCTGAAATCCACTCCCGAATCTCTTGTATCCCTGCGTGGTGTCCACACACTGAGCATGTGCAGGATTCAGGGTCCATTCACATGGGGGATGGGGCGCACATAGTGGGCTGTGCTCAGAAGTTCCATCAAAAGTGCTGCAACAAAGTATTCATTTAACCACTTCACCCCCGGAAGGAATTCCCAGTTTAGGACCAGAGCACTTTTTGCGATTCTGCACTGCGTCGCATTAACTGACAATTGCACGGTCATGCAACGTTGCACCCAAACTAAATTTGCGTCCTTTTTTCCCACAAATAGAGCTTTCTTTTGGTGGTATTTGATCCCCTCTGCGTCATTTCTGATCGCCGCTATAAACAAAAGAAGAGCAACAATTTTGCAAAAAAAAAAATATATATATTTCTTAATTTTTGCTAAACTACAAATTAAAAAATATATAAAAAACATTTTTTTTCATCGGTTGTGGCCGATTTATATTCTTCCTCATATTTTTGGTAAAAAAAAAATCGCAATCAGCGTTTATTGATTGCTTTGTGCAAAAGTTAGCGTGTTTATGGATGATGAGAATTAATTTATGGAGTTTTTATTTTTTACTTGTAAAGGCGGCGATCTGTGTTTTTTATCAGGACAGACATGTCGGACCATTTTGACATTTTTTTGTGACCATTGGCATTTATACAGCGATCAGTGCTATGAAAATGCACTGATTACTGTATAAATGTCGCTGGCAGGGAAGGGGTTAACCTGCAGGGGGCACTCTAAGGGGTTAACTGTGTTCCCTCAGCGTGTTCTAACTGTATGGGGGCTGGGCTGGCAGGGGGAGGGGAGTGATCACAGCACCCATATACAGGAAACCTGTGATCACAGCCCGTCCCCCTCTGTCAGAACGGAGATCCATGTTTACTTACATGGACCTCCGTTCTCTCACTCTGGGGGAGCCATCGCAGGTAGCCGACGGACATAGAGGGCGCTCTACCCGCTCCCTGGCTGCCCTGGAACACAGTGAGCGCGTGTGCCTCCGCTCACGCATGATGCTCATTCTGGCAACCGCCGTCACCTGGCGCCGTTTCGCGCTAACGAGCCAAGTTGCCGCCATCAAGCCACAGCGGCGGTCAGCACCTGGTTAAAGTGGCTGTAAATCCTATAATAAGGCTTACCTGTAGGTACCAAGCATATCTCCTAAACCTGCACCACAGATATTCTCTGTATACGCTTGTACCGATCTCATCGGCGCAGTGAAGCAAACGGACCGACGTGCTGTTTCTTAACTATGATCGCAACGTTGGCCAGTCACAGGGCCCCAGAAGGAAGAGGGGCGTAGATGGACGCGGCCTCCCCGGGGGGACATTGCAGGCGTCGATTGCAGGTAAGTGGCACATAATAGGCTAGTATGCAATGCATAGTAGCCCGTTATGCTTTTACTTTGCAGGTTACTAAATAAGAAAAACCCATCAGGGTTTATTTCCTCTTTAACCACTTCAGCCCTGGAAGGATTTACCCCCTTCCGACCAGAGCGCTTTTTGCGATTCTGCACTGTGTCGCTTTAACTGACAATTGCGCGGTTGTGCGACATTGCACCCAAACGTTATTGACGTCCTTTTTTTCCCACAAATAGAGCCTTTTTTTGGTGGTATTTGATCACCTCTGCTTTTTTTATTTTTTACTCTATAAACAAAAAAAAGCGTCAATTTTGAAAAAAAACCCAATATTTTATTACTTTTTGTTATAATACATATCCAAAAAAATGTATAAAAAACAAATGTATTCATCAGTTTTGACTGATCTGTATACTTCTACATATTTGTGGTAAAAAAAAAAATCACAATAGGCGTATATTGATTGGTTTGCACAAAAGTTGCCGCTTTTACAAACCATGAGAATTCATTTATGGCGTTTCTATTTTTTTTTTTTTTTTTACTAGTAATGGCAGCAATCTGCGATTTTTATCAGGACTGCAATATTACGGCGGACAGATCGGACATTTTTGACACTTTTTTGGGACCATTTTGGGAAACATTTATACAGCGATCAGAGCTAAAAAAAAACGCTGATTACTGTATAAATGTCACTGGCAGGGAAAGGGTTAATCTGCAGGGGGCAATCAAGGGGTTAACTGTGTTCACTAGGCGTGTTCTAACTGTTTGGGGGCTGGGCTGGCAGGGGCATGAGAGATCTAACTGATCCCTATCACAGGGAATCAGTAGATCACTGTCATGCCGCCTGACAGAGCGGGGAACCGCCATGTTTACATTGGCGGTTCCCCGTTCTTCCTGTGTAGTATGCAACCGCAGGCTGCCGGCGAACATTGAGTCCACCTAACCTGCGGCCACACTCAGGGAGAAAGTTTATAAACAGCAATTTGCGCTACGCTGCCACAGTGCAGTAATAAATGACAGTCTGGAACCGGTTAAGGGTGTGCACACTTATGCAACCACATTATTTTAGTTCTTTATTTTTATTTCCCTCCATCCAAAATATTTCAGTTTGTTTTTAAATTGAGTTGTACACTTTATAGGTCACATTAAAGGTGGAAAAAGTTCTGAAATGATTTATCTTTGTCTCATTTTTTTACATCACAGAAACCTGACATTTTAACAGGGGTGTGTAGACTTTTTCTATCCACTGAGTGTGATCTTCTCCTGGACACATAGGATTCTCTCTGTCAGCTCTCTTGCATTCCATAACATCCAGAGCTTTCCAGGCTGCAGTTACTTTTAGGCCTCATACACACGGATGGTTTTTTGACGCCGGCGTTTTTTGCAGCTCTCCATGTTAGTCAATGGCCCCATAAAAACGCTGACGTTTTTGAACTGTAGAGGGCGTCGGCGTTAGTGAGCTGAAACTAGAACCCACGGCCAGCGCGTTCTGAGGCTGTAACGTTTTGGCGTTTTTTGACACCGACGCCGCAAAACACTCACACCCACTAACGCCGTACCGGCGTTAACCGGCATTTTTTGACGCCAACAATTTTAGGTTGAAAAATAGCAGAGGGCTGATTTTTTTTAAAAAAAACGCCTATTGACACCGACGCTCACTAACGCCGATGCATAAAGCCGAAAAACGCCTTTTTTTTCCCCTGACGTCGGACCCGACGTTTTGTTTATTTTTTAAGATACTCCCGTGTGTATGAGGCCTTACTCCTAAGGCCTCATACACACGGATGTTTTTTAGCGCCGCGTGTTTGAGCGTTTTTTGCAGCTCTCCATGTTATTCAATGGACCCATAAAAACGCTGACGTTTTTGAGCTGTAGATTGCGTCGGTGTTAGTGAGATGAATGTAGAACCCACGACCAGCGCGTTCCGAGGCTGTAGTGTTATGGCGTTTTTGACACTGATTAATATATAAAAAAAGATGTAAATCCCGCGCTCACTATTAGCTTACAAGGAGATAATAACCGTAAATGATTAACTGTATGAATGGGTTCAGCAGCACGCATAAACAACAGATCAAATTGTCCAAGATTAGTTTAGTACAGATGCAGCGCCAAAGAATAAAATTGAAAATACAATAGTTCTGTTTATCAAGAGAATGATGAAGTTCCCCTAATATACTCTCAGGGGTGGGAGCGTTTCCTTGTTGGATGCTTCCACTAATTGATCTATATCAATCACCAAATATTCCTGGAATCTGTGTAGGTATATTATTCAGCAGAATTCCATATAATATGTAATAGATGTGTGCTTACCAGATTCTGGTAGGACATGCGCATAGAAACAAAACCAACTCAGATGGTCGCTCTGTGGAAGCCCAATGGAAAACGGGAAGGGAGATTCCTTTTCGGATATGATGCTCAGGTCTCTCACGTCATCACTTTAGGGATTCCTCCAATGTGCACCGCACAGGATAATGGTGAAACACCGGCAGGAGAGGGGTGGAAAGGGGAAAGAAATTGCTCCTGTTCCTCACGTCACAGCTTCAGGGGCTCATCCAGCATGCACCACAGATATGAAAACAAGAAAGGACCGCAATCGTGTGATATCGTTTTTAAAAATGTATTTCAAAATAAGGGATTAAGAATACTCACGTTATAAACCATAAAAAGAGCTCTATGTACATATGACAGGAGGAATGTGGGAACCCAGCGCGTTTCGGCTCCAAAAGCCGTCATCTGGGGTATTCCCCCCTCCTGTCCTTACTGCAATTTATAGTGAATGAACAAATGTATGTCCAGCCCCTAGGGGGCTGCAAAACGGAAGTCCGATTTTGACAATCAAAATGGCGCTGCCGGCGTGCGTTCCACGCCTCTCTATCATAGAAATATCCTCCATGCTTTACCTGTCTAACCCAGGAAGGGAAAGAAATTTTTTTGCGAAAAATATGAAATTTGATAAATAAATGGCCTCTTGCCCATATATAAAGTGCTTAGACTAGGGTCAGTGTCCGAAAAGGAGAAAAAAAGCTGACCAAAGTTTCACGAGAGTGAGGTGATCTAACTAGAGACATGATGTCCCGGAAGTGTTTGGGTCCAGGTCACCTACGCTGCATGTATTTCGTAGGGACATGGGAGGCGTGCTACGTCTAGACGTGGACCGCCTATGCGATCAGAAGCTTCCCGTGGGCGGGGAGAAGAAAGGCAAAGGAAAAAACCCACATTAGGGAGCAATTCGTCATTACGTCCTAAGGGAAGAGACGCAATATATTATGCGCGTCACTTCCTATCCTCCGAGGACTGTATGAAGTGGCCGTATAGGCACTGTGAGTCGTGCTAGATCTTAAGTGCTCGATTTGACACTGAGCCGGCAAAATGCTCACCAACGCGCATTAACGACGTAGTGACGTTAACTGGCGTTTTTAGCGCCAGCATTTTCAGGTTAAAAAATAGCAGAAGAATGTTTTTTTAAACAAAACGCCTATTGACATTGGCGCTCAGTAATGCGCATTAACACAGATGCAAAACGCCCACGAAATCGCATTTTTGATGCCGATTTTTGCCTCACGCCGGTCAGTATGTTTTGCTATTACGCCCGTGTGTATGAGGCTTAAGGGATACACAGTTTTATAGCCTGGTTTAATCATTTAGGCTGGATTTATACCAGTCCGGTGTGAATTCCAGCTCCGTTCCCCCTGCGAAGAGAAACGGTTGCTGTTCAGCGGTTTCTCTGCGTTCTAGCAGGGGGTCACCTGACCTGTGTGGGGGGGGGAGATCCCTGTTAAAAACGGAACACATCTACGAATCAGATGCGCTACCATTGAACAGAATGTGCCTGGAATTCGCACCGCACTGCACAGAAAACGCACACACGTTTTCTGTGCAATGCGGAGTGCGAATGCACGGCACCTATGTGAACCTGACACATTGAAAACAACGCTTTTAAATGGTCTGCAAATTGGATGCGGTGTAAGCCTCAGGGCTGGTTCACACTGCTGTGATGCGGGAACCCTGCGAATCCAATGCAGGTTTCTGCATCGCATGCCTCCCGGTAGCAGTTCACACTGCCATATGCAAACTGTGGGGAGAGGCAATACAAAGCTAATGACACCCCGAAATCAGTTTGCATATCACACTGCAAACTCGCACAGGAATCGGATCGCATGGTGTGACCTTGCTTTGTGCTCTGGTCCAAATCCATTTGGTGGAGGGGGATTATGGTGCGGGGTTGTTTTTCAGGGGTTGGGCTTTTCACCCTTACTTCCAGTGAAGGGAACTCTTAAGGTGTCAGCTTACCAAGATATTTTGGACAATTTCATGCTCCCAATTTTGTGGGAAGAGTTTGGGGATGGTGCCTTCCTGTTCCAATATGACTGCACACCAGTGCACAAAGCAAGGTCCATAAAGACATGGATGAGAGAGTTTAGGGTGGAAGAACTTGACTGGCCTGCACAGAGTCCTGACCTCAACCTGATAGAACACCTTTGTGATGAATTACAGCGGAGACTGCGAGCCAGGCCTTCTCATCCAACATCAGTGCCTGACCTCACAAATACTCTTCTGGAAGAATGGTCAAACATTCCTACAGACACTTCTAAACCTTGTGGACAGCCTTCGCAGAAGAGCTGAAGCTGTTATATCTGCAAAGGGTGGGACAACTCCATATTGAACCCTATGGATTAAGACTGGGATGCCATTAAAGTTCATGTGCGTGTAAAGACAGATGGCCCAATACTTTTGACACTATAGTATATTTTCAAAAGGAAACTTGAAATTTCATGGCCAGGTTTAGCTCCCATCTCACAAAGCTAAGTGCTAGGTTCACCTATTCACCTCATCTAGGTACCTGTACCTACCAGGGTCAAGGGCAGGGCTGGCTCTTATGGGTCCCAGTGGGTCCATTGGACCCAGACGGCACTTTCGGAGGGGCAGAAAATTGAATCACAGCCGGTTCTCCTCTTCTATTTACCAAGCAATTTGACAACCAAGATTTTTTTTCCAGCAGTTTTGTGTGTCATAATAACTGCCCCCAGGGCTGCTCCACCTGCCCCTATAGTACCCTAGCCCACCCCTATACTGCCGTATCCTGTCTATAAACCACCCTAGCCCACCCCTATACTGCCCTAGACCGCCCCTTAATAGTATGTCATATCATTTTGCATATAGACAAGGTGCTGTTGCATGTAAATCTGACTTCCTGATACATTTCATTTTAGTTTTAATTAGCATGATATAAGATAATGCATGGGGGGGCCTTTTGGTGGGCGTGATGGGTTTTTTTTGGGGGGGGGGCATTTCATTCTTGGTCCCAGGCAGCACAATGTCTTGGGCCAGCCCTGATGAAGGGGGTCACTTTCTGCCAAGCCATGTAATGTGGGGTACCCTTAGAGAGCAGATAACCCCTAGGGCACAGCACACCTCTTTAGTCCAGGGAGGTCAGAGATCTGCCACCTAAACGCTTGGCTGTTCTCCCTAATCAGGCCACTGGGGGAGCTCAAATCCTAGCACATCACAGCTTGCTTTGTTAACCTTTGCTGGGGCTCCCTACAATCCTAAGGCCTCATACACACGGGCGTAATAGCAAAATTTCGGGACCGACTTCAGGCAAAAATCGGCGTCAAAAACGCGATTTCGTCTGCGTTTTGCATCTGCGTTAATGCGTGTTACTGAGCGTCTGCGTCAATGGGCGTTTTGTTTAAAAAAAATCCCTCTGCTATTTTTTAACCTGAAAACGCCGGCGCTAAAAATGCCAGTTAACGTCGCTACGGCATTAATGTGCGTTAGTGAGCGTTTTGCCGGCTCAGCATCAAAAACACCATAACGCTACAGCCTCGGAAAGTGCTGGCCGTGGGCTCTGCTTTCAGCTCACCAACGCCAACGCTATCTACAGCTCAAAAATGTCTGCATTTCTATGGGGCCATTGAATAACACAGAGAGCTGCAAAAAATGCTCAAAAACGCAGCGCTAAAAAAATGTCCGTGTGTATGAGGCCTAAGGCTGGTCCAATGCAAAAACGCCTATTTGTTTTTGCTGCATTTCCAGTGCATTTTTTGGGTGCCTATTACCCAGCATGTACCTGTGAAACTTGGATTTGTGACACAAAAAAAGCACCAAAAACACAATGCAGCTGTGTTTTTAATGTGTTTTCTATTCATTTCAATGGGGACCTGCATTTTTGGGATGGTTTTGAAAACCGCACCAAAGATGCAGCATGCAGGATTTTTTAAAACGCAGCGCAGTGGTGTGAAGAGTATCATAGGATTCTAAAAGATTGTGTTTTTGCTGTGTTTTTAGCATAGTAAAAATGCATCAGTGTAAAAGCCGCCTAATACCTGAACAAGCAAAGCATTATGGCTGTGGTAAAGGGTACCTCCTGTCACATTCGATGGGCAGTACTTGGGTGAATAGGGCTGCACTGCAAATGTCCTGCAATGCATGATTGCAGTTTGGAGGTGATGTCTTACAGGGTTAAAACAGGCAGTGAGGAATGGATGTCTTGCCTCCTAGTCACCTGTGCAGTGCCCTCTGAAAAGTGATCCACTACAGATCGCTTTTCAGAGGGACATCAAGGGCTGCCACAAATGTAAACAGGACCAAGAATGGTGCCTTCTTCTCTTGAATAAAATACAATTTACAAATCCAACATCAGAATTAGTGGCTGTTTCTTCACAATTAACCACTTCAACCCCGGAAGGATTTGCCCCCTTAATGACCAGGTCATTTTTTGCGATACGGCACTGCGTCGCTTTAACTGACAATTGCGCGCTTGTGCGACGCTATACCCAAACACAATTTATTTAGTTTTTTTCCCCAGAAATAGAGCTTTCTTTTGGTGGTATTTGATCACCTCTTTTTTTTTTTAATTGTTTGCGCTATAAACAAAAAAAGAGCGACAATTTTGAAAAAAAATAAATATATTTTTTACCTTCTGCTATAATACATATCAAAAAAATATAAAAAAACAAATGTATTCATCAGTTTAGACCAAAATGTATCCTACATATTTTTGGTAAAAAAAAAAGCGTATATTGATTGGTTTGCGCAAAAGTTATCGTGTCTACAAAATAGGAGATAGCTTTATGGACTTTTATTTATTTTTTATGTTTTTACTGGTAATGTCGGTGATCTGCGATTTTTAGCGAGGTTGTTACATTGTGACGGACAAATCGGACCCTATGTGACACTTTTTGGTGACCAATGACATTATTACATTGATCAGTGCTATAAAAATACACTGATCAATGTATAAATGACACTGGCAGGGAAGGGGTTAACTGTGTTCCCTGGGGGTGTTCTAATGCTGGCCATACACTATACGAAAAATCGGCCGAACAAGTTTTGGAAAACTAACACAAGGTCGTGACAGAAAACTATTTTGCCATCATGAAATGACCGAAATTTGATCGATAAATTGTTCAGCTGACATAAATGAATCCGTTTTTCGTTCGCTCTGTCACATAAACCCAGTGCAAACTGTTCGGGCGAGAAACACATTAACCCTTCAATTTATCGTCCATTTGGCCAAAGTTTTCCAAACCTTTCCTTTGATTTATCGGCTCAAAAACGTCACAACCAATTTTTGATTCATGCTCATTAACTGGAGGATAAACGAATGAACTGTCCAAATGGCAGATTTTCGAACTATTTTTCGTCTAGTGTATGGCCAGCATAACGGTGTGGGGGCTGGGCTGCCTGGGACAACAAAGAGATCACGGTTCCTGATCACCGGGAACAGCAGATCTCTGAGATGTCCCCTGACAGAATGGGGATCCGCCTTGTTTACATAGACAGATCCCCGTTCTGTCTCTGTGTACCGTAATCGCGGGTGGCCGGTGGCGCGTGCGCACCCAGAGTTTCACATGCACGGACCGACATACGGGTACGGTGGTTTGCGCAGGAGAGTCGACCTGCCGCTGTATACACTACCTCACAAAAGTGAGTACACCCCTCACATTTTTGTAAATATTTTATTCTATCTTTTCATGTGACAACACTGAAGAAATGACACTTTGCTACAATGTAAAGTAGTGAGTGTACAGCTTGTATAACAGTGTAAATTTGCTGTCCCCTCAAAATAACTCAACACACAGCCATTAATGTCTAATCTGCTGGCAATAAAAGTGAGTACACCCCTAAGTGAAAATGTCCACATTGGACCCAAAGTATCAATATTTTGTGTGCCCACCATTATTTTCCAGCACTGCCTTAACCCCCTTGGGCATGGAGTTCACCAGAGCTTCACAGGTTGCCACTGGAGTCCTCTTCCACTCCTCCATGACGACATCACAGAGCTGGTGGATGTTAGAGACCTTGAGCTCCTCCACCTTCCATTTGAGGATGCCCCACAGATGCTCAATAGGGTTTAGGTCTGGAGACATGCTTGGCCAGTCCATCACCTTTACCCTCAGCTTCTTTAGCAAGGCTGTGGTCGTCTTGGAGGTGTGTTTGGGGTCGTTATCATGTTGGAATACTGCCCTGCGGCCCAGTCTCTGAAGGGAGGGGATCATGCTCTGCTTCAGTATGTCACAGTACATGTTGGCATTCATGGTTCCCTCAATGAACTGTAGCTCCCCAGTGCCGGCAACACTCATGCAGCCCCAGACCATGACACTCCCACCACCATGCTTGATTGTAGGCAAGAAACACTTGTCTTTGTACTCCTCACCTGGTTGCTGCCACACACGCTTGACACCATCTGAACCAAATAAGTTTATCTTGGTCTCATCAGACCACAGGACATGGTTCCAGTTTCCCCGTCCTGCAAGTGCACCGCCCCAGTGTGAAAGGACACACTGAGTTTAATGGAGAGGAGGTTTTCAGGCGCTTAGCAGAGGCTATTTCCAGCTCTAAAGTGCCCAAAAACCGCCCCAGTGTGAAAGGGCTCTGAAGGGGACTGAGCTCTGTGTGCTGGGTTGCAAATCACACCGATACATGTTTGCTGAAATGTAGATCTTGCTGTTGGCATGAATTGTATTTAACAATGTGTGTGTGTTTCAGGGTAGCGATGGATCTCACTGGTGGCATAGATACTGGGAAGGAATCTGCGTATTTCACTGGTAAAATGGATACTGGATAAGTAAGCGGAGTGTTATAGAGTGACATGATGCTTGTGAATGAGCTATGTGTACAATGGTGACATAGGTATTAGGGAGATGAGGTATGTGTGTTAGAATGCATAGATGGGGGCATTGATATTGAGGAGTGAGCTGTGTATTCTAGAATGTATAGTTTACTGGTATGTCCTGGGGTCAGATCTAACTGATGACATGGATACTAGGAAGTGAGGTTTGTGCATGCTAATGTGCATATGTTACTGGTGACATGGGTACTGCGGAGTGACCTGTATGTGTGAGTGCATATCTTACTGGTGACATGGGTACTCGGGAGTGACCTATATGCGTAAGAGTCAGTGGCGGCAAATTTTTTTTGGGGGGGCGGCAATCTGTCCACCGACACCCTGGAGGTCGGTCGGGTCTCCTATTGTCACACAACTGGGTGGGCTCGGGGAGCAGTGCTCTGCGCCCTGAGCCCATCCTTTTTTTAAGCCAATTAGAGCCTCAGGCTCTAATTACGTGCTTCTAAAAAAAAAAAAAAAAAAAAAAAAACCATTGGAATCCATGCATCCGGCGTCCTGCATGTAAATTAGGGGCTGGGCGCATGGATTAAGGGGCAGCCCCTGTGCCCTGTATGGACGGGCTGCCGCTGGTAACAGTGTATATCTTACTGGTGACATGGGTACTGGGGTGTGAGGTTTATGTGTGCTGGAGTGCATACCTTACTGGTGACATGGGCATTGGAGAGTGAGATTTGTGTTCTTTAGTGCATATCTATGGCTAAGTTCACATAGGCATTGAGTTCTAAAGCAGCTGCATTACCATGCCTATAGGACCTGCTGAACAGGCATTCAAGTCGCGCCAAGCAACTCTCCTGTAATGGGATCTGATCACTTTTGATGCTGTTCAACTGCGTTTCAACATACTCAAGAAGTGTTTCAATAAAAGTGAATGGAGGTGGTTGCAAAGTGTCAACACCTGCCGAACCCTGCAGGCAGCGTTATTTTTGCATTGCTTCAACGCAAGGCAAAGTTAACGCTCCCATGTGTACGCCTCCATCTGCTCCCTGTATTAACAATTGTGAGGTGTGTTGATAGATAGCCGGGAATAAAACTTGGCCCAACTGCCTATTTACAATTTCCTACTGGTGACATGGATATAGGGTAGAGAGCTGCATGTGCTAGAGTACATATCATACTGGTGACATGGATATAGGGTAGAGAGCTGCATGTGCTAGAGTACATATCATACTGGTGACATTGACAAGGATACTGGGGATAAATCTTTGTGTAATGGTGTGCATTTCTTACTGATGATGTGGATATTGGGGAGTGAGCCATGTGTGTTAGAGTGTAGCTATCTCTGATCGGTCATCCTATAGCTTACCATCAGTGGCGGCTGGTGAAATTTTAGGAAGGGGGGGTCAGACCCCGCCCTTCTTTTTTTACCCCTCCCATGTCTCATAAGCCACACCCCTTATAGATTCCACCCATTGTGTCAGGAGTATACAGCCCAGCATCACCAGATAGGGTATATAGAATCACAGATAGGGGTATATGCACCATCACAGATAAGGGTATATACAGCATCACAGATAAGGGTATATACAGCATCACAGATAAGGGTATATACAGCACCATCAAAGTCCCGCACTTACTCCATCTAGGAGCGGGCAGCAGGCAGAGCGGTGTGCGGGGAGTGGGTAGCAGGCAGTGCGGTGTCCGGGGAGTGGGCAGCAGGGGAGCAGCTTGGCTTCAGCTGTGCATTCCCCTCCTCCGACGAGAAAGGCGTCCAGTATGACCACCTGTCTTCTCTGCCAATCGGGAAACTGGTAACATACTGACATTTCCTGATTGGCGGAGAGCGGTTTAGTGTTAGAAAGGCAAATATTAATTTGCCTTTCTAAGGGCTTGTGGCGCCACGCTCTGCGCCACTAGCCACACTATATTGTAGCCAAATGAGAAGCTTCAAAGTAACCCCCCACTGCGGTAATTGATGCGGCCTGCACCTCAAAGGGTGAATCTATCCATAGCATAGAGGGGGCGTCGCCCATGTGCCCTTAATGGACAGGCCACCACTGCTTACCATCCTGTTTACGGTCTCTCCTCCTTCAGGGGCGGTTCACACCATAAATCGCACAGGAAAATGCTGTGCGTTCCCGTGTGAGTCACATGCGATCCAAATGCAGTGCTAAATTGCATTGAACCACACCCAAAGTAGTGCATGCACTACTTTATAAAAAATGCACAGCAACCAGATTGCATGGTACTACTGTATCATGTGGTCCAGTGCAGGCAAACGCACTGCATTTGCAACCTGCATTTGGGATGTTGTTAGGTTAACACTGACACCCACTGCAGATTGCAAGTGCAGTGCGTTTTGAACGCAGTGTGGGAAACGTGCGCAGAATGCAGGTTTACTGCACCACTTTCTGGAGTGAACTGGCCCTCATTTTATCTGTGTGCAGGAAATAAGTGATATCATTTCTGTGATTGTAATGCCTCCTCCTGCCCTACAATGCCTGTGTGTGCAGGAAATCTCTGACTTCTCTAAATATTACATGAAATAATTTTATATATGATAACATGCTATATAGATAAATTGAATTACTCACTAAAAATTAAATATATATTAACATAATATCATATGTTAATAAAAATATATCCATTTGTAGTTTATACATAATTATAAAAAGAAAACGGCCAGTTCACACCTAGGCGATCCGACTTCAGAGGTGACTTTGCTAGGCAACTTCAAGGCGACTTCAATGCGACGTTGGTAGACTGACAAAGTGACCTGAAGGGACCTCCATGCCAGGCGACTTTGCCTGTGGCCAATCAGAGAAGAAAGGGGGGGGTTGCCTTAAAAAGTTCTTTTCTTTTTCCTGTAAAGTCACTTCTTTATAGACGGTGATACGACTTGGAAGCGACTTCCATTGAATTCTATGGGCTCAAATCGCCTAGAAGTCGCCTTGTAGTACAGGAACCTTTTCAGATGTCGCAGCGACATGAGTAGTGTATATTAAGACGGCTCCCATTCATTTCAATGGGATTTGAGGCGACTTGGGGCGACACAAGTCAGATCACAAGTCGCCTAGGTGTGAACCGGCCCTCAATGCTCTTTGTAACTTATAAAAGGTCCATAATAAAACATTTTAAAAATCTTTTATGCCTCAACCCATATTATTTATATGTATATAATATTAGTACGGTAAGTAAATTGCTGTTTTTGGCATAATTCTGAGCACACCATTCAGTAAATTCACAGAAACAGGCCATGTGCAGCATGTGATTGTTACCTCTACACATCCAGTATGAAAATGTCTGCCTTGGAAACCACAATGGTATTTATGTAAACTTCCCCTGCAAACCAAACCCCCAGAATACAATGAGCTGCAGGAGAGAACCCGGGCACGTAGGACACACAGTGATCCTAACAATGAACAAGTTTGGACTTGTATGTGTAAATCAATAACCAAATAATACAACATAAACATAAACCAGACGGTAATATTAACTTTATCAATTAAACATATTTTATTTATTTAATGATATTCTTTGTAGATAAATGTCCTAATAAAGGATTCACAGTGTCTCAAAAATTGGCTATCACTTAAAATACAAAGTACTGTAATAATACTTCTGTGAATTATGCAATTCCCTAAATTTGCTTTCAGAGTAGGGAGTTTCATAGCATTTTAAAGTATATTTATAAAAAATTTGCTGAGCAACTGCCATGCGAAACAGCATGTACATTTCTTCTGTGCACATGCCAGCAAAATCAAATATTACTAGGATATTTTTACTCTAAGTCGGATGTTTTTCATTTATAAGAATAGCATGAATCAGGAAAATACCACATTTCGTACACTTGATGGAGCCAATTATCATAGGAAATAAATACCTATTTACTATGATTGTCAACTCCATCTAGTGTCCACAATGCAGTATTTTTCTGATTCACACTATTATTTATTTATTTGGGTTTTCTTTTACAAATGATTATTTATTATTTTATTATTATTATACAGCATTTATATATTCAAAAACCTTGTTTATAGTTTTGTGTTTTATATATCCAAAAGCATATATGCGAATACTAGGATTTATATAGCGCAAACTGGTTGGGCAGTGCTTTACAATATAAAATGGATTAAGAACATTCTACCTGGAGAGAAAATAGCCTAGTAACAGTCAATTTTGCTGGCAGTCACATGAATGTACATGTGGTTTTGCAGGACAAATAGCTCTGCACGTTGTTTATAGATACACCCCAAAGTGAAAACTTAGGAACCCCTTTTATTTTTGAGAGGTTTGCAGAGCTGGGCCAGGGGCATATCAGGTTAGTGCTCAATTAGCAGACAAGCAGGGGGGCTGAGAAATTAAACTTCTGGATACCGCTCAGGGCAAAAGGGGTTCCCCCAATTTAACCACCCCTAAGGCCGGCCATAGACAGAGCAAATTTATTTCCTGCAACGGCCACTAGCGATAATCGCATGTAAAATCCGGCAGGCTGGTTGTACCCAAATTGATCAATAGATCAACTTGGGTACATTCAGCCTGCCCATACATGGTTTGAATCTGAACCGAGATGCGAACTGTCTATGGTTGGCTTAAGTGGACAACACCTTCAAGTGATCCTTTGAGTGTTGGTGAAATAATTATTTACAGACTACTCAGCTGTGAGAACAATGTGTAGTGCGCTTAATCAAAAATCCTTCCCAGATCAAAGATGTCTGCACTGTACAGGAAAGGTATTTTTCATTTGTTTTCCTACGTCCTTTATGTTATTATTGTATTATCCAAAGTTCATATCCTTTTTATTCCAATAGGAAGTAAAAAACAGACTTTGCATTTGTCTTCAGACTTTTGGCACATCTTCATGTCCATCGCCTGAAACAGAGCAAATGTACAAGGTTGGTAAATATGAAGATTGACAGGTACTATGTATATGCTGAACGCATGTAGACATACAGATTATGTGCGCTTTAAGTGCATATTTTACCCCTAATAAGTATAATACTATTTACCAAGAAATAAATAGCGCTCAACCTCAAAGTGCTCCAATCAAAACACTACAGTCAAGTCCATAGATTAGTGAGGTGTACCAACAAAGGTAAATCATATATTAAAATAAACGTAAGGTGAAGGTGTATAGTAACTACACAACTATAAAATTATGAGGGTGAGAGTTCATTCATATCAATTATAACTGGTGAAAAAATAAAGTTCAGCCACCAATGATGTTAGCCTGGCAAGGAGTTGCAGATTCACAGGTATCCAAAACAAATCCGTAAAGGCTTACCAGACATCCGATATAATAGGCTCCAATCTATCAGGGTACTCCAGGAGATCCAGGTTATGGAAGGGTACGTCACACTATCCCAGGAAGATCCAGGTAGGTCTCAGGAGTGAAGCCGGAACACCTCCACTTGTTTGCCGGGCTCTAGGAATCCCACAGCGATAGCCCTCCAGGGCCGCAGGAAGTGCAGGTCTGGAAACGGCACATCACACTCTCCTAGACGATCTGAGTAGGTCTTACTTGTAAGACGGACATCCACCATATGTCCCGGGAGCTATTTACCTCATTTGCTGCGTTTGTAACCTGCATATTTTAATTATTTTTTAACCTTTATCCATTTTGATGCTCTAATAAATATACCTCATCAAGAGGTTTTACACTATTTTGAGCTTCCCATCTCCTTCGGTTTATCTACTCCCCGAGCCATCGGTGGAAGCGCCCTCCTACGGTGTATACCTTCTTCTGTCTATACTCCTTGGTCGGAGACATTACAAGGTTGTCTCTCATATGGTGTGATGTACCTTTCCATAACCTGGATCTCCTGGAGTACCCTGATAGATTGGAGCCTATTATATCGGATGTCTGGTAAGCCTTTACGGATTTGTTTTGGATACCTGTGAATCTGCAACTCCTTGCCAGGCTATCATCATTGGTGGCTGAACTTTATTTTTTCACCAGTTATAATTGATATGAATGAACTCTCACCCTCATAATTTTATAGTTGTGCAGTGACTATACACCTTCACCTTACGTTTATTTTAATATATGATTTACCTTTGTTGGTACACCTCACTAATCTATGGACTTGACTGTAATGTTTTGATTGGAGCACTTTGAGGTTGAGCGCTATTTATTTCTTGGCTTACAGTATTGGCAATTTGTTTAATTGTGTTATAGCTGCTCACCATATTGAACCTTCACTATTTTTGTGCCTTAGCGCTGTATCAGTAGTATATAATACTATTTAAATTGCAGTAATGATAAATGAAAATATCCTAAATATTAACAAAATAATAAAAAATAGTTGACAAATGTCTACATTGGAAGAATATTAGGCCACCCTCACACTGGGGGGCGGTAGCGGTAAATCCCAGCTAGTTTCAGTGGAGATTTACCGCTGTTATAGCGGTGCTATGGCGACGGGAGCGGTGCACTTTTAACTCCCCCACAAGGGGTTAAAACGGGGTTGAAAGAGCCGGCACGCCGCACTTCTGAGGCGGTATGCAGTCGCTTCAGAAGCGCTGCCCCATTGTTTTCAATGGGCAGGGGTGGTGGAGGAGCGGTATATCACTGCATCGCACCAAAGATGCTGCTTGCAGGACTTTTTGTAACGTCCTGCAAGCGCACCGCCCCAGTGTGAGAGCACTCCGGCTTTCACATTGGGGTGGATTTTTGGGGCACTTTACAGGCGCCATTTTTAGCTAAATAGTGTCTGTAAAGCGCCTCAGTGTGAAAGGGGTCTTATAATATTAAAGGAAAGCCAAAACCTTTGGTAAGGAGTGCGGAACAGTCAGGGTTTTTTTTTGTCTACCAGGGGAAGTCCATCCATTAGAGGTTCAGGGACACAGTCCCCCCAATCTACATGCAGGGCACCGGACCCACGATGAAGAGTGAGGAGAAGGGAGGAGATGTGGAGGCTGCTGGAAGAGATGCAGTAGGCGGAGCCACCGGCCGTCGCCTGGAGGGAAGCGCTGCCCGTGGTTAAGTGCGGGGCTCATCGATCAACCTAGACATCCCCTTTGCGTGGTACAGCAGATGCCCCCACTACAGGGGAGAGAGAGAGCAAGCACATCAGATTTTGAGAGGGAGAGAGAGTACCCAACCTGAATGGCCCACGGGGGTAGGGGGTGATGTGTGTGGCAGACCCGACTGACCCACGTGTGGGGAGGCAGGTTGCAGGTGACCTGACCGGGGGGGTGGCGGTGGTCGTTGGTCCCCCCACAAAAAAAAAATACCACCAGCCGCTACTGGTATCTGCAACCCTTGTTGGGGAAGTTTCCCTTAATTTTTTGTCCCAGTGAGCATCGAGAAAGGAAGTGAGGGGAAATGTCTTCCATCAGGACCCAGCAAGAAAATGAAAAGGGGTTAGAACCTTTGATTGGTTTTTATTGCTGTCTGTGTCCCAGTTGCAGGGACAGAATGTGAGGGGGAAAACTCACCCGAGAATCAGATAGTAATTGAAATCCTGCAGAGATTTTAAACTTTTCCCACTCTGTCCAAACTATAGATACATTTTAGTCCCGGTTCACACTGGTGTGGTGCAAGAATCACCTGCGATTTGAAAAGGAATCGCACCACATTCCTGTTCAAAGGACATGCCATTCTGCAGCGGTGTGATCTGAGCCATTCATTCTGTATGGCCTCACCTATACCACACAGCGCATCAAAATCATGCAGGGCCCTTTTTTTTGCGGCACCAGAATCAGATTGCATGGGTGTTCACATCAGCTGAAAAATCAAAGGAGCTGGGTCAAAAATTGTCTGCTTACCAATGACTGTACCCAATCAGATGCAAACACTGTTCAGTATTGAGATAGCCACAAGTGCCGGCTGTCTGAATACATTAGCCGTCAGAGAACATTCTCAACTCCCCGCTGTTTTGGGTTGAATGCTGGAATTTGTGGTACCATAGAGAGAACAGGCAAAAATGTATTTTTTTTTTTTCATTTTAATAGAGTAAGGGAGGGTTATAATCCCTGTGTTTTTTTGTTTTTTTTTGCCAATCTCTGTCCTGGAAATTTCCATTTACTTCCTGTCCTATAGTCAAAACAGGAAGTGAGATGAAATCCCTCCAAAGTAATAGAATGCCTGTTTGTCACCAGAACTACTGTTCTCAATGTGAAAGAATTTTCCTCCATTTCTGTTTGGGATTTTCTTTCACTTTGACCCTAGGTTCACACTGCTGCGGGAATGAAATGGTGCAAATTCAGCTGAACTCGCACCATTTCATTCCCGCATGTCAGTCCAGCATGTCAGATGTCTATGGAAATTGTACCTGAAATCAGCAAATTTAATTATTAATTAACTAATTTTGGGAATCCGGTGCCATTGCCGCCAATTTGGCATGCCATTCGACATGTTAAATCGCACCAATGTGAACCAGGGCTTACCCTTGTAAAGAGGAAAAACGCATCACGTGAATCTCCCCAACGAGGGCACAGACAGCAATATTAGTCTGACACAGTGGTGGTTGGTGAAGTTTTAGGATGGGGGGGGGGGGGCGCCAGGCCTGCCCTTCCTTTTTGACCTACTTCTAATAAGCCCCACCCCTTATAGAATCCACCCACTCCGTCCCCTGTATTCCACATATTGTGTCAGGAGTACACAGCTCAGCATCACAGGACACAGTATACAGCTAAGCATCACAGGACACAGTATACAGCTCAGCATCATAGGACGCAGTATACAGCTCAGCATCACAGGACAGGGTATACAGCTCTGCATCTCAGGACACAGTATACTGCTCAGCGATACAGGGAGCAGTAGATCTCTGTCATGCCGCCTGACATAGCAGGGAACCGCCGTGTTTACATCCGCGGTTCCCCACTTTTCTGCTGTATCAGACGATCGCGGGTCGCTGGTGGACATCGAGTCCACGCGGCCCCGCTCCGAAAGCATGTGGTGGGAACAAGAGTTTATAGACAGTGATTCGCGTTATACTGCCACTCTGCAGCAGTAAATGTACGCGAGCCAGTCTTTAACCGGTTAACAAAGACATTTGAGTATAAAAGACAAACATTAGACATGTGCAGAGCGAAAAAAATTAGTTTAGTTTCGTTTTGATTCAATTTGTTATTTACATAAATTTGTTTAGTTAGATTTGTTTCATTTGTTTAATTTGATTTTGGAATGAATTTTGTTTATTTTTTTTCCAATTTTCGATTTGAAAAGTTTTTGAATCAATTGCGAATAGTTTTCGTATTCGAAAAGTTTTCGAATTCGAATCGTTTTCCAATTTGAAACGAATTGGCTGCAAAGCTGAGTTTAGTGTCACTTTAAATTTATTACATTCAGATTTGCCTTTTAAAAAAAAAAAAAAAAATCGATTCCGATGGGGTGTCCTGTAGGGATGGCTGCCCAGACCCAGAATATGCTGGAGACAACATTAATCCACTCACTATTTTCCAAGCAGAAATGTCGCCACGGGTAACAGGTTATTGTTTACGGTTAAACACTTATTCTTTGATGTTATACATTCACTTTGAAAATAAGCACAGGTAAAACAACTATACTGGCAGAGAAGTTAAAGCGGAGTTCCACACTTTTTTTGTTTATTAAAAGTCAGCAGCTACAAAAAGTGTAGCTGCTGACTTTTAATAAACAGTAACTTACCTGTCTCCCGGTCCAGCGATGGCTGCGCCCGAAGCCTCGCTCGTCTCCCCCCTCCTCCCGACGGCTCCGCCATTCCTAGTGTGGGCACCCGGCCCGGCTTCACGGCCGGGCACCCACTGCGCATGCGCGGGTCGCGCTGCGCATTCCTAGTGGCCAGACAATCTTCTGGGACCTGTGACGTGTCCCAGAAGATTGCCAGGAGGGAGGGGCCACCTAGGAGGAGAGGAGGAGTCGCCTAGGCGGCCCCAAGGTGGAAGAGGGGCAGGAAGTCCCTCTGAAACCTGGGTACACACTCCCCCCCCCCCCCAAAAAATGACATGCCAAATGTGGCATGTAAGGGGGCGAGGAGTGCTTAAAGCGGAAGTTCCATTTTTGGGTGGAACTCCGCTTTAAGCCTACAATGACAACAGCTCCCTCTTGATTGCTGTCTTCCACTGCCAATATTCACCACAAGGTAGTGCAACTTTTCTTTCGTAGCAGCAGTTTGGACATGGATACCCCCGTCCCACTTGCAGCTTCATCTACCAGACAGCAACAACCGACAGTCTGAACCAGCTACTTGTGTACACAATACATGTATAATTGTCAATTGCACCTGATGCTTTGTTTACTACTTTCAACTTGACAATTTACTCGCTATGATACTATTGTCATATATTGTAAACTTTTGAAAATTCTAATAAAAACATAATAAAAAAAATCTACAGTTTACATGACAGTTTAGCATAAAAAGATTGTTACCAATTGATGTTCAGGTTGAAGATCCCCGTTGGCTGTTGCCTCGACTGGTCTTGTCGCTGTGCAATTGGAGCAGAACATGATGAAATTGATAATGGGCGCTCACCAAACGAAGCCCCCTCAACAGCGGGCAGAGTGCAACCAGGCGATTGTGCAGCGATACCTCTCCCCGTAGAAGGTAAGTTATTTAGTGAGCCAGAAATGGTTCCATTGAAGCGTGTTGGTTTTTTGTTGGGTGAACTTTCTGAAAAAAAAAAGTTAACTTTTTTTTTACGTATTTTTTATTAGAATTTGTACAAAGGGGAATACAGGCATATAAATACGAGGGTTCTTCAAAAAGTTTCTGCACTTTTTTAAAAAATCTATTAAATATAAAAAAGTGTGGAAACTTTTTAAAGACCCCTTGTATTTACAGGCATATTAAATTATACGCACATACAGTATAGTTAAAGAATCAGAGTCCCGTTGAATATTATATAAATGAATACTGTCATATACAGGATAGGATATTATTCACATATAGCATAACATATAAATGCTCTCCAAAAAACAGGTCTGTTTTTTGTTTTCATGGATAACCTATAAAACTGGGGTGCCCAACCTTTTGAGGAACGAGGACCACTTTAACGACTTGGTAACCGTTCGCGGGCCACAATGAGGGGAGCGGGCAGATGACAGGTCTGTGTCCACTCTGCATATGCGGAGCAGACAGGGACACAGCCTGCTCTTCTCTATGGGCCCTCCAAACCGATCCACCCAGCTAGAAGGGGAAAACTGTACTGTTTTTTTTTTTTTTTAAGCGGATCGGATTGGAGATAGGCAGGTGTAAAAGGACACAAGTCCGTTTACATCTGCCGTTCTATAGTGGTGAATGGAAGGTCTGATTGGGCCCACCTGAAAACCAGACAGGCGGACCCGATCGGACCAATCGCATGAAAGGGGACTAAAGCTGCTTTCACACTGATGCACTGCGGTACATGCACCTCAACTGACCTCAATCTTCACTTCTTCCCCAGGATTCCTGCAGGTATCGCTGGCTGCTGCTGTCCCCCAGGCGGGTATGGCTGGTGGCTGCTGCTGGTTGTCCTCCAGGGCTGGTAGTGCTGGCTGGTACTGCTGTTGGGTGATGCTGCTGGCTGGTACTGCTGCTGGCTGATACTGCTGGCCATCCCTGAGCATTAGTGTGATAAGAGCTGGCACTGGAGGAGGCATGCAGCTGCAGTGGAGAGCAGAGCCAATGCTTCCTGTGTCGCTCCTGTCACAGGTGGAGTACTCCGCCTGTGACAGGAGCTGGCGATATACAGTAAGCATCAGCTCTGCTTCCTCTAGTGCCAGCTCCGTTCTTCACATTGATGCTCGGGAATGGCGGGTCGGGAACCCACAATCTGGGCTTGCATGCCAGAGCAGAAGGTGGCGGACCACATCAGAGAGCGCCGTGGGACACATGTGACCGACGGGCCAGTGGTTGGGCACCCCTGCTATAAAAGGTCTTCAACTACAAGAACAAAACCAGTTGAAAGTGACCAACTACTAGATATAGTAACGTGGATATATGAGAACCTTCACAGACATGGAGCTTTGATAAACAATTGCGCTAATAAATGCTCCCTATTGTTAGGAATGACTGACATTGGGGCCCTGCCCAACTATGGTCCCGCTGTATAAGGCCACAGGTACACTGTACTCCAAAGCATGCCCAGGGGAAAAGCAGCTGCAAAATCCCCAGAAAAGCCATGTTTTTTTCATGCACGTTTGGCATTAAAGCATTCTCTTGCCCGAAATATTTATTTATTCTAACCATTAGAATGTATTAAAGCTTGAACGCGCATAAACGTTTAAGTGCATGCATTGCATTGTGCATTCCAGCTGACTTGTTGAAATAAGTACCCGACTAGCACCTCTGTTGCAATAATACTGTCCTCATGATATTCCTGTAGTCCTAAATCTCTCCATGCAAGTATTCACCAAAGATGAATTCCAGCACAGTAAACCAAAGCAAGGGGGCTCCTGTAGTTTGAGCTCAAGCTCAAAGGAAAGAAAACTTTAGCTGGCCACTGTTCAAATTTCAGACGGCTCCTGATAAACTGGATGAAATTTATTTAGTGGGTGGCCCTTTCTACCACCTACCCCCCCAACATCCTCCGGTTGAAAATTCACAGGAGCCAGGTAAATCATTTTAAGCCATAGAAGGATACACACCGCTCCAAGGCCAACCCGCATGAGATTAAAAATCTCTGAATGTACTTGGGTGCGATCCACAATCAATGGGAATAGAAGACAAAGGTAGTGACACTCCAGTCTACAAAATACAAAAAACAAAAACACAAAGCTCCGGGACAGCCAGTAAATGCGTTTCACACGTCAGTGTGAAACGCGTTTACTGGCTGTCCTGGAGCTGTGTGTTTTTGTCTTTTTAACTGTATGGATTAAATCAATAAAGAAGCCTGCATTTTGTACACTGGAGCACAGTTACCTTTGACTTCTATTCCAATTGTCAGCCATGCAGTGAATGCATCCAATCAAATGCATCTGCTCTTCGAGCATTCTGACAACCCCTGGTGTTGGTTGTTAGAATAAAATAGCCCAGCTCTATAAGCCAATAAGCAGGGAGAGAGTTGAGAGAGCTGCTGCTCCTATGCACATTTCTGGATCGAGATCGGTCTCAGGTAAGTATAAGGTGGGAGTTGGGGGAAGCCACTTGCAGATGGTTTTTCTCCTTCTGCCTTTAGAACCACTTTTAGCACTTTAAATTAATATATGTATTTATTAAGATGAATGACATTTAGGCTTGGCCATTATTTAAATACTTACTTTGCTCAATCTTTGCTTTGGCACTTGTTAGTCTATTATGGCCACTCAATGGCTTGGCAAAAGAGTTAAGTTCATTAACAATCGATGTGGCTCGTATTGATTGAAACCCATTCCAGGTTAAAGTTTTTGGATGTGCATATCTCCTTGATGCATAATGTGTTGGAGGTGGTGCCCCTATACCAAGAAAACTTGGAAAATGTACTGGAGGCCCGAAATTAATATGGTTGGTTGTGGCACTCGCTCGAGTTACAGTCTCTGTGATTGCACCTCCCAGGCAGGAAACCGGGACATAGGACATGTTTCCGTCTGTATCCTGACACATTATCAGGCCTTGAGTCTGCAAGAAATAAAAGTTTACAGATTGTATTAAAACTAATAGCAACTATTGCATTCACTATGTCTAAGAACTACAGTAGTTGTCCAGATATTGAAACCACTGAACAAAACACTTGACGAGCTGACTTAATTGTAGTAATAATAATAATAATAAAAAAGCCTAATAAAAGAAGGGAGCTAATGGAAATTATTCTACAACAATAGGGAGAAAAGGTTTGCCCATAGCAGATAATCAATTTCATTGACATTAAGGCTCCATGCACACTGGACGCTCTCTGGGCGTCGGGCAGGAGACGCTGCTTAGAAAATGTTTTGCAGCATTTTGTAAGCAGCATTTATTGGCGTCTGCATTTTTGAGCGTTTTTTTTTTTTTTTACTTCATTAGCTTCCATTGACTACAAAAAACGCCGGACGCCGATAAACGGCCGTTTACCAGCGTTTATGAGCGTTTAGCTGCGTTTATCGGCGTCCAACGTTTTTTGTGGTCAGAGGAATGACTTTTGAATGCCAAACGTCCATGTGTGCATGGACACATAGGATAACATAAAGGGGTGTTTTTGGGCTGTTAAAAAAAACGCCCAAATGACCAAAAACAGTCGTTTATCAGCTACAGTGTGCATGAGCCCTTAGGCTTGGTTCACACTGCTGCAATCAGATTTTCATCCAACTTTCAATGCGTTTATGTGATGAAACTTGGATGCTACATGGATGTGTGGTTTTCATATTCTATGGGGCCAGAATCATGCTGGAATTGCACCAAAGTAGCACATGACCCTTTTCCAAAATCGCGGTGTGCTGAGCTGCATTGATGTGAACAGGCACCATTGAAGTCAATGCGATTTACACTGCCATGCGGTTCTGTGCGACTCAAGACATTGAATTATGAGGAGAAAACAGACTAATTATCATGGAGGACTCCACTTTTATCTTCCTATTGTATAGGGCTCTACTTTTAAATACAGAGCAGTTTGGCTGTGAATCAAAGCTATGGAACTGTAATCAAACTTTCATTCATATTTCATACATAAATCTCTAACCGCTTTTCAAATTTAAAAAGGATCTAAAATCAAACACTAATTTGAAGCTTGCTGTATCCCTTTTGATAAAAAAAAAAAAAAAAAAAGACTTAAAGCGGAGTTCCACCCATGTAAAAGTCAGCAGCTAGAAAAAGTGTAGCTGCTGACTTAACAATCGGACACTCACCTGTCCCTCGCTCCAGCGATGCGGTCTCCTGAGGGCTTGCCCTTCGCCCCCTTCCCTCGGTGGGCCGGCATCACAGGTGTGGGCACCCGGCTTTGGTCACCCCCCCCAAAAAATAGACATGCCAATTGTGGCATGTCGGGGGGGGGGGGGTCACCTTCCATTAAAGCGGAAGTTCTACTTTTGGGTGGAACTCCGCTTTAAATCCAATTACATTAAAGAAGAACTATGGTCAAAATGAAGAGATCAATATGTTATGCACCTATACAGTCTGCTAAACATGTCACTGATTGTTTTGCAAAAAGCAGTAAGGATGGTGAGATATTTACCTTGTCTCCTGCTATCATGTGCACTTCCTTTAGTGAGGTGACAACTTTACTTCCTGGTTTTTGAATTGCCTGTGTTAGACTCATGTTGTCTCAATTTGTGTCTATTCTCTCTGCAAAAAATGTCTTGACATCACTGGGGGAGGGGCTTTGTATCACATGGGAAGCTGAGGGATTTCATTCTGCAGAGAATCATGGTTAGGCTCCGCCCACGATCGGCCCATGAAGCCCTGCTCACTCCCACCTATGTCCTGCCTTTGCCCGCCCACTGATCTAGCTCCTAGCTCCTTCTGTTCTGGCAGATTACAAATTACCAGAGGAGTGCAGACAGAGAGAAGCACACAGATTAATAGACTGATCTGTGTGCAAAGTAACCTGTACTGACTTGTGCCTGTTTTACATAGCACACACCCAGCTATTGATTGGCAGATGGGAGTGTGTTATGTAAAATAGACTGAGCATCATAGAAGTCTGGATGTCTGTCGGATAGAGCAGCTATTTCACTAACAGGAAATAACACCTGACCTCTGCAGAACTCCTCCCATCATTACTACAATATATAGCTAAGGAGAACTGATGGAGGGGATTATAGACCCCAATCACAGCTACATGGTAGGGAAATAATCATTTCAATTATTATGTATATTACCATGTGTAACTTTCAGGAATTTATATGAGGATTTACTAAAATATGTTTGTTGCCTTTAGGTGTACTTTAAATACTTACCAGTCCCCGGATGTGTGTTCCCTCTGGGTCTGATTTCCCTCTGACTCATTGACACTAACCTCTATTGACCGCTATTGCTGGTTGCGGCAGAGAAGAGGAAGTATCAGTGAGGCAGACCTATGATCAGACCCTCGAATGTTGTATTTGCAGTTCTATTGGGTAGTCTATAGAAGAAGAATTTTTCATAAAGAATCACCCATGGTACAGACAAATCTCTCCTCATAAGGAAATTTTTACTGTTAAAACCATGCCTCATTCAACTGTTTATCTATGGCAGTGGTTCTCAACCACTCTAGTGCCGTGACTACTTGATAACATTTCTCAAGTTGTGGGGACCCCCAACAGTAAAATTATTGTTCCACTGACTAGACACTGTCTAAATTGGCCCTAGTAGTATATGCTTGTGAGTTAGGGACTTTAGATTGTAAAGGGGGGGGGGGGGTCAGTGGAAGTGCTAGGGGGATTTCTGATCAGCCAGCTTAGGTGCTCTTGATCAAGGTAATCTGCTAATCTGAGAACCGTAGTGGGGACTTTTAATGGCAACTATAATCACAGGCAGTGTTACACACTGTGTCTCTGGCTCCATGGTGTCTCACAGCAGTGACACCTATGCTGAAATCAGGAGATAGGGGCTCCTCCAGCCCCTACCATTTCACATTCCTCACCAGTTAGCTGACCTCTAGTCTCCACCCCCCAGCCATGCCATGAACTGAATGGATGGCCGCAAAGAGGCTGAGTGGACAGCCGCAGGCTCCAGGAACAGCCCTGCTGGGCGGTCACAGGCTCCAAGAACAGCCCAGTTGGGCGGCCACAGGCTCCAGGGACAGCCCTGCTAGGTGGCTGCGAAAATGCTGGGAGAGCATACAAGCAAATATTTGGGGGGAACACCCTAACAACGCAGACCTCCCAAACAAAGCAATATATTACTGCGTACACATGACATTTACTCCTGCAAGGCTATTTAAAAGCATCTATACATATAAAGCAAATATGCAAAAATATGGGGATTTGGTCACACTATATGGCCATAAAGTGCTAAGCCCACTGCGTCAAAGTATCCCAATTTTCAGTGTCCACCTGAGCCATGGGAAGAGTCCTTTGGTTCTCCCATAAAGAGGAGCGTTTGCTTCCATGGTTTAGAGACCTTTCATTCTATGATTAGTGTAGGACCCACTGAAAATTGGTGTACTTTGACGCAGTTAGTGGGCTTAGCACTATATGGCCATATAGTGTGACCAAATCCCCATATTTTTGCATATTTGCTTTATATGTATAGATGCTTTTAAATAGCCTTGCAGGAGTAAATGTCATGTGTGCGCTGTAATATATTGCTTTCTAAGGCTGGGAGAGCGGCACAGGCTCCAGGAACAGCCCTGGATTTGGCGACCCCTGGCAAATGGGCATTCGATCCCTGACTGGGTCATGACCCACAGGTTGAGAACTGCTGTTCTAGTGAATACACACTCTATGTGTAAATAATTACAATCTTCTCATTCCGCATACCCCAGTCACCTTCCTCTGTGTCCGTCCCCCGCCCCCAACCCCCCCTTTTTTTTCTTTCCTCCTAGCCACCCTTTTTATCACCTCCCCTTTCCTCCTCTCCCAAATCCTACCCCAGAAAAAGACTCCAAAAATGATTTGGCAAGCTCCAGTTCTGACAGTATGGCTGACAGACTGCACCAATTTGGCTAATATACAGTGCTGTGAAAAAGTATTTGCCCCTTCCTGATGTTTTTTTGTTTACATATTTGTTACACTTAAATGATTCAGATCAAACAAACTTTAATATTACACAACGATAACCCAAGTAAATACTAAATGCATTTTTTTAAATGATGATTTCATTTATTAAGGGAAAAAAGCTGTCCAAACCTGCTGGCCCTATGTAAAAAAATAATTGCCCACCCTTGCTAAATCATGAATGAATTGTAAGTAACTACATTTCACTTTCCACACCCAGGCCTGATTACTGCCCGACCTGTTGAATAAAGAAATCACTTAAATAGAAGCTGTCTGACAAAGTGAAGCACAGTAAAAGATCTCAAATAGCAACACATCATGCAGGGATCTAAATAAATTCAAGAATAGATAAGAACAGCCTAGAAAGGGTAACAAAGTCATTTCTAAGGCTTTGGGACTCCAGTGAACCACGGTGAGAACCATTATCCACAAATGGAGAAAACTTGGAACAGTGATAAACCTTCCCAAGAGTGGCCGGCCTACCAAAATTACTCCAAGAGCACGACGACTCATGCAGGAGGTCATTAAAAGAACCCAGAACAATGTCTAAAGAACTGCAGGCCTCACTTACCTCAGTTAGGTCAGTGTTCATGATTCAACACTAAGAAAGAGACTGGGCAAAAATGGCATCCGTGGGAAAGTTCCAAGGTGAAAGCTACTGCTGACCAAAAAGAACACAAAAGGCTCATCTCACATTTGCCAAGAAACAGCTTGATTATCCCCAAGACTTTAGGGGAAATATTCTGTAGACTGATGAGACAACATTTGAACTTTTTGGAAAGCATAAAACATCTTGCGTAAAACTAACACAGCATTTCATAAAAAGTACATCATACCAACAGTCAAACGTGGTGGTGGTAGTGTAATGGTCTGGGGCTGCTATGTAGCTTCAGGACCTGGATGACTTGCCATAAGTGCTGGAATCATGAATTCTGCGCTCTACCAGAAAATCACGAAGAAGAATGTCCGGCCATCAGTTCATGACCTTGAGCTCACGTGCACTTGGGCTATGCAGCAGGACAATGATCTGAAACACCAGCAAATCCACCCCTGAATGGCTCAAAAAAATCAAAAATTAAAGTTTTGGATTTACCTAGTCAAAGTCCGGACTTAAAGCGGAGTTCCACTCAAAAGTGGAACTTCCGCTTTAAGGGAAGGTGACCCCAGACATGCCACAATTGGCATGTCTTTTTTTTGGAGGCGCAGTGGGGACCCTGTTTTGACAGGGTCACAGCTGCACTTCCTGTCCTGGCTCTGCGGAACTGAAAGGAAGTTCACCTTCCTCCCCTCCCACCCGGCGATCTTCTGGGACACGTCACAGGTCCCAGAAGATACACCGGCCTTTCACAAAGTACGGCGCGACTTGCGCATGCACAGTGCTCGCCCGGCTTTGGCTTCAATAGTGATGCCGGCGCCGCAAGGGGGGGGGGGGAGAGAACAAAGCGCCGGGTGGCCACATCACTGGAGCATGGGACAGATGAGTGTTTGATTATTAAAAGGCAGCAGCTACACTTTTTATAGCTGCTGACTTTTAATAGGGTGGAACTCCGCTTTAAATCAGATTGAGATGCTGTGGCATAACCTTAAACAGGAAGTTCATTCTGGAAAAACCTCCCATGTGGCTGAATTAAAAAAACTTCTGCAAAGAAGAGTAGGCCAAACTTCCTCCACAGCAATGTGAAAAGACTCATTGCCACTTATCGCAAACGCTTTATTGCAGCTGTTGCGCCAAGGGTGGCACAATCAGTTATCAGGTTTAGGGGCAATTATTACACAGGGCCAGGCAGGTTTGAACAGTTTTTTTCCCTTAAAAAAATGAAATCATCATTTAAAAACTGCATTTTGTATTTACTTGGGTTATCTTTGTGAAATAATAAAATTTGTGTGATAATCAGAATCATATAAGCATGACAGATATACAAAAGAATAAAAAAAATCAGGGAGGGGCAAATACTTTTCACAGCACTGTACAAACCAAATCACAGCGTGGCATAATTCTGTCAGTCGTACCCCACTGTTCTTAAGAAAACATTTTGCGATCAGTGAATTATCACACCCACATTACGCTGCATGTATCGCATTTTTTGTTTGCCGCCTCTAAATCTCAAAGCTACTTATGTTATTACTGTTATTTGTGGATACAAACCTTCTAAATAAAGAATCACAAACATCCACTAAATTTTTTCACGGTTTAAAGATAACCCATAACTGATTAAATTTCCATCAGTGTGCGGCCTTCCCCTCTCTGCAGAAGTCGGGTGACATTTTTCCGAAAATCAGCTGCAGCCACCGATCAGTGTATTCTGACAATGGCAGGAGCTGCTATCAGAATACAATGTCCCAGCAGGGGAGGATTCCTATATCCACCTTGTTTGTGTGGATGGGGGAATCTGTTTTTTTTTTTTTTTCGTTCAGCTCACTGGCTGAAGTAGAAAACCATAGGTTGACAAATCTAAAAAATCAATGTATGTGACCCAAAACATGATTATATGAATTATGATCGTCGCGGTGTGCGTGATGTTAAAGTTGATACCAAAAGATGAAGTCGGTCACTCGACTTGCTTTTTTTTTTTTTTTGTCTAAGGGGGTAGGTGTGTTTGTTCCACCTATATCCTTAGGAGGGGACGACCCTGTAACATAAGACTATCGTCGAGGACGGTAACAGTCTTATGTGACTAGCCACCGACGTCGACTAAAAGCCTTTTTACAGTGGGCTGAAGACGTCTCTCCCCTTCCGGCGTGTGACTACCTTTAAATTAGTCAATACCCAATAGAAATTTGGCACTTTTTTAAATCACCTACAAACACTAAGAAATAAATCTTCCAAACATA
>BLSH010428814.1:947620-968864 GCA_018402905.1 Glandirana rugosa | reverse complement strand
TTTTTTTTTTTTTTTTTTTTTTTTTTTCGTTCAGCTCACTGGCTGAAGTAGAAAACCATAGTTGAAATTGTAGTGCGTGTGGCGCTGCTAGTATTAAGTATATTAGTACAAAACCCAGTGTATGTAACTAAAAAATCTAAACAGTTGTGTGGCCCATAGGGATGTGACCTCCTAGTAAGACAAAACAAATGAAATTCATATATAGTGCTTATGCTATGCCGTCCGTAAAGGTACCATATACTGGTGCAAAAAAACATTAAAGTGACCGCTCACGATGACGTCTGAATTACGAAACACGTAGGGCGGAGCCACAGCATCACTGTGTCTCTTCCGATTGCGGGTCTGTGGAGCGCATCAGTGTCACAGACTTCCTGCTTTTTACAAACAAACTGCATGACTTTGTTTTATGAAATGTAAGTGCACTACTAGTTTTTTTATAATAAATTTACACCACGGAATTATGCTATGGATGCCTTTATTTTTACATATGTATGAGGCTGCTGGGGCAGTGAAGTTCAATAAGGATGGGCTCAGACGTGTTCGCAACTGCACGTGCCCAAGCCCGCCAGGAAGCTTATATTGCGCATCGCTAATCACAGGCAGTGAGACTTTTCCCAATCGCTGCAGCGGCGCATCAGGAAATGTTTTACTGCCTGTGATTAGCGCTGCAAAGTGTAACCTTCCTGGCGGGCTCGGGCACGTGCAGTTGCGAACACGTCTGAGCCCATCCTTATTTAAAAGCAAGAATAATTAGCCATACACTCACACTGAGGAATTCACATACAACCATTGGTGCTGTGAATGCTGGAGACCCCTTGAAGGGGAGTGAAGGACACAAAGGGAAGCACAAGTGAAGACATTGGCACACTGCATGATGACCAATAGGCATCCTGTGTTTGTTTTTCAATATATGGTTTAAATGATCCCTCTGTATGTTATATTTATCATGTAAAGAAACAGATACAAAAATAGTCCAATGTCTTTAAAACAGACAAGTATCCATAGCTGCGCTTCCTCATCCCGATTGCAATGTAATGCTCAGTCACATACAGGTGTAGGCATGTAAGAAAACAAACCACTATGTAGTGTAATAAAATCACAGTTTATTCAAACATCGCCCCTTAACATATTGCATTTACAAGATATATGAAAAAAATGTGCATGTAGATAGGTAATGCTGTTGTATACATCACCGTCACCATAGGAGATCGAACTCCAGCTTCTCTCACAAGCTAAGGAGCGTCACTTCCTACTGGTGGCTGGCACACATCATTTCCTGTTGCCGCTGGGTTACGCCTTGACGCGTTTCCTCATCACGATTTCGACTGAGGGCGTGACCCAGCAGCGCGACTCAACAGTTTAAATGCAGAGATCACAAGGACGGAGCCACCCACCCACATTGAGGAGGCGTCAGCGGCTGTATCAGCTCCGCCCATCGTTCGTCCACTACTACGCATGTCCATCGCTCCGCCAGCCCCTCTGTCCAAACATGACTCCACTGGGCTAACAGGCATCGGATCACTGCGCTTAACAGTGACAACTCGCTCTGCATGTCAAGCCCGTCCAGTCCTTCCCCGCCGGTTACCGGCAGAGATGCACCTAGAACGGCTTGCTTTAAACGTATATTATGCATCAATATTCAAAAAATTCTTTGTACACATCACCCTTTATACGTATTAACATCTAAATCAATATAATAGCATTAAATCCATACACATTAACGCATGAGTATTATATACTTAAAATATACAGGGGGTCTATAAAATTAACCCTCCATATCCACCAATGATCACAATATAATTAATTGACATACAACAGTCATCTTAAAATTCAAAAACATATTAATACAAAAGGGATAATTTATAAAACAGGGAAATTAGAAAACAAAAAAGGAAAAGACTAATAAAAGCAGACTCATCAAATGCTATTCAACTGATGACCCTCTATCATAGCACCTAAAGCCATTATACCCTGACCTCAGGTAGGTCACCTGCCCTTGGTTCCTTAAAAGTCGCTAATGAAGCAATTGATGTCAAGATCAATATTTAACCCCCCAGGAGCCAAGGAATTGGTTAAATAGATCAGCTGAGTTTCACGTTTAGTTAGCTCTCTCACCAAGTTAGAGCCTCGCCACGTTAGTTTAATTCTATCTACACCCCAAAATTTTAACCCAGAGGGGTCTTGACGGTGGTGCAATTTAAAATGAAGGGAAACATTATGATTTTTAAAGCCAAGTTTGATATTAGCAACATGTTCCGATATTCTTATTCTAACATTCCCAGAATGTTAGAGGGTGGGTGGGTTTCCAAGACCTTTTTAACCACCCTGTCCCCTACATTCTGTGTTTTCCCATAAATGATGTTCCCAGAGTTTTATCCATACCCAGTATATGCCAGGGCCTCCTAAAGATGGTCTCAACTTCACGGTACTGGGTGTGGAACCCTGTAATAAAGCCCCATTCATGTCCATTATCCTCGTTACCAGATGTTCTTCCTTCTAAAAGGGTAGTGCGAGAAAGCTGTGAGACCTCTTCTATGGTCCCATCCAACTGTTGGGGATCATAGCCCTTCTCACTGAACCTTTCTTTGATCACTTTAGACTGATCAAAATAATCATCGAGTGTGGAGCAATTCCTCCTCACTTTAGATTGATCAAAGTAATCATAGAGTGTGGAGCAATTCCTCCTCACTCTCGTTAGTTGGCCCTTGGGGATGTTTCTCAACCAGAGGGGGTGGTGGCCACTTATCAAGGGAAGATAGCTGTTCCTATCCATCGGTTTAAAATAAACCTTAGTTTCTAGACCCTCTTTCACCCAAAAAAGAACTGTGTCGCCAAGCATTGCAAACCTCTTTATGGGGGAGTGGGAGGTTTGTGTATGCCAATAAAAGGAAAGCACTGACCTTTTATAAAAGATATATTGACGACCTGTTTTTTATTTGGAAGGGGTAGGAGGACTCTTTGATAGAGTTCATTGAGTACCTAAATCACAACAATAATCATATCCCACTTTCCAGCCAGTGGAGCAAGGACTAATTAAATATTTTAGACGTCACCATCATTAGGAGGATGAACCGTCTAGAAACTAAGGTTTATTTTAAACTGACGGATAGGAACAGCTATCTTCCCTTGATAAGTGGCCACCACCCCCTCTGGTTGAGAAACATCCCCAAGGGCCAACTAACGAGAGTGAGGAGGAATTGCTCCACACTCGATGATTACTTTGATCAATCTAAAGTGATCAAAGAAAGGTTCAGTGAGAAGGGCTATGATCCCCAACAGTTGGATGGGACCATAGAAGAGGTCTCACAGCTTTCTCGCACTACCCCTTTAGAAGGAAGAACATCTGGTAAGGAGGGTAATGGACATGAATGGAGCTTTATTACAGGGTTCCACACCCAGTACCGTGAAGTTGAGACCATCTTTAGGAGGCCCTGGCATATACTGGGTATGGATAAAACTTTGGGAACAGTGTTGCCAAGTGCCCCTAAATTCATTTATAGGAAGGCACAGAATGTACGGGACAGGGTGTTTAAAAAGGTCTTGGTGACACCCACCCACCCTCTAACATTCTGGGAATGTGCAGGTTTCTACCCAGGTCGGAGATGCAGACCCTGTAGGGAGGCCTGCAGAGTAAAAAGAGGCTTAGATAGATTTGTGTGCCCTTCTAATGGGAAGATGTTCCAAATTAAAGAGTTCATTACCTGCAGCATGACACATGTGGTTTATGCTTTAGAATGCCCTTGTTAGTTGCTTTACATCGGTAGAACTAAGCGCCCACTAAGAGTAAGAATATCGCAACATGTTGCTAATATCAAACTTGGCTTTAAAGATCATAATGTTTCCCTTCATTTTAAATTACACCAACATCAAGACCCCTCTGGGTTAAAATTTTGGGGTGTAGATAGAATTAAACCAACGTGGCGAGGCTCTATCTTGGTGAGAGAGCTATCTAAACCAACTAAGGGCAGGTGACCTACCTGAAGTCAGGGTATAATGGCTTTAGGTGCTATGATAGAGGGTAATCAGTTGAATAGCATTTGCATTTGATGAGTCTCCTTTTATTAGTCTTTTCCTTTTTTGTTTACTAATTTCCCCGTTTTATAAATGATCCCTTTTGTATCAATATACTTCATTTTACCGTATAGAATATGTTTTTGAATTTTAAGATGACTGTGGTATGTCAATTAATTATATTGTGATCATGGGTGGATATGGAGGGTTAATTTTATAGACCCCCTGTATATTTTAAGTATATATACTCATGCGTTAATGTGTATGGATTTAATGCTATTATATTGACTTACATGTTAATACGTATAAAGGGTGATGTGTATAAAGAATTTTTTGCAGTGTGATGCATAATATCATACGTTTATAGCAAGCCGTTCTGGGTAGATCTCTGCCGGTAAATGGCGGGGAAGGACTGGATGGGCTTGACATACAGAGCGAGTTGTCACTGTTAAGCGCAGTGATCTGATGCCTGTTAGCCCAGTGGAGTCATGTTTGGACCGAGGGGCTGGTGGAGCGATGGACATGCGCAGTAGTGGACGAACGATGGGTGGAGCTGATACACCCGCTGACGCCTCCCAGCGGCAACAGGAAGTGATGTGTGCGGGCTACCAGTAGGAAGTGACGCTCCTTAGCTTGTGAGAGAAGCCGGAGTTCAACCTTCTATGGTGACGGTGATGTATACAACAGCATTACCTATCTACATGCGCATTTTTTTCATGCATCTTGTAAGTGCAATATGTTAAGGGGGGATGATTGAATAAACCGTGATTTTATTACACTATATAGCGGTTTGTTTTCTTACATGCCTACACCTGTATGTGACTGAGCATTACATTGCGATCGGGAGGAGGAAAGCTTTGGAGTGTTTAAAGGCGTTTTTTTACCATTCTCTGGTAAGTGCAGGTCTAAGGGGAGTGCCTCACGTGGTGCAGCTTGGAGGTGGAAATTGCACAACCATTATTGGAGATCAGGGACACTCCTATCCTTATTCATTCACTCCTTCTCTTCACGGTGCTCTATCCTGATTTAAGAACTGTCATCAATTGCTGTGACATTTAACAATGTGAGGAAGCGCTGCTATGGATACTTGTTGTCTGTTTTAAAGACATTGGACTATTTTTGTATCTGTTTCTTTACATGTATGGGTTGTTTTTAGCAACAGCTCAGCTGGAATATAAGCATTAGAGCATTATATTTATCAATTTTAAGCACGTCACTTTTTACTATTGGATTTATATATATATTTTTTAACTACAACACTTGTCACTTTAATGTTTTTTGCACCAGTTTATGGCACCTTTACGGACGGCATAGCATATGCACTTTATGTGAATTTCATTTGTTTTGCCTCACTAGGAGGTCACATCCCTGAGGGCCATACAAATGTTTAGATTTTTTGGAACATACACTGGGTTTTGTACTAATATACTTAATACAAGCAGCGCCACACCCACTACAATTTCAACTATATTCCTGGCATCTACCTAGGTAGTTGTTTAAGTGGAGGCAGCAGCTACATTCATACACCCACTAGTCCATAGCGCAGAACCCCTCTTTTTATTTTTCCATGAAGTAGAAAATTAATCACGTATGGCCAGCCTATGGCTTTTACATGAACTTATGTCTACCAGAGCTCACCACACTATGAAAGCCAAAGCCATTATTTGGCTTTTTTATGTTAAATCACATTTGTGAGGTCTTCATCCAACAGAAACCAGAATTGACATATTGGGGACATAATAGAATCTTCACTAAATAACAGCTGTCTGTGACACTGAGCTATGGGTCTTACATTGTAAATAATTTTATTGGAGTCATTTTTTTGAGGAGCCCATTGCATTCTTACGTCATAGGTACTTATTTCATACTTGATTTCTTGTTTGAGCATCTAGGAGACTGTAGTTATCATATGGCTTGAAGTCTTGGGTTTTGGGCTCCATAGTGCCAAACAGGCTATACAACGCATCCACTATACCAAGGCTTCTGATAAGTCTCTCTCTCTGTTGAAGACCCTGAAGCCTCTCCATCTCCTCTCGTTCATTAATATCCACTGGTTTCATGGAGTCTATTTTCACCTCCTGGGTCTAGGCAAAGAAAATCAATATTTACTTACAGAACTTGTACAGTATTATGAACATGATGAAAATTCTGATGGATATTTTACAGAATAAAACGTTTTTAAACATAATATCCATGAATCATGTAAAGCTAAAATAGTGCTGGTCCTGAAAGAATATCTATACCTAACAACAACAATTTAATATATTGCACCTTACCAGTCCTTAGATGTGTTGGCTGCATTCGTTAATATTTTTTCAGACTAAGAACATTTTTTGCAAGTACAGAATATACATGCTGGTAGGTAAATTGGCTTCTGTCTAAATTGGCCCTAGTATGTGCATGTATAAATGTGAGTAAGGGACCTTAGATTGTAAGCTCCGACAATTTTGCGGTCATGCAACGCTACTCAAATGAAATGTGTGTGTGTATGTGTGTGTATGTATGTGTATAAATAAATATATATATATATATATATATATATATATATATATATAGTGACGTTATGTGAGGCGAGGTGATCGATGGACGGTATGTGTCGCCTTGGATGCGTTCATTTGGAGTGGACTAAGGTGGAATCCGGTTTGGGTTTTACCAGCCACCTTGGCAGAGTTGGTTCCGAACCAGATTTTGTGGTCCACTGGAGTCCACCATCAGGTGGTTTAAATAACCAGGGAGAGCGAAAAATTTTGCTTTGGCCTGGGACTCAGCAGCCATCAACCTGAGAGAGCCGACGTATGGAAGTTTGCTTATGGACTGAGACAAAAAGATTTGCACGGTCTATGTTTTGTGGTTGTCTGGGAGAAGCCCTGCACCGCTCAGTTAGGAAAAACTGAAATGTTTAGTTAGTGCCTGGATGGCAAGGATTTATTTTCCGTTTAGTTTATTTGATTTCTACATGTAACCTTATATATAAACCTGGCTACAAGCCAGATTTTAAGCAAACCTGCCGTTTGGACTGCCTTTTTCCAGGGAAGGTGAACCCCAGTGAGGTAACCCCCCACACATGGTGGACTGGGCAGACATCTTCCTGAACAAGTAGAAAGATGGAGAATGTATTAAAAGCCCTGTTGCAGGCCACTGCAACCCAGCTGGAGAACAACCGTCAACAACAGGAAACCAATCGCCAGTTCGCCCAGGCCACTGCAGCGCAGCAGGAGGCAAATCACCAGCAGCATGAGGCGAGTCGCCAAGCCATTACAGCCCAGCAGGAGACGAAACGCCAATTTGCGGAGGCCCTGGTGGGAAAAATTACAAGTCTGTTACCACAGATAATGAGACCGTGGGCTCAGGACCTGGAGACTGGCCAAACAGGTCAGGAAGGTCTTTGAGGCCGTTTAGAGGACTGAGTACAGAACATATATATTTTATTATCGCTGCCATGTGTTGGGTCATATTGCTGCTAACTGTTCCCTAAATGATGAACCAATGCAATGTGATAATGCTTACTTGAAAAAACGCATGTCTTTTTGCACAGGTGGCATGTACTGCAACAGGTCAGGAACGCATGGAAAAGCAAATGTGTGTAATTTCAGTTGACGGAAAGCCAGTCACAGCTCTGCTAGATTTTGGTAGTGTGGTGACCTTAGTTAAAGGTGATTGTGTAAATCCTGCAAGGTTACACCCTAGCACTATTGGAGTTATTTGCATACATGGAGACACACGTGATTACCAAACTGCTGTGGTTAAGATTGATAGCCCCTGGGGCATGGTGACACATTGAGTGGGGTGGGTACCCTCACTGCTTCACGAGGTCCTAATGGGGAGAGATTTTCCACACTTTTGGAGTTTATGGGAAAACAAAAGGAGTCGGGAGGACAGAGCTCCTCCTGCTGGGGAAACACTGGAACTTGCTCAAAACCTTTATGATTGCAAAACTGAAAAGGAAACTGTGGGTATGTCCAACAAGGGAGTAGGTCCTTTTTCTTTTTCTGTAATGGCTGGGGACCAGGAGGAGCTGGAATCCAGCCCCCAGCTGAAGGTTAATGAACAAGAAATTATCTCTGACTCTAATAGTGAGAGTGGATAGAATGTAGTGCCTGACTTAGAAGTCAGAAGAAAGATGATTTTTGTACGGAACAACTAAAAGACGTCACACTCAATAGAGCCAGAGAAAACATTAAAATGGAAACTGTTGAACCTAATATAGGGGTGTCTTTTCCCTATATGGCTCTCAAAATAACTTATAAGCTGTATCAGGTGGTAAAACGGGGAGGAGGAGGTAGAACAGCTGGTGGTTCCCAAACCCTATCGCCGGATGGTATTAGATTTGGCCCATGGTCATATGATGGGGGGACAATCTGAGTATCGAGAAGACCAGGGAGAGCATAACCCAGAGATTCTTTTGGCCCGGGTTATATGCAGATGTCAAAGAATATTGTGAATCATGCCCAGAGTGTCAGTATTCTGTGCCATCACCCCATTTTCGCAGTCAGCTGTTACTATTACCAATCATTGAAGTGCGTTTTGAAAGGATTGGCATGGAGGGACAGTAGTAAAGTCTACCCGAGGCCATCAGCACATACTGCTAATACTGGACTATGCCACACGATATCCTAAAGCCATTCCCTTGTGTAATACCTCAGCTAAAACTATTGCCAAAGAGCTTGTCCAGGTATTTAGTCGTGTAGGTATTCCAAAAGAAATATTGACAGATCAAGGCACCCCACTTATGTCCCGAGTCACTAAAGAATTGTGTAAGTTGTTCAAAATCTTCCATCTCTGTACCGAGATTTAACAAAACGCTCAAAAGCATGTTCAAAAAAGTGGTGGACAAAGATGGCAGAAATTGGGATTTTTTGCTGCAATACCACATGTTTGCCATACGGGAGGTACCTCAGGCATCTACAGGTTACTCTCCTTTTGAACTGCTGTATGGGAGACATCTCAGGGGATTGCTAGATGTTGCAAAAGAAACGTGGGAGGGAGCAACTGCGCCTTATAGAAGCGTCATTGAGCATATCTCACTGATGCGAGATAGCATCGCTACTGTCATGCCGCTTGTACAGGAATGTATGGAGCAAACCCTAGAGGCCCAGAGAAGGGTTTATAATCGGGGTGCCAAGACCCGGGTCTTCAACCCTGGTGATCGAGTGCTGGTACTAGTCCCCACTGTTGAGAGTAAATTCCTAGCAAAGTGGTAAGGTCCCTTTGAAATTATGGAAAGAGTAAAGGAGGTAAACTACAACGTTTACCAGCCAGGGATAAGGAAAACCAAGCAAATATATCACGTTAATCTCTTGAAACTTTGGAAGGACAGAGACTTTACTGGCAATGCCAACCCCCCAAAAAGACATGGCCCCCGTGACTCTTGAAGTACCTATAACTGAAACCTTGTCAGTGGCCCAACAGAAGGACGTTAAAGAATTTGTGAATAAGAATAGCGACTGTTTCTCTCACTTGCCTGGACTGACTACAGTTATACAGCACGATATAATTAAGGAACCAGGTGTCTGCGTAAACGTAAATCCCTATAGAATACCCGAGGCCAGGTGCGACCATACCCTCCTTAAGTGGATGTGTTATAACAAGGAAAAAAACAGTTGGGTGACATGGTGGTTTCTTGCTCTGCAAGCATTCAAGTTCACAGTGGAGCAGAGAGCGGGGAAACTCCAGAATAATGCAGATGTCCTTTCCCGGGTCCACTGTCTGGTTGGGACAGTTGCTCAGCTGCAGGGGCTTAAGCAGAAGGGGGGCGGGGGGATATGTGACGTTATGCGAGGCAAGGTGATCGATGGACAATATGTGTCACCTCGCATGCGTTCATTTGGAGTGGACTAAGGTGGAATCTGGTCTGAGGTTTACCAGCCACCTTGGCAGGGTTGGTTCCGGACCAGATTTTGTGGTCCATTGGAGTCCACCATCAGGTGGTTTTAATAAACAGGAAGAGAGGAAAGTTTTGCTCTGGCCTGGGACTCAGAAGCCATCAACATGAGAGAGCTGACATATGGAAGTTTGCTTATGGACTGAGACAAAAAGGTTCGCACTATGTTCTGTGGGTGTCTGGGAGAAGCCCTGCATCGCTCAGTTAGGAAAAACTGAAATGTTTAGTTAGTGCCTGGATGGCAAGGATTTATTTTCTGTTTTGTTGATTTGACTTCTACATGCAACTTTTTAAATAAACCTGGCTACAAGCCAGATTTTAAGCAAACCTGCCGTTTGGACTGCCTTTTTCCAGGGAAGGTGATCCTCCATTGAGCTAACCCCCCACAATATATATATGATTTTTTTCCCACAAATATGTTTTTCTTTTGGTGGTATTTGATCACCACTGGGTTTTTTATTTTGTGCACTATAAACGAGAAAAAGACCCGAAAATTTTGAAAAAAAGAAGAGAGAATATTTTTTACTTTCTGCTATAAAATATATCAAATAAAAAAAAATTAAAAAAACTAAATTTTTTCAAAAAATTAGGCCAATTTGTATTCTGCTACATATTTTTGGTAAAAAAAAATCCCAATAAGTGTATAATGATTGGTTTAAGTGAGTGTTATAGCGTTTACAAACTATGGTATAATACTGTATATACTGGAATTTTGTGGGAACCAGTGACACTGATACAGTGATCAGTGCTAAAAATATACACGGTCACTGTACTGATGACACTGGCTGGGAAGGGGTTAACATCTAGAGCAATCAAAGGGCTAACTGTGTGCCTAACCAGTGTTTATGTGTGTGCGGTGAGGTGCTTTTACTAAAGAATGTGACGGTTTTTATTCCATGCTTTGCAGGGGGAAAAAAACGGCACATCCCCGCTGACAGGACCGAGCTCTGCATTGTTTACATAGGCAAAGCTCTGTCCTTTCTTCCTCCTCACAGATCAGCGGGTGCCCACGGTCATCCATTGGCTGGCACCCTCAGATCGGCTTGCCTGCTTACCCCCTGCCCGGTAAAGCAGAATCACGTATATATATACACGTGATTCTGCACAGCCAGCCGGCACTGTGCACGTTCAGCAAGTGGTTAAACCCCATTTCTCTTTTAACCAAATTTTCTAGCCTGATGGAGAAGCTTTGTGACCTAGCCAGCTGACACATCACATTCAATCAGTTATTGCATATGTCTAAAAAAAAAAGCCAACAACCAAATTATCTATAGAAGTGCTTAAATTATTGATACCGCTATTTAAAACTAGGAAGGGTATGGCTATGATTAAAATGAGCCATAAAAAAGATACACTTTAAAATTGACATTAACCATTGATGTTGGTTATAAGATCTGACTACTGAACAACCGTCCTTTAGAACGATTGTGGCAGAATTATCCATGTACATATTTGCTGACCCTACATGTTTATGCACTGAACAAACCCATGCTGATGCCAGACTTATGATGGAATACTTGGTGCCATTCCATAGGTAGATTTTCAGTTGAGCCTATCTGTTTACCAATAATCTGGAACTGGAATTACCACCGTATTTCATTACAGGACACACCGGGATCGTCTAACGCCCTGCAGATTACATTAGCCTGGTCAAATACATTCGCTTTCTAACTAGCCATTATAGTATACAATATGTCAGTATCAGATGTTCACTGCACCTTTGTCTCTGCTGTTCTATATCCACCGGACATAGTGCGGACGGATGGCCTCCTCGTCACCTTGTATTTCACAGGCTTTTCTCCTGCTGACTCCCCTTGTAGGGTCTCCTTGCTGTCTTTCTTCTTCTTTCCAGTGGGCAGTTCTTTCTGCTCTTGTTTAAGTCGAAGTTCTTCCAACTGCTGTCTGTAATGGAAAGGTTTATGGATTTTAATGAAGTAATAGTACAGATAATAGGAGGACAAGGTTGGAAAAAAAAAGAGTTGGGTGGTTACTATTCAAGGGTTTTCACAAGTGAAGGGCAGTACTACGATATTGAAGACTCATTCTGTATTCGAAATAGCATGGCAATGCATGGGTGGACTCTGTATATTGTACTTGTATATTACAGTTTTATTTGTATCAATAGTCAATGGAAATAGTAATTTACCTGATGAAGAAAGATAAGAGCCATAGATATGTGTGCGCTACACAAATTTCAACCCGTGGAACCACCATGACTACATACCTATACCTACCAATACCTTTGCATCATTACCTGCAGTAACTTGTTACTGTTAGCAGCTTAAAATCACAATGCTTCAGTTTGCCACCCATGAATGTTTGATTGACACAAGTGCAAGGCCATAATTACTCAAATACTCACTGGCCATAGACGGGTAATTTTTGGCTGAATGACAGAAAACAATAGATTCCTCCATCCACACAAACAAGGTGGATGGAAAAGTCGCCCCCCCCCGGCCAGAATATTGTATTCTGACAGTGGGACTGTACCTTGATCAACAAAAGTTTTCCAACATACCTTTTCAACAGAAGTAGATTTAACAATTGACTTCTGTAGAGCAGGGACCGCCACACTAACACAAATGATCATCTTTAATTTTTGCCTTGTCTTCTCATGTTTGGTTCCTTAAAGTGGTTGTACAGCCTTAAGGTTTTTCATCTTAATGTATTCTATACATTAGGGTGAAAAACCGGCTGTGCTCCAGTGCCCCCCCCCCCCACCTTTTTCTTACCTGAGCCCGATTTGATCCAGCAAAGTGTACGAGAGCAGCGGCTCCAGCCGATGTCTCTCCTCATTGAACAGATTGATAGCAGCAGGAGCCAATCAAATCTTGTGACGTGGAAGCAGGGCCGGGGCTGAGTTCCGCTGTCTGTGCCAATGGACACAGCAGCGGGACTCAAGAGCGAGCCTACACGGGTGCTTCCCATTAAAAGTGACTTTCTGTGGGGGCACCCGATGAAGAGGAGGAGCCTGGAGCACCAGCAGGGGACCCCAGAAGAAGAGGATCAGTGCTGCTTACACAGAGCAGGTAAGTATAGGCATGTTTGCTATTGTAATACAAAAAAAAAAGTTTACAACCACCAGTAAATCCAACAGTACATTTATACAAAAAAAAAAAGGGCACAGATGAAGCTGAGCCGAGTCACAAGCCTGTGTTGCTTTGGTAACATGTAACCATCCCTTTTTTTCTATGTAGGATATGCTGACAGCCTAACTTGAGCTTTGCAATTAAGGTCAACAGAATGCTGTCTTTACCAGCACAGAGGTGCGGGGGCTAGTGCATTCATAACATGTTACACCCCGAATACGGGTGTAACGTTATGCAAGGCGCCGTAATGGACGGGCGATATTTGTCGCCTCACATGCGATCATTTTGAGGCGACTAGTGAGAGTCCGACCCGGGTTTTGCCAGCCACTTGGCAGGGCGAATTGAAGTGCCATTAGAGCGAATTGGCATGGATCTCGTGGGACTAGTAGTAAACTCTGCCCGGGGACACCAGCACATCCTGGTGATCCTGGACTATGCAACCCGCTATTCTGAGGCCATACCCTTGCGGAATACCTCCGCTAAGACTATCACCAAGGAGCTGGTCCAGGTGTTTAGTCGGGTGGGGATCCCTAAAGAAATCCTGACGGATCAGGGTACCCCATTCATGTCCAGAGTGACCAGAGAATTGTGCAAGTTGTACAAAATCTTCCATCTCCGTACCTCTGTTTACCACCCCCAAACTGACGGTCTGGTGGAAAGGTTTAACAAGACCTTTAAGAGTATGCTAAAAAAGGTGGTGGATAAAGATGGGCGAAATTGGGATTTTTTGCTACCGTACCTCATGTTTGCCATATGAGAGGTTCCGCAGGTGTCTACGGGGTATTGCCCCTTTGAACTCTTGTATGGCACACATCCCAGGGGGCTGCTAGATGTCGGAAAAGAGACATGGGAAGGAGAAGCCACCCTTATAGAAGCGTCATAGAGCACGTCCCCTGGTACGAGAGCATATGGAGCAAACCCAGGATGCCCAGAGAAGGGTTTACAATCGGGGTGCAGAAACCTGAACTTTCAACCCCAGAGACAGAATGCTGGTGCTAGTCCCCATGGTTGAAAGTAAATTCCTGGCAAAGTGGCAGGGTCCCTTTGAGATTAGGGAAAGAGTAGGGGAAGTAAACTACAAAGTTTACCAGCCTGGGAAAAGGAAACCGGAGCAGATTTACCATATTAATCTCCTAAAACCGTGCAAGGACAGAGAGAGTTTATTGGCAGTGCCCACTCCCCAAAAGGACAGGTTACCCATAACCCCGGATGTCCCCATAACCGAGTCCTTGTCACTGAAGCAACAAAACGACGTTAAGAAATTTGTCAGTAAAAATAGAGACTTTTTCTCTTCCCTACCCGGACTAACCACTACTACAGCATGACATAATCACGGAACCAGGGGTCCCAAAGCCTGATGGCACTATACGGTTCTGTAAGAATTTCAGGAAGCTGAATGAAGTGTCTAAGTTTGACGCATAGCCGATGCCGCGGGTTGGCGAACTTGTGGATAGGTTGGGAGGTGCCTGGTAAATAACAACCCTAAACCTAACTAAAGGGATCCCCCTAACGGAGTCAGTAAAAGGAAAAAACGGCCTTCTCTACCCCTGAGGGGTCCTTCCAATACAAGCGAATGCTGTTTGGTCTGCATGGGGCCCATGCATCCTTTCAGGGGATGATGGACAAAACTTTGAGGCCGCAGCAGCCCTATGCAGCGGCCTATCTGGATGATGTGGTAATCCATAGCCCAGATTGGGATTCACATCTGCCCCGGGTGCAGGCAGTGGTAGATTCGTAGCAGGTTTAACAGCCAACCCGAAAAAGTGTGCCATAGGTCTAGAGGAGGCCAAATACCTTGGGTATTTTATTGGTCAGGGTCTGATCAAGCCCCAGACCAATAAGATTGAGGCCATTCAATAAGTGGCCCCAACCGGTGACAAGAAACAGGTTTGTTCCTTTCTGGGGATTACAGGGTGTTACCAATGCTTCATCCCGACTTTGCCACCATTGTCGTCCCTCTGACTGATCTGACAAAGGGTAGAGGGTCAGGAATGGTTGAGTGGAATCCCGAAGCCGAGAAGGCCTTCCAGAAGTTGAAGCAAGCCCTTTGTGTACAGCCGGTGCTCATGACCCCAGACTTCACAAAGGAGTTTGTGGTTCAAACCGACGCCTCTGAGGTGGGACTAGATGCTGTTCTGTCCCAGATCAGACGGAGAAGGAGCACCCGGTCGTCTACTTAAACAGGAAGCTTAATAGGCATGAAAGGAATTATGCCATTGTGGAGAAGGAGTGCCTGGCTATCAAGTGGGCCTTAGAGACCCTAAAATACTACCTGCTGGGAAGGTCATGCAGGTAGTCACCGACCATGCCCCCCTTAAGTGGATGTGTAACAACCAGGAGAAAAATGGCCGGGTGACTAGGTGGTTCCTGGCCCTACATCCGTTTAAGTTCTCAGTGAAACACCAGGCCGGAAGGCTCCAAAATAACGCCAATGGTCTTTGCTGGACCCTCTGCATGGTTGGGACAGTTTCTCCGCCCCTGGGGCTTGAGCAGAGGGGGGGAATATGTGACGTTATGCGAGGCGCCGTAATGGGCGGGCGATACTTGGCACCTCGCATGCGATCATTTTGAGGCGACTAGCGAGAGTCTGACCCTGGTTTTGCCAGCCACCGTGGCAGGGCTGGTTTCCGGACCAGACTTTCTGGTCCACTCAAACCACTCTCCATCTGCATTTAATGACCAGGAAGACAGCAGAGGAGAGCTCTGTCATTGATCTCAGAGGGAAAAAGCTGAGGGAGCTCAGTGTGCCAATTTGGACTCAAAGACAAAGGTTTGCACTGTGCTTATGTTTTTTGGGTGTCGGGGACAGCCCCTCACTGTATAGAGAGGAACCTGACTGTGTAATTTAGCGCCGGACAGCTAGATTTTGTTTTCTGTTTATTTTTTCCTTATGTGTTTTTGACCTTGCAAACCTATGACAAACCTGGCAAGCTGCCAGATTTTAAAGAAACTGACCTCCATGCTGAATCTATCCTCTGAAAATTGATCCCCACGAGTTAATCTCTCACACATGTAACATGTTATGAAAGGTTAACTTATCCTTTAATGCATTCTCTTCATTAAGATAAGAAAACACCCTACTTAAAACACTGTACTAGCTGTCCTACCCCCCTCTGTCAATAAACACTTACCTGGCTCCATGTCACGATCCAACACTGCTCCCCTCACTTCCCACTTTCACAGGAGAAATTGAGGGCAGCCGACCATAGGCTCCTGTGAGGAGGAAGCAGAGGCGTGGCCTACTGGTGCTGTGTGCGGCTATGGACGCACACAACTCGGCTGAGGACCCAGCAGGAATGTGCACACATGGGTGCCTCCTTAGCACCCAGCTGCTACAGGAGGCACCCAAAGGAGCGAGGAGTTGAAAGGAAGTACAACTTTTTTAATTTAAAAAAAAAATGTGCCTATAGTACCACTTTAAGTGCTGAACACCATCTATTATTTCATTATAGTAAGACAACAATTTACATAATTCCCCTGTAGACCCATGCTGAGATTGTAAATAATATCCTACAATATGAATCATTCCCTCTGCGATTTAGCAGTTAATCGCTTATATCCATCCCTTAACTGATCTTACTTCCTTGTTGTAGTTACTCAGTTGTACTGTTGTTGTGTATCAGGTATCAAAGCTGGCATATCTGAATATGCTGAGTCAGGAGGGTGAGGCATTACCTAGCACACTCTTCTCTGGCCCTGGAAGCCGCAGTTTCCTGAAACAAAGAGCTGCTGTGTTTAAAGAACTTCTCGTATTTGTCTCCTTTGTCTTGCGGGTAAATACGTTCATAGCCTCCCAGGTGGTTGTCTTCATATTTTTCAACTTGCTCCAGCCAAGCAGCCTGGGACGTTTCGAGCTGCTCACGTCTGTGTGTACAAAACGCGTGAGAATAGGACAGCAGACACTGCGGTTTACTCACAGAAGCAATATGCAGACATATGAAATGCAAACACAGATGTCTATGGAAAATGTCATTCAGGATTTGTACACTGCTAACTAACAAACACTATAGACTGTGTATCTGAAATCAAGTAAGGCCACTGAAAGAGTGCAAGTTGCCCATTTTTCAGTTTTTTTTTTTTTTATTATTTTGTAAAATCAGATAAATGGCCATCAAAAGCACATATACAAAAATATAGAGCTTATAGCATCTGTGGAGTCACCAATAACAGAGTGGAGTGGATACAGAATATAGTGTGTGCAGTTGTCATGTCTGTATATTCAGTGAAACTATTAATAATAGTTGGATAATAATAGTCAAGTGCCAATCAAAATAATGAAATGTCTTATGAGTAGAGTTGATCGAACCTCTGGAAGTTCGGGTTCTGCAGGTTCGGCCGAACTTCCGGACAAAGTCCGGATTCGGGACCGGACTTGACCCGATTTTTGTCCCGGACCCCGAACCCCATTGAAATCAATGGGGACCCGAACTTTTAGGCACAAAAATGGCTGTAACAAAGTCCTGGCAAGTCCAAGAGGTCTGCAAAAGGAAGGAAAATGGGGGTAAGAGTCCCACAAGTGCCCTACAAAGAAATGGGGATAGTGAAATAACTTAAAATAATTTTTAAGCTAAAATCACATAAAAAAAATCAAAAATGGAGGTGGATGTGGAGTTGGAGGTTGAGGAGTAGGTGAAAGTGGCGGTGGAGGAGGAGGAGGTAGCCAACACTTTTTTTTTTTTTTTGTGCAAGAAATGCACCGCTGGCCGCAAATGTAGTTTTTGGGTTTTTTTTTTTTTTTTTTAAACAGCAATGTAGATGCACTTTTTATTTTTGTGTAAGAAACAATAATCTGTCCCTTTAAGCAACAGCAGGAACCTCTCCCTATAGAACTAGGAGATGATTTTAGAACAATAATCTGTCCCTCTAAGCAACAGCTGGAAGGAACTTTCCCTATAGAACTTGGAGATGATTTTAGAACAATAATATGGCTCTCTATGTGGCTGGAAGAAACTTTCCTTATAGAACTTGGAGATGATTTTAGATTCTAAAATCATCTCCAAGTTGTATAGGGCAAGTTTCTTCCAGCCGCATAGAGAGCCATATTATTGTTCTAAAATCATCTCCAAGTTGTATAGGCAAAGTTTCTTCCAGCCGCATAGAAAGCCATATTATTGTTCTAAAATTTAGAACAATAATATGGCTCTCTATGCGGCTGGAAGAAACTTGTCCCTGTCCCGGACACCCCAAAGTTCGGTACGGACCCAAACTTTACAGTTCGGGTTCGCTCAACTCTACTTATGAGGGAGCTAATAATTAGTCCTAGACCAAGGAATAGAGTAAAGGTTTTACAATGTGAGTGTAAAAGTTAAGCCAGGTACACACTACTAGTTTTTTTTCGTTCAGGTTGAACAAATAAAACCTCACAGCTCCGGTCGGAGTCGCTGTACTAACATCCAATGTTAGAATAGCGACCTCCCCTGCTGTGTTAATGTGTTCTGACAGGGGGATGGCCACCCGCCAGAATGCTCTGGTCAGTGCTCTCAGCCATTGGCTGAAAGTGCTGGTTGTGAGCCAGTCAGCTGCTGGCTTGCCAGCATGCTCGGCCGGCTTCTGTCGGATCGGCTGCCATACACATGAATGTCGGACGTTTGTTATTGAAACGGCCAATATCACCTGGCATTCGACCTGTGTGTAATAGGCTTAAAAGTGTAAGTTGGTATGCTGCATGAATTTGCTCTCTTTAAACCAGATAGCAACCATTTGATCTCAAGGGCCTCATCTGAAGACAGTTTATACACAAACATATAGTGATAGAAAAGAAAAAGGAATCGGGATTCCCAGGTGAGAGGAAGGGGTGTTGAGAGAGGGAGAGGGGATAAGGTCTCCAAACATTCTATGCAAAGAGCCAACTTATTGTCCTTCAGGCTTTGTGGGGGCCAGATTGTGGCCAGTGGGAGTAGAAAATACCCTGGCATCATTGTCCCAGCATTGATGCTAATTGGCGGAATAGTGCCCCATTGGTGATATCAATGAGAAGAATACTGCCCCATTGATGGTGTCAGTAAGGGGAATGGTGCTCTATCATTGGTGTCAAGTGGTGGAATAGTGCCTCAAAGGTCAGATAAAGGCAAGCAAAGGGCCACAGTTTGGAGGCCGCTGCTCTAGAAGTGTGTCATGCAGATGAGAGAAGTCATAAATTGTCTAAGTTTTTGGAAGAAGATTTGTAGAACAATGTAGAACAGGTTGCTGGAAATTTGTCAAGGATTTAGCATGTCCCTGTATTTCTATAACAAGGTTGTCTCATGTAATGCAATCACCCTTGTTTCCTCCAATTTAGTTACAGTATATGGTCCATTCAGCTACAGTTGGAGTAAGTGATTAAGTTTAAGTTAGTTTAAATGGATGGTCAGTGATTTTTGTATTCTGTATGCAGGTTTCAGGTATCATGTAGGATACAAAGCTGTGGATGGAAGTGGTATCTGCCCCATTATCTGTTCTATGATGTCCAGGATTGATTCCCAAAGGGGGGCAATTTTGGAACATTTCTACTATAAGTGTAAGATGCAGCCCACAGCAATACAACCTCTCCAGCATTTGTCTGAAATCCCTGGGAAGATTTGATGATGTTTTTTGTGGTTTTCTAAACTAACTAGACAAATAATAAATAAAGCAGGTATGAGTAAAAAATGAGGCATATTTTTACAATGGGAGTCCTTAAAATTCAAGTGACATTCTGTTCCCAATTGTAATTTGAGGCAAGGTGTGGATATCTGCTAGGTGGTGGTCGAGGTAGGCATAAAGATAGGCAATGTCTGGCTGGGATGCTTGAAAGACGTTCAAACTGGGATGTGGAGCTATAGATATTGTACTTTTCTTTATGATTTATGACATCATTTCTAATTTGGAAGTACAACCAGGCCAGTAATAGAGAGGATGGGATGTTTTGTTCCAAGTCTGAATTTTGCCACCCTCAATAAAATCATGGGTGAAGGTCCGGATGTCTATGGGCAGTGTGCTTGAGGAAGAGTTTTATTTGAGTACCCAGTCAGAACTAAAACCTCGTACACATAATGCGACGGACGTACGACCGAATGACTAAAATCGTATGTTGGCTGTTGTATCACGCGTACTGATTAGGGTTGCCACATCATCCCTTTAATCCAGGACACATATTAATTACACAGGTTCTGCGGCTGATTAAGGTGGTAATTAAATTCACTTGGTGCTTTATCTGCATTAAATTAGCCTCAGAACCTGTGTAATTCATATGCGTCCTGGATTAAAGGGATGATGTGGCAACCCTAGTACTGATGTGCACTAAGCGATCGTACAACCAAGCCGAAAGTAGTGACCTGTTAGGAGCGTATAAAGAGGAAGTTCAGGTGCATGTAATTTGTGAACTAGGTACGTAGGTTTACACGAACGGACACTTCCAAGCGTTTCTGACTTCTGAGCATGCGTGTTTTTGCACATACAACTTGTTGGACCAACTTCTCTGTACAGGAGAAGGAAGGAATTAAGTACATCAACACCATTATGTACATTGATGGGGGGAGATTAAATTGTTTTTTGTTCGTTTTTATGGTTGCATTAGGCTACTGAGGTTTACGAAAGCTCCATTCAACTATCCAGGTCATGTTCCCATGCCAGAAAGTAGACCCTCAATACTATCATTATTTTAAATGATTTTTTTAAACACCTAGAAAATGTTTTTTAAAAAAAGAAAATTATTTTCTCCTTACGTTCACTGACAGAGGCAGCTTCTTCATTAACTTCATGGGGTTTTATGTTCGTCCAACTAGGAGTTAACTAGGCAGGGAAAAGATCAGCTGGCCCCTCCCTTGGGGGCCGTCCTCTCTTCCTACATAAAATCCCCTCACAGCATAGCTCTCCAGTTTCAATGCCTAGTTCGCAAGGAGTTGACCTGGCTTCCCCATAGGGAACTGCGGTCCTGAGATGACCATTTTCTTTTTTATTTTTACTGCAATCAAGATGATCTGCTATCAAGAAGCCGGTCGGGGCATAGAGGGCCCTGGTGCTCTGTACTTTCCCCGACCCGGCCGACATGATGCGAGCCAGTCCCGTTCAGGGGGTCACGCCGCATCTTTCCCGTTCATACGGGAGGCCCGGGACAAGTCCCTCCTCTGGTCCCCTTTACCGATACTCTCGGCAGGGGGATTTTGGGCCTGCAGCATACCGCCGTCAAGGGCGTGAAGTCTGCTTCTGGTGGCTACCGCAACGTCGGACCGGTGAGTGAGCGCCCCTCCTTCCCCCTGCCACAGGGTGAAGGAGGGGCGCTCACTCACCGGTCCGACGTTGCGGT
>BLSH010428814.1:925276-943043 GCA_018402905.1 Glandirana rugosa | reverse complement strand
GGATTTTATTAAAACTTACCGTAAAATCCTTTTCTCCGAGTTCACTGACAGACGCAGCACCCACCCCTCTGAGCTCTGTTTTGGTACGGCTTGTGTACGAACTGGAGAGCTATGCTGTGAGGGGATTTTATGTAGGAAGAGAGGACGGCCCCCAAGGGAGGGGCCAGCTGATCTTTTCCCTGCCTAGTTAACTCCTAGTTGGACGAACATAAAACCCCATGAAGTTAATGAAGAAGCTGCGTCTGTCAGTGAACTCGGAGAAAAGGATTTTACGGTAAGTTTTAATAAAATCCCTTTTTTTCAAGTAACACAATGAGTTATATTTCTGCTTTGGCAGACAAAGTTTGTCGGGATCACACTGCTCATCCCTAATTGGAAACAGTATGTAGAGAACTAACACAATTGCTGTTTATAAATCATAGCCTAGCCCTATACCAAAGAACAGCAGAATTGGCTAATCTCTTTAGCTGGGATAAGTAAGATGGACAGAAATGTTCCTAGTAAAAAAACATGGCTTTGTGTGCTTAAAACATAAGGCACTGAAAAATGAAATTATTATGAGTTTGAAACAGATTCGCTTAGAACACCAATGAATATATTTTGGAATCTAGTTTAATTAGGAAAACTAGGTAGGATTTAATAAATAATACTGGTTTATCCTAAAAACCAGGAGTACACGACACACTCCCAAACCCATTGGGTGGTGATTAGTCCATGGCAGTAGGAGGTAGCCATGGATGCTCATAAATTTGTGGGAGGGTTATGGATGCTCATCAGAAAAGAGTCATTCTCACCTGGCCTCCTTGGGGACATTACGCTGTAGTAAACGTTCCTTCACCCTACGTTTGTCTTCCTCAATAACCTTCTTTTTGTCACAAGCCCGGAGATTAATCAGAGTAAGAGTATCAAACAGAAGGGCATCCTTTACTTCTCTATCCAGACGTGAATCAGTAGTGAAACTTGGTGAATGATTCACCTACACCAGGAGAAAAATAAAAGTTTGGTATACAAAAAAGTATCTCAGAATGCTGGAACCCATCAAAGTAATTCTGACACGGTCATTCCTTAATGGAGAAAATGTGTAAACTGAAAGCTTTGTTGTGGTTAGGGTTGCCACCTCATCCCTTTAAAACCGAACACATATGAATTACACAGGTTCTGTGGCTGATTAAGGTGGTAATTAAACTCACTTGGTGCCTTATCTGCATTCAGTTAGACTCAGAACTTGTGTAATCCATATGTGTTCGGGTTTAAAGGGATGAGGAGGCGACCCTAGTTGTGGTGTAGTGTAAGGCCTCGTACACACGGTTAGACGGTTGTACGACCGAATGGACCAAATCGTATGTTGGCTGTTGTATCTCGCATACTGGCATGCACTACACCAGTGTTTCCCAACCCAGTCCTCAAGGCACACCAACAGGTCATGTTTTCAGGATTTCCCTCAGATGAAACAGCTGTGGTAATTACTAAGGCAGTGAAACTGATCAAATCACCTGTGCAAAATAATGGAAATCCTGAAGACATGACCTGTTGGTGTGCCTTGAGATCTGGGTTGGGAAACACTGCACTAAACGATCGTACGACCAAGCTGAACGTAGTGTCATGTTATGAACGTATAAAGAGAAAGTTCAGGTGCATGTAATTTGTGTCTGGCCGCTCCTGACTTCTGAGCATGCGTGTTTTGCACAATACAACTTGTTGGACCTACTTCTCTGTACATACGATACAACAGTCGTACGACCGCTTGTTGGTGCTACCAAAGTTTTCTAGTCTGCTCATACAACTTCTGTTGTATGACCGTCGTACGTAGGCTTTTCTAATCGCGCGTACTAACGGTCGATTTAGCATGCACCGGTCGTTTGTACGACCTGTTGTATACGATCGTCAACCCGTGTGTACTCATGCACACAGTGGGGGTGATTTATAAAACTTGAGCACTCAGAATCTGGTGCAGCTGTACATGGTAGCCAATCAGCTTCCAACCTCAGCTTGTTCAATTAAGCTCTGACAATAAAACCTGGAAGGTGATTGGTTACTATGCACAGCTGCACCAGATTTTGCACTCTCCAGTCTTAGTTAATCTCCCCCTATATGTTTTTGCTCTCTCTCCTTGATGCCTTTCCTCATGGTAGCCATGTTTTCGCAGCAAAAAAAATGCGTGCCACTTGTAAACGCCTGTTTAGATGCGTAAAGCACTTGGGCGTTAATTCATTTTATTGGCCAGAATAATTTATTCTTCCCATTGAACTGAATTAACGATCAAGCACTAAATATGGCTAGCATGAACGTGTGTTTAGATGCATTAACACATGCTTAGACGCATTTACATGTGTCAAGCGCTTTTTCTGGCAAAGCGCCACTGCTCCTGGACGCACTGCCAGTGGGGTTCATGCCTCTAAGCTCCTCTAAACGCATGCATAGACATACATGAGCTAACATGCAGGGGCATTTAGAGGCAAAAAAAACGCTAAACGCCCCTAAGAGCAGCGTCAAAAACATCCAGCGTGCACGAGGCCCAAGGGTGCATTTAACAGCTTTGCATTTTCCATGTAAATTGTTTAAAACCTGCCTAACCATGTTAAAACTGCCCCTCTTGTGCAAAAGTGTGAAATACAGTCAAATATAGTGCTATGTTTAATATAGTAAACAGGTGAAACTAGGCCTTTATAAATATTTCTACCGCCGTTTTTTTTTTTTTTTTAAACCTGCAAGGTAAAGCCATAATGTGCTAGTATGCATTGCATACTAGCACATTATGTGAAACTTACCTTAGAACTTACCTTAGAACGAAGCCCTTCCAGGTTCGCAGACTCCAGCTGTATGACTGGCCATTCCTTCAGAGCGCATGCACCGGTGATGTCACTGGCTGCATATATAGTAAATATCTACTAAATGGCGCATGTTTACGAGATATTTACAGTATCTATAGGTAAGTCTTATTATAGGCTTACCTATAGGTAAAAGTCATGTATGGGAGTTTACTCTCACTTTAAGGGTTTTTTTTTACCTTAAAAAAAAACCTCCTGTGGCCAGGATCCCCTCCAGACCCCCTCTCCCCCCATACTTACCTGAGCCCAATATCGATCCAGCGATGTGCAAGAGAGCAGTGGCTCTCTCCACATCTAAATAAGGAAGGCAGTACAACGCTACTCCTTCATAGATATAGTTAGTGTTGCCACCCAGTGAGTGTTGTCATCTATTGAGTGTTGTCACCCTAGCACAGGAAGCGCGCTACTGGCAGGATCCAAGGTGAAAATACATGGTACCCTTGTATACCGACAGCAGGTCTCCTCTGCTGTCAGTATACGCAAGTTAGTGGTTGCAGCCGCTGATCAACTAAAGTTTGCCAACAGTCCCATTCAACAGAAATCCATCATTAGAGCGACTTTTGTGGAGTGAGAATGTCCATAGATAAGTCAAAACTTGGCCGGTCCCTGCTGAACCGGATGAATTTCGATCCATCTATGGGCAGCTTAAGAGGACTTCTATATAGGCGAAGAAATAACAATAGGCATTTGCACAGGATGCCTTCTAATGTTTGCAAACTGCAAACCAGATGTGTTCTCTGGGTTCCAGTGGTCACTTTGATCAGAGTACTGTATTAGTGCAATGTTGGCTCCCTGGGAAGTGGGGAAGACATATCAAACCAGAGCCATGATTGACAGAGATGAAGGGGACAGTGGGAGAAACTGTGAAATGATTCATTGTTCACAGGTATAGTGGAATGATTAGGCTACATATATATGGATAGTACATATAAATATTCTAATTGACAACTATTGCTACTACTAATAGTATCACATGCACTCTTTTACCTCTAGCACCCAGGGCTTTAACTTTTTATCCAGGAGAATGTCAAAACCAAGAATCTCAAAACATGCACTGCCAGCAATGTGGTTTGGGAAGCAAGTGCGATAGTTGTGTTTCAAAATAGGATGTGCAGAAATTAGAGTTTTGATAATGATATCTTCAATATCGCCCCAAAGTTTATTTGTGTCATATTTGTTGTTCTCCAGCCATCTCCATAATGTTGAGAGTTTCCTATTTTGAGGGGAAAGGAAAAAAAAACATCAAGGCTTGGAAATATAGGCTTCAAAGGTGGAGTTTGACACTCATTTCTGATGCCTGTGATCCCTCTGCGATTCCTGGTGGGGATAAGGTGTACTGAGGTTGAAAGCTCAATAGGCACAAGCAGGGCCATATTGCCATTACTGGATCCTGTAGGCAAACATACCATGTCACCCAACCAACCCAATCAGCACCCCTGTGCTAGGATCCCCTCCTTTACATAGAACAATTTGTTGTTATTCATTTTATTGGGTGGTGGTAACCTGAAAATAATATTATAACAATGTATACATAAGCTCATAAGATGACTGTGGTTCTACTCATCATAGAAAAAACTGTGTTCCAACAGTGGTGGCCAGTCCATAATCATGATCTACATACAAGGACGCCAGATGCATGGATTCCAATGGGGGAGTGGGGTGTTTTTGAAGCACATAATTAGAGCCAGAGCCTCTTATAGGCTTCAAAAAAGGGTGGGCTCTGGGCGCAGAGCACTGCGCCTAAAGCCTACCCAGTTGTGTGACAATAAGGAATGAATATTCGTTATTGCCGCACTGATCCTCCTCCTGGCCAATCGGGAAGCGGGTCTGAGAGCCATCATCCGGTTGGCTGAAAGTACAGGTGATCCTACTGGATGCCTAGGAAGGAGGAGAGAAGATATGCACGGCGTCTCTATGAGAGGACACCGGAGCCGCTGCCTGGGACACAGCTTGCCGCCCGTCACCTGCTGCCTGACCTGCCACTAAGATGGGGTAAGTTCCGGGCAGACATCGGGCAGGGAGTGCCGTTAAGTGCCGCTGGCCGCCAGGGGGGGAGGTGCTGGATTACTGCTATGCCACTGGGGGGGGGGGTGCTGGATTGATTGCCACCCCCCCAAAAAAAAAAACGCAAGCTGCCACTGATGCCCAATAATTAAACAGGAAAAGCTACCTATTTTCCTCTGGCATCTATAGGGCAAGGCATACTGGGCAATCCGTATCTATACACAAACTTTGTTTTACTCTGTTAAAATAAACTTGAGTGGAACACCTTTATGAAATCATGTCATTGATTCCGTAGCTGAAATTTTTGAGGCCAACAACCAAAAATCAACTATGGGTTTGTGGTTAAATCCTTTTGATATTGTTCCCCAAGTCATTTCTTCATTTACCACCAAACAAAAGTAGTTTGCAGTGCTCAAAAGTGCATTTAGCAAAATGTCAATGAGTATTGATGCCCGAGCTCACCAAGTGTATATATAGGGTATACTTTCACAGACTATGCCCTAGAGAGCTTTATGCCGTGGTGCTCACTCTGATGATCCCATAAGCATTGTCCATAAGATGGGTCTTATGAAGACTATGCCATACTGGCTTGCTCCTCTACAGGACAGATAGTTAACCAACTTATGTTTTTTTAATTCAAACATTTTCTGGTTGAATAAATCTTTTTTATCTAATGATTACTAGTTTGTATGTATCTATTATATGTCTTTTTGTTATGATACCCACCTTTTGTGGCCTGTCGTTTCATCCCGTATAAAATTTTCATTGTGCTTGTTGATTGCATAATTGGTCAAATGCATACAGACATCATCCTGTGAAAATGATATTAATAATTAAGTAATAATCATTTTTTTATTACAGTAGTAGGCTGAAAGCATCATTTTGTAGATAAGGGTAACTACACCATTGCATAACTGACTGGGCAAAAAAGTGAAAGTATATAATTTCTGCCAGGTATGCTTAATGGAAGGCCAAATGCTTAATGTTTATTTAGATAAATAAGTTTGTTGAGGCAAATAAAATTCAATTCATCAAGCAAACTGTAATTTGATATCTTTTTTTTTTAAACAAAGTTTTATTGAGTTTCTCAGCAAGAGCACAAAAAACAGGATTAAGACATTCCATACATGATAATTGAGCAGAATTATGTACATGAACAAAAAAAGAAAAAAAGAAATAAAACAGTCAGATCTTGTTAAACATTCTCAATACTATTCATAGTGTACATGACTCATGACTCATTAGAAATCAATGACAGCAATAGGGGGTAGCTATGTCTATGGCATTCAAACACTGCCAGTGTATAAATAGGAGAGGAGAAAAGGAAAAAAAGAGAAAAAAAAGAAAGAGAGAAAAAAAGTAGTTTTCTAAAGCTAAATTTATATTTATGTCCCGGATGAGGTATATTAGCAGCTAAATAATAGACGGTTTAACACATTCCACCATGCATCTGTGTCCTCAAGCGCAGGATATATCTATATTGCAAGTACAAGATGTAGATAGTTAAACATTATTAGTGGTTGATGATTCCATTTGTCCCATATCTTGTTGTACTTCCCTGGACAGCCTCTGTTTATATATATATGATCTTTTTGTATGGAAGGGTACTATTGACCTCGGCTATCCATGAAGCTAGGGTGGGGACTGTACCCTGTATCCAGACTCTAGCAATCACCTTCCTAAAGTTTCATGTACAAAGCGAAGGGTGTGTTTGTTAATTTCGGGTTCAGGAAAAGATCCAAATGAGCATTGGCGAGGATCTAATGTTACTGGGACACCCATCTGGCCATGGAGAAACTGGATAACCTGTGCCCAGAAGCCCTGAATGCGTGGACAATGCCAGATTAAATGACCAAATGTGCCTACCAAGGCCAGACATATTGGGCACCCAGAGTCTCTGGCGGAGTCAAACTTGGCCATACGCTCCGGAGTAAGATAGGATCTGTGTAGAATAAATGTTTGAGTCAGTCTGTCAGATACCTTGGGAGACACCGAGGCGCCCACCTCAAGTATGTCACCCCAGTCCTCATCTTCAACCTCTCCTACGTCAGATAACCATTTCTGTTTGAAAGCATATGCATGTTTGGTAGCCTTAGGGGTTTGTATCATTGCATATAAAATAGAAATGAGCTTTCCGGTGTTCCTGGCCACAAATTACCAGAAGGACTTCCAGCGTGTCCAAGTTTGCATATGTGCCTGCAAATTGCGTCCAGAGTGCATGACGCAGCTGAATGTATCTAAAGTACATAAAGTTGGGAAGCCCATGTTCAGTTTTCAGCTGGTCAAATGTTTTAAGGGTGCCCTGGTGGATTACATGTACAACCAAGTAAATACCCTTGGAAATCCAAATTGTCAGATCAGGGATCTGCAATAATTCGGGTAAGTTTTTATTAAACCATAATGGGGTGTTATTATGTAGAATAGTACAGCCCAACTTGGCCACTGCCAGATCCCATACTCGCTTATATTGAAATGAGCGGTCAGGGGTGGTCAATCCTCTTAGGAGATCGCAGAAGGGGTGTGGAAACTGTACACCAGGGGAATAAAACAATAGAACTAATGCGCAAACCACTTATTAAATCTCAATGGCAGCTGCCAACACAGATAGGTAAACCTGTTAACCAGAAAGTCAATTTCTCAATAAGTATTGTGTAGCGCTTACCAAAGAATGATAATAATTTATAATATTAAATTTATTCTTAATTGTTTAATATTATACATTATTATCATTCTTTGGTAAGTTCTACACATACTTATTGAGAAAATGTACACCAGGGGAGTAACCAACTAGCGACTAATACCTGCGCTGGTCCTGTTTGTCGATATGATAAAAGTGAGTGAGTTGTGCCGCCAGGTAGTATAGGCTGAGGTCAGGAACTGCCAGGCCACCCAGCGATGTGGGAGCCTTAAGAGTCTTCCATGACAGTTTACATCTGGCCTTCCCCCATACAAAAGACCTCAACAGTGGCTCGATAAGCTTAAAGTGGCGTAACGGTATATACATGGAGGAATGCCAGAGAATGTAAAGTATTTTTGGGAGCAGTATCATTTTAATAAGGCCTATCCTGCCCATGACCCCCAGAGTTAGTCGTGACCACACTTGAATTTTTGACTATAGTAGAGGTATAAGAGGCTCCACATTTAGTCTAACAAGGTGGTTCTGGTTACCTGTATGCCTAAGTGCTTAAATTAGCTCACCCTTACCAGTGGGAGTGAGGCCTGTGCTTCCGAGGGTAGAAACACGTCTAGTAGGAGGATTTGGGATTTGTCCCAGTTGATCTTAAGGCCTGAGAACCTGCTGAATTGTTCAATAACATTTAATGCTGTTAATAATGACGGGCCGGAGTCCGAGAGGTAGAGAATCATGTCGTCCGCATAGAGCCCTATCTTTTCTGTCACAGGTCCAGATTGAAAGCCCTGAATATCAGGGTGGGCCCTGATTGCCATTGCAAGGGAGATAAGTAAATAAGTCACTGGATGACCGCACGTCCTAAACAATGTTACTTTATTGTAGAATCATAATATCCATGATATCATAGGCAGACAGGCAGACAATAGGCATAATACATCCAGAGATGAGGGGCAATAGCTAACACGTTTCACGTCATGATTGGTATGTATCTATTATATGTCCCAAAGGTGCTCTATTGGATGAGATCTGGTGACTGTGGAGACCATTGGAGTACAGTGACCTCATTGTCCAGTGGTGAGATGATTGGAGCTTTGTGACATGGTGCGTTATCCTGCTGGAAGGAGCCATCAGAAGATGGGTACACTATAGACATAAAGGGATGGACATGGTCAGCAATAATACTCAGGTAGGCCATGGCATTTCAACATGGCTCAATTGGTATTAAGGGGCCCAAAGTGTGCCAAGAAAATATCCTCCACACCATTACACCACCACCAGCTAGAACCGTTGATACAAGGCAGGATGGATCCATTCTTTCATGTTGTTTACACCAAATTCTGGCCCCACCATCTGAATGTCGCAGTTGAAATCGAGACTCCTCAGACAGGGCAACATTTTTCCAATCTTCTATTGTCCAATTTTGTTGAGCCTGTGAGAATTGTAGCCTCAGTTTCTTGTTCTTAGCTGACAGAAGTGGCACCTGGTGTGGTCTTCTGCTGCTGTAGCCCATCTTCTTCAAGGTTCGATGTGTTGTGTATTCAGAGAGGGTATTCTGCATACCTTGGGTGTAATGAGTGGTCATTTGAGTTACTGTTGCCTTTCTATCATCCCGAACCAGTCTGCTCATTCTCCTCTGACCTCAACAAGGCATTTCCCTCCACACAACTGCCGCTCACTGGATATTTTCTCTTTTTCGGATCATTCTCTGTAAACCCTAGAAATGGTTGTGCATGAAAATACCAGTAGATCAGCAGTTTTTGAAATACTCAGACAGCTCGTCTGGCACCAACAACCATGCCACATTCAAAGTCACTTAAATCCCCTTTCTTCCCCATTCTGATGCTCGGTTTGAACTTCAGCAAGTCGTCTTTACCACCACTAGATGCCATGTGATTGGCTGATTTGCTGCCATGTGATTGGCTGATTAGCAATTGGTTTTACCAAACAATTGAACAGGTGTATCTAATAAAGTGGCTGGTGAGTGCATAGTAAATTTTTAGCTGGGGTTCCCTGAGAATGGAAAGGTATTTCACGGGTTCCTCCATGTTTAAAAGGTTTAGAAACGCTACTTTATAGTGTTCCCCTGCGCTTCTGCCCCAGCATCAATGGGACCAAGGGATGGGCGGGAAGAGCTGGGCCAGCACAGACAGTAAGTAGTAAGTTGTAGACATTCTCAGAAGAGGAGAGGGTTAGGATATGCAATGGGGGAGGCCCTGTGCTAGGAAATAGACTAGTCAAATTTACTAGTAAGTTCAAAGGCACATTTCAAACAAATAAAAAATGAATTAGGCTCCGTTCACATCATTGCGATGCGAGTTGCGGCGGAATCGCCTCGGTTCCGCCCGCGACTTGCAATAGCTGAAAATCGCAGGGCTCCCGGAGCGTAGCCCGTCGATTTAAATAGCACCCCATACACGGCACGCTTTTCCCGCGATCCGTCGGGCGACAATCGCGGTAAAAACGCCCACACAGAATCCCTGGACGTCTGTCGCCCCCAAAAAAAGTACATGAGCTTCTTTGGGGCGACAGGCATCCTGCGATTCTGTGCGGGCGTTATTATTGCTATTGTCGCCCGACGAATCGCGGGAAAAGTGCGCCACGTATGAGGTGCTATTTAATTTGAGGGGCTACACTCCGGGAACACCCGGGCATCCCGGGTTTTGCACCTATTGCAAGTCGCAGGCAGAATCAAGGCGATTCCGCCCGCAACTTGCATCGCTATGATGTGTACTGAGCTTTATGGAAAAGAACCTTTCAAAGATATTTGGGGTCACTGGAAGCCATGCTGTGTTTGTGCCCTTCTACACTAGTGTGTGATAGAACTATGGGACAAGCAGGGCAATGGGGATACTAGAAATAGTTTTTATAGATATGAGGATAGGTTATGCCGCAGGGGCAGGCAACCTGCGGCCCTCCAGCTGTTGCAAAACTACAAGTCCCATCATACCTCTGGGAGTAATTGTACCCGCCAGCCTTCCAATGCCTCATGGGAAATGTAGTTCTATAACAGCTGGAGGGCCGCAGGTTGCCTACCCCTGGTTACAGGGCTGATTTAACAGCAGACATTGTTGTTTTTAATGTTCCATTCTGATTAATGTTACAAGGCTCTTTACCAGGTTGCTGTGACTAGGCTCTGTGTAAGACATTGTTGCAAAACGCGCCAGCCCTTCTTTGTAGATGAAAATGCGCAGAGGTTCACAAGATGTCACAAGCACATATATTCGCAGATCGAATTTATATCCATCGACGAGGAATGGCTGTAACGAGAAAACAAATGTAAATGCAGGGCATGTCATACTAAAAGCAGAGCCAGAGATCTTCCATAATATAAGACAATATAAAGCTTTAGAACAGTGGTTCTCAGCTCCTGTCCTCAGGTCCCACCAACAGGCCAGATTTTAAGTATTAGCTTGGGGAGATGCAGACTAGAATATTGCAATCACTGAGCAGCAAATGAGATCACCTGTGATGCATTTCAGTTATCCTGCAAACCTGGCCTGTTAGTGGGTCCCGAGGACAGGAGTTGAGAGAACCACTGCTTTAGAATGATACTGACTACTATAACAAAATTTGTAGATAACACGGCTAGTTTACATGGACATCAGATAAGACATTTTTCTAAATGCATGGCAAACTCTCTATGGCAGAGGTGTAACTAGAACCTGCAGGGCCCCCAATGCAAGAAACCATGAAGGGCTCCCCTGACCACTGGGGCCCTTTAACCAGTCCAGGGGCCCTTCCCACTAATGCTGGGGCCCTTTACTACTGTCACGGGGACCTTTATAAGCCCCGGTTCACACTGCTGCGACTTAACATGCAACTTGCGACACAAAGTCGCGTGACAAGTCAGAACACATTTATTTCAATGAGTGCCATCTTAATCAATGCGACTCAAGTCGCAGTGACAAAAAAAAAAGAAGAGGTTCCTGCACTACTTTTCTGCAACTTTAGTGTTGTAGTGTTAAAGAGGAAGTAAACCCGGATGGGTTTTACTTCCTCTTTCGTACCCTGCAATGTAAAAGCATAATGGGCTAGTATGCATCGCATATTAGCCCATTATGTGGCACTTACCTGCACTGGAAGCCTGCAATGTCCAGCGCTGTCCCCGCAGTAGGAAGCGTCCATCTTCTGCCCCTCTTCTTTCCAGGGTCGTGATCTCTGGCTCTGTGACTGGCCAGAGTTGCGTGACGGAAGGCACGGAGGTCGTTTCTTCACTATGCATGTGCCCGATGACGTGGGCACATCACAGTACACTGTATATGTCCTAAACTGTGCAGGTTTAGGAGATATGCAGGGAACCTACAGGTAAGCCTTATTATAGGCTTACTTGTAGGTTAAAGTGGTTGACATGGGTTGACAACCACTTTAAATCACAAAAGTTTTAAGGAAATCGCAAGCAAGTTGCACAAATTTGGGCTGCAGCAGTCCCGCTTACGGTCCCATAGTGGGCCCCCTTTTTGCCATCTTGGGCATTCCCCCACAGTGGAGGACTGCCAGGGCCTGTTTGCAAGTGCGACCTTTGCGACCCTGGTAGTTTTGCCACTGTCTATGGGGTTGATTTACTAAGCTTAGGTTCACATGTATGCGACTGCGCTTGATGCATTTTTCAGACACGTTTTGCAGTGCGTTTTGCGTTTTTAAACCCTTGTTTTTTATGCACTCTTGCATGCAGTTTTCATGCATTTTGCGTTTTAGGGTTTTTTTTTTTCTTTAACCACTTCACACAAATCACTGTATATGTATGTGGCGGTCGGCAGAAGTGGATTTACCGGGTTATAGCATGCAGCTGAAGGCTATACCCCGGTACCGCTTTCCCAGTAGGGTTGCCACATCATCCCTTTAATCCAGGACACATATTAATTACACAGGTTCTATGGCTGATTAAGGTGGTAATTAAACTCACTTGGTGCCTTATCTGTATTCAATTAGCATCAGAACCTGTGTAATTCATATGTGTCCTGGATTAAAGGGATGATGTGGCAACCCTATTTCCCAGGCAGCGGAAGGGGACATACCCCCTCGTCTTCCTAGGGTTGCCACCTCATCCCTTTAAACCCGAACACATATGAATTACACAGGTTGTTCTGAGGCTAATTTAATGCAGATAAAGCACCAAGTGAGTTTAATTACCACCTTAATCAGCCGCAGAAACTGTGTAATTAATATGTGTTCGGGTTTAAAGGGATGAGGCGGCAACCCTACGTCTTCCGCCGCTCCTCCCCGGCCTCCCGCCCACCGGGAGAACGGAGCGTCCATACGGCACGTCTGCCGGCTGTGTGGAGTCCTGATAGAAGCCAGAATCGGCTTCGATAAGGTATCCTTTGTGTATTTCCACAAGCGACATCACAACGTCACTTCCGGTTTACTCGGTGGCCAATGGCACCGTTTTAAAAAAAATTACAGTATTTAGAAATGCTGATTCTGGCATTCTGAATACTTTGAAGTGTAAAGGAGGGATTTGGGGCCTTTAGACCCCCGATCCCTCCATAAAGCGTACCTGTCATTGACTATTACTGTCATAAGGGATGTTTACATTCCTTGTGACCACAATAAAAGTGATCAGTTATTTTTTTTTTTTAAAGGAACAGTGCTAAAAAAATAAATAAAATAAAATAAATAAAAAAATTTTTATTTTTTAAAGCATCCCTGTGAACTCGCACAGGAAAGAAAAGACATACGTAAGTCGCGCCCGCAAATGTAAACAGTGTTCAAATCACACATGTGAGGTATTGCCGCGATCATCAGAGCGTGTGCAATACCTCTAACGAAATACCTCCTCTGTAACTCTAACCTGGTAACCGTTAAAATTTTTTAAAGCGTCGCCTATGGAGCTTTTAAGTACCGTAGTTTGCCGCCATTCAACGGGGGTGCGCAATTTTCAACCGTAACATGTTTGGTATATATTTACTCGGCGTGACATCATCTTTTACAATATACAAAAAAAATTGGGCTAACTGTTTTCTTATTTTTTTATTCAAAAAAGTGTATTTTTCTAAAAAAAATTGTGTTTGAAAGACTGCTGTGCAAATACCGCGTGACATAAAATATTGCAATGACTGTCATTATGAGTCTTCAATAGAAAAATATATTTAATGTTTGGGGGTTCTAAGTAATTTTCTAGCAAAAAATACTGATTTTAACTTGTAAACAACAAGTGTCAGAAATGGCTCCGGGGCTGGAGTGGTAAAACACACTGTATATAGCTGGTTGCTAAGCAGGGGGCCGGGAAGCCGGCCGCCGCGTCCTTAACAATCGATGAGTCATCAGCTATCAGCGGGGTTCCCCACTGACAGCTGAATGTTAAAAGAAAACATTGCCGGCAACACTTCCCCCCCTTCCATGTTTGCTTGCACATGACTGGACTATTCAGGTCAGAAAGGCTTCACTTTATGCAATGAGCTGAAGTTTAGTAAAATCGACCGTTATGTGTTTAACAAGATTTGAGATGTGTTACCATCATGTTTTTTAACAGAAAAGGTTTTTATTAATTAAGTCAATCAAGAATCAATCGACAGGTTACATGAAAGTTTGGACAGTAAATGTTACATAGGTTACCACGTTATTACAAGATTGGTATCTTACAGGGAAGTAGCTCAATCACTCCAACTCTAGTATTCGTGCAGACTTAAGTGCAGTAGTACCTCCCACCCTCTAGCCTACCTCTTGCTCTCCTCTCCCTTCCACTTCTCAGGAGCATTTTCCAATCCAGCCATCCCATATTTTGTAGAATTTCTGGGGGCAATTTCTGTTTTCGTACGTTATTCTATATAAGGGCAGCGCTGTGTTAACCGCTTTAACCCACGATCCCCTGTTGGGGGGTTCCCTAACTTTCCATCTAAGCAGGATCTCCCTACGGGCATAGAACAGGGCGAAGGAGATGCATAACTTGGCATATCTATCGCCCTCTATGAGTTCCAAATAGCTCAATAACATGAGTAGGGGGTCTAGAGGAAGGGTTATCCCAGTCACCTCGCTGAGAGTCTCGGCCACTGCTGCCCAGAATGGTCTCAGCTGAGGACAAGCCCAGACCATGTGGAAAAAATCTCCGACAGCTGTTGAGCATCTCGTACATTGTGGGCTAATAGTCGGGTATATACCAGCCAGCCTCTGGGGAGTATAATATGCTCTATGTATAAATTTTAACTGGATAAATCTATCCCTGGCCGAAATCATATTGGGAATATACGTCAATAAACAGTCCTCCCATTCCTCATCTCCTATTTCTGGAATATCCGTCTTCCATTTGTCTCTAGTCCTGTCAGGTTTACGATCATGCTCGACTGTGAGGTATAGGTATATGGAGGAAAGAGGCTTACCCATTGTGCTGGAGGTCAGTAATCTTTCTATTGAGTCTGAGTCTAACGCGATCTCGGTTGGGAATTGGGCTTGATATGCATGTTGAAGTTGTAAGTATCTAAATGTGAAAGACTGGGAGAGTGCAAAATCATTTTGTAGTGCACGGAAGGTTTTCAGTCTGCCATTCGCCACGATATGTTTTAGAGTGACAATACCTTTGCGCGCCCAGACAACTGGGTCTGGGACTTGATTTAAGTGTGGTAGTTTAGGGTTGCCCCATAATGGCGTGTGTGGTGAGAACGTATGTTCCCGTAGCCACGGTTTCCTGGCCCGCTCCCATACTGTAACAGTCGCCCTCATCGGTCCCGTCAGGGCGTGTGGTGCCCTCCCCCCTCTGAAAACTAAATTTGACAGGGCTGCGTAGGATCCCAGTATCGCCGCTTCAAGGTTCACCGCGGGGTTAGATTTGGGCTGAGAGAACCACCAGCGGACGGTCACCAGGACCGCGGCCCAGTAGTAAATCAAAAAGTTCGGGAGGGCCAGGCCCCCTGATGAGAGCGGTAGATATAATATGCTTTTGGCCACTCTAGGTGTCTTCCCAGCCCAAACAAAGGCTGTCACTAAACCCTCAAGTCTCCTGAAAAAGGTAATCGGGATGTGTACTGGTGTGTTTCTGAAAAAATATAAGAATTTTGGCAGATACACCATTTTCACTAAGTTGGTTCGCCCCACCGGAGAAAGCGGAAGCTTCCTCCAGGCGGTACACCTCTTGGCAAACTGCTCCAGCACTGGGTCCAGATTGCCCCTCACATAATCCGATAAGTTCATCGAAATTTTTATTCCCAGGTATGTGAACTCTTCTGCCCACTGTAAAGGGGTACGTGTGTCTGTGCGGCAGATTGAAGAGTGTAGGGGGAACAGAATCGACTTGTCCCAGTTGATCCGTATGCCAGAATACGTGGCAAAGGTCTCAAAGATCTCTAGCGCAGAGTGCAAAGAGGTGTCAGCGTCCGCTAGGTATAGTAGGGTGTCGTCTGCATACATCGATATTTTTTCAGTCAGCGGACCAACCTTAATACCCGTGACGGAGTCTGCCGAGCGGAGTAGAATAGCCAATGGCTCTAGAGCCAAGGCAAACAATCCGGGAGAGAGCGGGCACCCCTGCCTGGTGCCTCTCTCCAGGAAAAACTCCGCCGATAGACTCCCGTTCGTGCGTATTCGCGCTCTCGGGTGGGCATATAACAATTTCAGCCACAACAGAAATTTGGGTCCAAATCCGAATCTGGCCAAGACCTCCCATAGATATTCCCACTCCACGGAGTCGAAGGCCTTCTCCGCATCGAGAGAGGCCACGACTCCGGGAGTGTCAGGTGATGCCAGGGCTATATGTGTGTGAAGTCTCCTAATGTTGATGTCCGTCCCCCTCCCAGGCATAAAGCCCGTCGTTACCATCATGTTTAATTCACATGCAGAAAATTATCAGAAGCTTTCTGAAAACTTGTAAACAATGGTTTTACACTCCCAGGAAATAATGTCATGAAGGAATCAAGGAAGTAAAATATTTTTTTTGGGTGTGGTTGGTTGCAATGGAGATAATTAGAAGTTTGTTTATTGGGGGGGGGGGGGGATATTCATACTATTCTTGCCCCAGCTGTCTTCTTGCTGCTGTTGCTGACTAGAAATGGCTGCCATGCTGATTAACTGGCTAAATACCAACCTGTGCTTTACCCATGAAATTAAACATGAAATTAAAAAAAAAAAACCTGCACTATCACTGTACACAAAACAATTGATAACAGTGTAGTGTGCCAATCTAAACCATTCTCAACTAAGGTTCCTAGAGCCGTGGCTAACTGACCTCCCATCTAATGGGGCCTGCATACTTCCAGGTTCAATGGCACTTGGCAGAGCCAGCAGCATAGCAAGGACGTCATTCTGGCCACCCCTGTAAGGGTAGCATTCTTCAGACTTACCATCACCAATCTAGGGGGCATTTTCTCAATGACCCCTGATGGACTAATCTTACCAGGGGTTCCTCGAGATCAGAAAAAAAATGTAAAGGTTTCCTCTGGGGTAAAAAGGTTGAGAAAGGCTGACTGAAACTGATGGGAAGCAATGCAAAGTCAAATAAAAGTGATCCAATGTTTTAGATTTAGTGTCACTTTTTTAAAGGGGAACTACACTGCATCTCAGCACCGCAAACCAAAAACTCTAATTAATTCATTTATAACATTCAAAACAAACCCATCCAGCCATGCTTTATTTTGCTAAGAAACACTGGAAAACACCCCCTAGCATTTCTGGCTGTGGCCATCTTGAGTAAGGGCAGATGAAATGTGTAGTATTTACTTTCTGGATGCATCTGCCCTTAGCTCAGGCATGCAGGTGTTGCGTCAGAACACCTGCAGTCAGAAGAAGGCAACGGCAGGGCCAGCTCTACCACTAGGCGGCCGACTAAGGCACACTTCCACCTAGGGTGCCCAGCCGCTGTTGATCCATCACTGCTCCACAGGAGAGCCACGACTGGCAGTATCCCCCCCCCCAAGGCCGCTCTGCCTCTATCATGTCAGTGGAGAGCCGCGCTGGCAGCACCCAACCCCCCCTCACCAGGCCGCTTACAGTCATTGGAGTCATTACAGTCACTGGACAGCACCATAGCCGCCCCCCCCCCGCCCCTATGTGAAGGGTGCTCTGCATGATGCATCCTGGCAACGAAGACAGAATGTCCAAGCAGAAAGGAGGAGCTGTCCCGACTTTTCAAGTCAAATTGCCTGTGATTTGTTGGAAGGGGAGGTCCTAGAAACCAATCTTCTGTCTGTTACATGGAACGTTGGACAGCTCCCGCCTTCTTCTTGGACATGCCGCATCCTCTGTCTTCTACCTGCTGTGTAAGGTAAGGGAGGAGGCATTCACATAAAGGTGACTGTGTTGCGCGGGGGGGGGAGTGATGTTCCAAGGGGGGCTGTGTTACAAGGAGGGGGGCTGTGATACAAGAAGGGGGCTGTGT
>BLSH010428814.1:905601-915758 GCA_018402905.1 Glandirana rugosa | reverse complement strand
AGTGTCAAAATGGTCCGACATGTCCGCTGAAATATCGCAGTACCGCAAAAAATCGCAGATCACCGCCATTATTAGTAAAAAATAAAAAAAATTAAAAACCCCAAAAATGAATTCTCATCATCCGTAAACGCGACCACTTTTGCGCAAACCAATCAATAAACGCCGATTGCGATTTTTTTTATCGCAAATATGAGGAAGAATATAAATCAGCCAAAAACGGTGAAAAAAATGTTTTTTTATATTTTTTTTTTGGATTTGTATTTTAGGAAAAAGTAAGAAATTTGGGTTTTTTTGCAAAATTGTTGCTCTTCTTTTGTTTATAGTGGCGATCAGAAATGACGCAGCGGTGATCAAATACCACCAAAAGAAAGCTCTATTTGTGGGAAAAAAAGGACGCAAATTTCGTTTGGGTACAACATCGCACGACCGCGCAATTGTCAGTTAAAGCGACGCAGCGCCGAATCGCAAAAAGGGCTCCGGTCCTAAAGCTGGAAATCCTTCCGGGGCTGAAGTGGTTAAAAATGTTTTTTCTTTAAATTCTACCCAAAATATGCTGAGTGTGACCTTTGACCTATCCTGGCAAACCTTGATCTTGTTATTTTGTTTCTTTTCTTTATTTTTAATTTGATGGTTTTATTTATTTTTACACACTTTGGTTTGTTTACATTTCCTCTCCTGCAAAAAGAGGAAGATACAATGGATCTTTCTCTGCATTGAGAAGGGGAAGTAAACACAGAGGCAGACTCACAGTGACTGATCACTGTCTCTGCCAATCAGAGGCTATCACAGGGATCAAGTCACCCACCCGATCATTGGTGAGAGCCCAGTCTCTGTGCTTGGACCTCGTTGTGCGGCACGCTCCCAGCATAAAGGGAGATATGCATGTAGTACCCCCAGCTCTGTTGGTACCCACAGCTCTGCTGATCCCCCGCTCAGTAGTAACCCCCAGCTCTGCTGATACTCTGGTTTGCTAATTCTCCTCTCTCTCTTGTCCCTGCTCACCTCCCACTATATTGCTCCCACGCTGCACACCACATGTGACATCTGCTAGTTTCTCCTGCTCTGGTCTCCCAGCTCTGCTGATCCTCTGCCCCTTAGTCCCCTCTCTCCGGTACCCACTTAACTTCTGCTATAGTGTTCTAGTTGCTCCGCTCCAATCCAGACCCCGCTCACCTTCCTGCTGCTTCACGCTGCACACCAGATGTGACATCTGTATCAGGCACTCACAGAATACATACACATGACCTGTAAGTGACTGCTGATTAGGTTTTCCCTGTTCGCTGGTTGATTGTCCAGTGCATCCTGGGATATCTCATACCTACAATACCTCCAAAACAAAGCAAAGCTAACGCTGAATAAAAGCCCCTAAAAAGCTCCAGTGCTGTAAGTGAGCATTGTCACAGACTTCTATGGAGGCTTTGGAGATGCTTTGAAGCACCAAGAAAGCGACATGGGGTATAATTTTTGAAGCAAAGCAAAAACAACGTGTGAACAGGACTGTAAGGTAACTATTTTATTTAGTGACAGGTGCTTTGATTGGCATTCAGAGAGCTTTAAGAAAGTGTGTCCAATGCCACATTGTGAAGCAAGTGTAAATGAGCTCTTAAAGATAACGCAGACAAAACATTTCAAATGACCAGAACATTATAGCATAGCTGGCATTGCAAGATAAAGTAGAACAAAGAAACCCGTTCTATGAGCATACTTCTGTCACAGCATATGATAGCTCAGATAACGGTCATAGGAATAAAAAAAAAAATTAAAGTTACAAAGCTACATGATAATAATAATAATAATAATAATAAAAACAAAGATTATAGATGTAACCAATAAGAGCATTGACTATAATATTACGCACATTTTTTATTTGCAAGCATCTATTGGTCACTGTTTTAAATAATGGGGTTTACTTCCTTAGAGCAATTAGGCTATTCACTTTGGAAGGGAATTTGCCAGAGCATTTTCCCTTAGCTTTTGAATAAGCTTTTTGCACGATTGGCTATTTGCAAAGTGAATTTTTACCACATTCACCAAGCGAAGGGAAAATTCCCTTGCAAAGTGAACAGCCTATTTTCTATGAGCAAATCAACCCCTATGTATGGTGGACTGATCCTGGTTTAATGTACCTTTTCTAATAAATAAGAAATAATGTAATGTACTTAATACAGATAAATTGTACTGCTGTGTAATTGTAAATCGTGCGAGTCAGTGTCATTAAGCCCATGGTACTTTCTAAACCATTAATCCTTTACAGCAGACACAGTAATAGAGCTTCTGTGTGTCTAGGGACTGCATTCCTGGGCTTTAGACACAGCGCAAACATGATTTTAGGGGGTTAGTTACCAGTTCCTTCTGCCAAGACAGTGGTATCTCAGCAAGACACCCAGCCTGGCTGCCTCCCAAGGACTACAACTGAGCAGTAACATGGAAACCAAGCATAGCCTGCAGGGCCAAGAGAAGAGAGCAGAATAGACGGATATGTGAGAGATATTTGAATATTGGCTGCACCCCCATTCTGTGTAATGCTGGTCTCTCCCTGTTTATGGACAAATGGATACTCATCACTTGTACACCAGATAAGCAACACTAAAGCTGGGCACACCTAGCGGGTTGCACAAAAAAAAAACCTGTCAGCTCCGGACAGAGCCGCTGTACTAACCATGCAGGGTTAGTCCAGCGATCTCTCCCCCCCCCCCCCAAGAACACTCTGATCAGCGCTTTCTGCCACTGGTTTTCCAGCATGTACGTCCAACAGAAGCTGGCCGTTCAGATCCACATACACACACATCTAGAATACTGGCGGGTTTTTTTTGAAGCGGCAAATGTCTCCTGACATTCTGCCAGTGTGTATGGGGCTTAATACTGATATGGTGATGTTTTTATTTTGCTTGATGCATGATGTATACTATTACACTTACTGTTGCCCTAGCGACTTTACTTTCAAGGCGTACAGGACGGATAAACCAAGTTGTTTAGCCATTTCCTAGCCCATGGGCCAAAAAAAAACCATCTGCTTTGCAGGGATGGAACGGCATGGCTCAACTCCATTGCACCCGCTCTATTTCACTTATAGGTTCTAACACTTCTTTGGTCAATAGGCCTGATCAGGAGTACAGCTCACTTTGTACCTTGCAAGGTCTTGCTTCCACAGTGGCTCCAGGTCTGGTTCGCCCATGGAATCTGCCTGACCACCCCACCATTGTCACCAGATCAGCACCTACTCTTCTATGACACTCCCAGGTATAGCATGTGCACACTGTTTCTTTGCGGCATAGTCCTTGTGTGACACATTCATGAGGCAATAATGATCTTTTTAAATTAATTTACTTAAAAGGTTCCAATATACTGGCACAGAACAAGTCCATCTTACAGAACTCCATATTATTGGCGTAATTATAGACTATTAAAACTTTACAAGTCTTGTTTCTACAAATTGGCATGGCTATTACGGTCTCTGCACCATAAAAGCTGATAAGGAGGTGGTTTATGTAGTTCCACAAGCTGTTGCTCCCCATTGCCTTTTTCAGCAAATGTGTCTCCGATGGACACCCTGGAACAGTTTCAAGGCCCATAAAAAGGAAACCCGCTAAGGGAAAGGGTACCATTTTGGCACCAGTAACTACTGCATGTCCTCCATCTTCATCACACACTTAGACCTTTCTTTATTTTAGCCTCACCCACCTACTAAATAGTCTGCAACAAGGGTTGACCATCTAATACTGAACATAGAGGTGGCCTGTACATCAGAAACTAGCAGGGAGTCCTAACTCCCTCTACAGGATGGTATCTAACACAGGGCCTCTTAAGATTTTTACAATCACACCACACACTGCCCAGGAGGATGTGAGCACCGACCACACAGCCAACGGACTGGGAAGATGGATTGGTATCTTCTCTAGGAGAGTCAACTGGTGGTAGATCCCCCTGTTTTTTTCTGCTTTAGACATTTGTATTTGTTCTGAAATATCATTCCTACTAGTTATGAATTATCGGACAGGTTTCCATTTATGGCCAGATTGGATGTTCTGACAATTGTGAACACCCTCCTCTCCGAGATTAAGGCAAATTTTGCCTTGGCTGACACTGACGTGACCCCCTCCTATAACAAGTTCTTTATAGCACACCTGGCAGTGTGGCACTAGTCCTCTGAATGTTCCATGCAGTCGAGAAAAAAACACTTTAAAACTAAATGAGATACTGTCATGCCTTCCTGTTTATTCCATTGACAATACCCCTGATGAAGGGCCTTTTTTGAACGTGAACGTAGGGCACCGAATTCCATCTTCGGACAACGGACTGTGACATATCTTGAAGTTATATATCAATATTTCTGTGGAGGCACTTTATTTTTGGATTGTATAATATAATATATTCCTTGAAAACCTGATAACTCTATTGAATATCTCCTTCATGTTAACAGATAAATATACCATGATTTGTACCTGTCTCTCAGATGAGTGACACGTTTTTAATATCTCCAATAAATTGTTACATTTTATGAAGTTCTTTGGTGTTGTTGCCTATTACAGTCACACCCAGGCGGTACTTTGTTCTTTAAATACATAATACTGAACATAGAGGTGGCCTGTACATCAGAAACTAGCAGGGAGGCATAACCCCCTCTACAGGATGATATCTAACACAGGGCCTCTTAAGATTTCTACAATCACACGTGCTCCAGTGGATTCACTGGTGTGTCTCCATACCCCAAGTTGTCAAAATTACCATCATCACCAGTTCTTTTAGGTACCAGTATGGATTCAATTCATGACTACTGCAACTCCCTCCTCATTGGTTTACCTTTACATCTAGGCTATCCCCTTCTTAGTCCATCACGAATGCTGCTGCCAGACTCATCCACCTTACCAACTGTTCAGTGTCTGCTACTCCTCTCTGCCAATCCCTCCACTGGCTTCCGCTCACCCACATTAAATTCAAAATACCAACAGCAACTTACAAAGCCATCTACAACTTGGCCCCCAGCTACATCACTAACCTAGCCTTAAAATACCAACTAAATCTTTCTCTAGATTCCTCCCAAAACATCCTGCTCTCTAGCTCCCTCATCACCTCCTCCTATGCTTGGCTCCAGGACTTTTCCCGAGCCTCTCCCATCCTATGGAACTCCCACACTGCTTTTAGACAATGCTTGAAAATCCTTTTGTATCACTTGACCCTCCCTCTTAGATTGTAAGCTCTAACAAGTAGAGCCCCCCCGATTCCTCCTGAATTAAATTGTATTGTAACTGTACTGTCGGCTCATGTTGTAAAGCGCTGCGCAAACTATTGGCGCTATATAAATCCTGTATAATAATGATAATTCATACATAATAATCTGATCTAATAACATTTTTCTAAATTAGGTCTTCATTTGTTTCCCAAACCTCTAAGATGTTTGGATACCCACTGGTTAACATGGTCTAGTATAATAATTACAGAATGGACTAAGATAGTATTGCTGGGAAGACTAGTGTTAGAGCACACAACAAGTATAAGTTCAGTATAATTGCACTAGTAAAAGCTGAATCTGGACTGGCTGATCTAATCAACCTCCGCAAAGGAATTTGCGGTCACTAGGGTCAAACCAGAGCTTTTCATGTCAACTTGTAATGGAAAACTCAAATCACCTCCCACACTTGTAAGACATGGGCCAGTGATCCCCATTTATTTCTTGGCTAATGTGATGTAATGCACAATTGGGCAGACACACAATACCACTAGGTCGCTTTACAGGCATCACTCTACGATGACCACACATAGTCAATATGGAGGTCTCCAATTTGATCTTTGATATTTAGGTAGGTCCTCTGTGACTGTGTATGGGCAGCTCACAGGATGATGAAAACTTGAAAAGATTGATGACAAGAGGAGGGTCTCTTGATGCTGGAAATCTAGAAATCTTTGAAACCATAAATGAACAAGATGGACTAATGACAACAGTTTAGATAGCTGGAATTGAACTAGAAACATCAATGACATGTTTTGGATAAGGGAAATTGCTGGTGATACATAAAAAAAAACAAAACTGTGACATGGGCATGCAGTAATTAAATAAATGAGCATATTGGGGAGGTCCAACTCAATGTAATTAGATAAATGAGCAAATTTAGAAGAATCAGGGAGATCCAACACAATGCAGCTTCTCTGCCACTGAGAACTAAGCTCATCAGCATTCTGAATGAAGGGAGCTACAAGCATTGATTTCGAACTGTTGAAAAAATTTTTATATTTATCCCTCCACCCACCCCTCCCTTTTTTTACCCCCTGCTGACCTGGTTGAGGGTTCTGCACATTTAAAATACCCCCCCCCCCCCCAACGGATCCAGCTTTCTCCTGCTGAGATCTACTTATTTTCTACCCTCTGCTTGGTCGCGCACAGGTGATGTCATCAGGAAGCTGCCAGCCCTTCCGATGTGCTGCCTGGCCCCGCCCCCCCCCCTCCCTCAATGAAGGATAATGCCTCATACATATCCCAGGAGGCACAGCGGGCAAAGTGCATGCCATTCGCCTAGGCAGGCCAGAAAGTTTTCAGTATAATAAAAAAAATAAAAAAATTTGCACAGTGGAGGGGTGGAGGGGAGGCTACACCTTACTGATGGGTGAAGATCTGCTTTAATTTATTCATTAAATTTCATTTTTTTTTTAAACGTTTTAATGTAATTCCAAAAGCTGTTCTAGAGAACAACCGGTGATCCTGCCAAGCAGATCACTTTCATAGGGCAAAAAATGTTACCAAAACGGTTACAATCAATATTCGTTTACGTCTGTCTATTCGTTTATAAGTTCCACCGTGCACAACCATTAAACTAAAGGGTCTACAGGTGAAAAAAAAAAATCTGTTATTTCCAAATTTTTCTCCAACACAGAGAGAGATTTGACTTAAAATAATTAATTATATCACTGATATAAGCCAAAAGGGAATGATCAATTGTATTGAATCACCCCGTGAAAACAAACATATAAAGATCAGGCATAACATTATGACCAATGACTGGTAAAGTGAATAATATTAAATATCTTGTTACAATGGCATCTGAAATTGGGTGGTATACAGTATATTAAGCAGAAAGTGAACATGTTGTCCCTAAAGTTGATGTGTTGAAAGCAGAAAAAATGGGCTAGCGTTAAGCCTGGTACTGTTAGGAAAAGACTTGCTAAGGGTTAATTGCAGTTGTTTGTTTCCTCTAATCACGGAGCAGCAGCAGCCCTATTTAAACTTCCTGCTTCCTGTAGCAAATGCTGTCCGTTCTACAACGTTTAGTGTGAGTTCCTTGCTTCCTGACTACCTGATACCTGTTCCTGTGACCCGGCCTGCTTGACCCTGCTCTGAATTCTGCTTGCACCGACCCCGGCTCCTACGACCACTCTACTGCCTGCTCCCTTGTACCTTGCTGCCTGAACGTTACCGACCCAGCCTGCACCCGACCATCCATCTGCCTGAACCCTTGTACCGCACCGCCCGCCAGTTACCGACCCGGACTGCCTCACGACCCTTCTGCCTGCACGAGCTCCAGCGGACATCTACCTTGCATCAGTGACTGTCCAGCCCTCGTGCCCCCCCGTGCTCCTGAGTTCCCTGTCTGCACTACCAGGGACTCACGAACCGGGGCCGCAAGAGAGGTACCCCCTGCATAAGCCAGACTCCATCACCAGGTACGTGACAGGTACACACAATGAGAATATCGGACGAATGATCATCCATTTTTTTTTTGCATGCTAGTCTTATATCTAAAAATGAATAGGCTACTAGAGTTACAAAAACTCTTGTAAGAGAATTTATTGTATTGTATTATAATGTATTTTGTTTCTGAACATGCGTGGTCTTGGACACTCAATTTTTATACAGACAAATACTGTACTGATTAAATGAAAATTGTTTGTTCTGTTATCGTACAAGAAAAATTTCTGTGCTTGTCCCTTCACATGAACTGCTGTGATCGGCTCTCAAAAGTCCTGATAGGTGTCACAACACACAGTGCATCATAGTTTGCAGTGTATGGGGCAGTGTAGCTACAGACTGGTCAGGGTGCCTATGGGGGGGGGGGGGGGAATGCAGAGAAAACACTGAAACGCCATTTTACCCTGGACTCCATTTTAAAATATCCTTTCTTCCTCTGTCTCTTGATGTCCCCCCGCTTCCATTTCACAATTCACAGTTTGCACGTACAGACAAGATCTAATCTATCATTCCAATTACTAAATTCCATGTACCAAGTACTACTAGCCACCATAATTAGGTTGTAGCAAGTATTACTTTCGTTTCTCCTTAAAACACAACTCCATAGCTCCAGGACTCTGGAAAGTGACTCCCTCCTTTCTTAAGGAGGAGTTTTTAAATTGTTTCAGTTATCTATTATAATTACTAAACCTATAGTCTCATATCATTTGGAATATTATTAACTGTTAACCTATAAGGTGAGATATGTTGCAGAATATCATTAACTTTGTAACGCCCTTCACAATAATGTATAAATATTTGGCACAAAGAAATACAAGTCAGAATAATCTTGGCATACAAACTGTCTGTGTGTGTGTTTCATATAACGCTAAGATTATTCTCAAACTGGATCCTTAAAAGACACCGGGTCGATCTAAGCCAGTCAGAACAGCAGGCATCGTTGATACCCCAACAGTGCCCATGCTGACCCGTGTCCACAGCCAAAAGCTCCTACAATGGGCATCTGAGCATCAGAACTGGACCACAGAGCAATGAAAGAAGGTGGTCTGCTCTGATGAATCACGTTTCTTTTACATCATGTGGATTGCCAGGTGCTAGAGCGTTGTTTACCTGGGGAATAGATTGCACCAGTATGCAGTATTGGGACAAGGCAAGCTGGCAGAGGCAGTGTCCTGATGCCAGATATCACAGCATACCTTCAGAGGTCTAGTGGAGTCCATGCCTTGATGGATCGGGGCTGTTTTGGTTGCAAAAGGGGGGCCTACTCAATATTATCCTCAAAAAACTCCACGCCTTTAGTCTCCGTACTCTTCGCTGGTTCTCATCCTATTTATCTAACCGCACCTTCGGTGTCACAACTCTTCTTCCTCCTCTCCCTTTTTCTGTCGGGGTCCCCCAAAGTTCTGTTCTTGGACCTCTCTTATTCTCCATCTACACCTCCTCCCTGGGTCAGGTAATTGCCTCCCATGGCTTCCAATACCATCTCTATATTGACGACACCCAACTCTATCTCTCTACCCCTCCTCTCACTCCTTCAGTTTTCTCCCGTATCACTAATTTACTAACAGACATATGGGCGGCACAGTGGTGTGGTGGATAGCACTTTCACCTGGCAACAAAAGGGTCGCCGGTTCAAATCCCAACCATGACACTACCTGCCTGGAGTTTGCATGTTCTCCCTGTGCCTGCGTGGGTTTCCTCCAGGTACTCCAGTTTCCTCCCACACATTAATTAGATCCTGTCTAAATTGGCCCTAGTATATGTATGAATGTGAGTTAGGGACCTTAGATTGTAAGCTCCTTGAGGGTAGGGACTGATGTGAATGTACAATATATATATGTAAAGTGCTGCGTAAATTGGCAGCGCTATATAAGTACCTGAAATAAAAATAAATAAAATAAAATATCAGCCTGGATGTCACACCACTTCCTCAAACTCAATTTATCCAGAACTGAGCTCATGATTTTTCCTCCCCCACGTCAGTGGCGGCTGGTGTAGGAGGGGCGCTTGGGCGCCGCCTCCCCGCCGGCCAGAAAGAAAAAAAAAAAAGTCAGCCCCGCCCCCTACAGGTGGCGCCGGTACATTGACTTTTTTTTTCGGCTCCTTGGCTGTCACATGACAGCCAAGTAGTGAGCCCATTGGTCAGCCATTAAATGCTGTGTGTGTGCGCTGGACAGACGCACACACAAAGCCTGATTGACTGCACTGAGCCTTTGGCTCAGTGTGATTGGATGCAATGGCGGGGGCGGGTCACTGTGGCAGCGGACGTGACTCCCGCTCCCACAGTGACCCTGACAGCCCAATAACCGATGAGGGGGGACATCGCGCTCATCCGCATGCCGTAGCTCTGCAGACACAGCGCGCTCATCCGCATGCCGAAGCTCTGCATTAATCCTGCCTGCTGGATGGGGTAAGTGCGGGACTTGTCCTGACCTGGGGGGGGGGGGGGGGGGGGGGGGGGGGGGGGGGGGGGGGGGGG
>BLSH010428814.1:890890-903540 GCA_018402905.1 Glandirana rugosa | reverse complement strand
GCTGTATACTGTGTCCTGTGATGCTGGGCTGTATACTGTGTCCTGTGATGCTGAGCTGTATACTGTGTCCTGTGATGCTGAGCTGTATACTGTGTCCTGTGATGCTGAGCTGTATACTGTGTCCTGTGATGCTGAGCTGTATACTGTGTCCTGTGATGCTGAGCTGTATACTGTGCCCTGTGATGCTGAGCTGTATACTGTGTCTTGTGATGCTGAGCTGTATACTGTGTCCTGTGATGCTGAGCTGTATACTGTGTCCTGTGATGCTGGGCTGTATACTGTGTCCTGTGATGTGGGCTGTGTACTTCTGATACAATATGTGGAATACAGGGGACGGAGTGGGTGGATTCTTTAAGGGATGGGGCTTATTATAAGTAGGAGGGGTCAAAAAGGAAGGGCAGGGATTGGCGCCCCCCCATCCTAAAACTTCACCAGCCGCCACTGCCCCACGTGCCTCTTCCCCTGGTTTCTCTGTCAAGATCTATACTATCAGCCCGTCCCCGCATACAAAGGTTCTAGGTGTAACCCTGGACTAACTAACCTTTCGGCCCCACGTCCAAACACTCTCCAAATCTTGCTGTCTCAACCTCCGCAACATCTTCAAAATACGCCCCTTCCTAACCAATGACACCACAAAGCTCCTTGCTCTCTGGTCATCTCTCGCCTCACAGGATTACCTTTACATAGGCTATCCTCCTTCAGTCCATCATGAATTCTGCTGCCAGGCTCATCCACCTTACCAACCACTCAGTGTCTGCTACCTCTCTCTCTCTCCCAATTCCTCCATTGGCTGCCACTCATCCAATAAATTAAATTCAAAATTCAAACAACTTACAAAGCCATCCACAACATGGCCCCCAGCTACATCACTAACCTAGTCTCAAAATACCAACCTACTCGTTCTCTTCATTCCTCCCAAGACCTCTTGCTCTCTAGTTTCCTCGTCACCTCCTCCCACACTCGCCTCCAAGACTTTTCCCGAGCCTCTCCTATGGAACTCCCTACCCCAATCTGTCCGACTATCTCCTACTCTGTTTGTTTTTAGAGGATCCCTGAAAACACTTCTCTTCAGAGAAGCCTATCCTGCCCCGGCCTAACATCTGTACTTTTACTTTCTCCATCAGATCATCCCTCAGTTATTACCTTTTGTATCACTTGATCAGTGGCGGCTGGTGAATTTTTAGGCTGGGAGGGTGCTAGGCCCCGCCCTTTCTTTTTGACTACTCCTACTTCCCGTAAACCCCACCCCTCATATAATCCACCCACTCCGTCCCTTGTATTCCACATATTGTGTCAGGAGTATACAGCTTGGCATCACAGGACACAGTATACAGCTCAGCATCACAGGTGGGGTATATTGAAGCCAGTACACAGTATACAGCTCAGCATCACAGGTGGGGTATATTGCAGCCAGTACACAGTATACAGCTCAGCATCACAGGTAGGGGTATATTGAAGCCAGTACACAGTATACAGATCAGCATCACAGGTGGGGTATATTGCAGCCAGTACACAGTATACAGCTCAGCATCACAGGTGGGGTATATTGCAGCCTGCACACAGTATACAGCTCAGCATCACAGGTGGGGTATATTCAGGCAGTAACACAGTATATAGCCAGTACACAGGTAGCTGTATATTCAGGCAGTAACACAGTATATAGCCACATGGGCGTCCGCAGGGATCAGATCAGGGGTTCCCCACTAGGTCCTTATCCTCTTGAGCCATGTATGCAGTTTCTGACAGTCTCTTGGGCCATGTATGCAGTCTCTGACCGTTTCCTGTACCATGTCCACAGTCTCTGACTGTCTCCTGTGCTATGCATGCAGTCTCTGACCGTATCCTGTACTATGTCTGCAGTCTCTGACCATCTCCTGTACTATGTCCGCAGTCTCTGACCGTATCCTGTACTATGTCCACAGTCTCTGACCGTCTCCTGTACCATGTCTGCAGTCCCTGTCTCCTATATCACGTCTGCAGTCTCTGACCATCTCCTGGATCATGTCTGCAGTCTCTGACCATCTCCTGGATCATGCCTGCAGTCTCTGACCATCTCCTGTATCATGCCTGCAGTCTCTGACCATCTCCTGTACTACGTCTGCAGTCTCTGACCGTGATAATGCAATTATGACATTGTCAAAAAGGGGCAGAGCATGGATGACCTTGAAATTATGCCCCCCCCTGGAAAAAGTTCTGCGGACGCCCATGTATAGCCAGTACACAGGTAGGGGTATATTCAGCCAGTTATTCATTATAGCCAGTACACAGCACAGCACTACGTACCGGTCCGGGAGTCAGGACGCTCTCTCTCACGCGGAAGCAGGAATAACAGGTGCGTGGTGCTGGACACTATCCCAGTCCAAGCACCAGCACGTCTGCCAGTCCCGCTCCTGCGACCTGACCAATCAGTCAGTGGCTGGAGGCCATAGCCAATCAGTGAATCTATGTGCGCTTCGGTGGTGCACATAGATTCACTTTAAAGGCCGACCAATGGGCTTTGGGACTTGCTGTCTAAAGACAGCAAGTTTCCCAAATAAGTAAGGCCGGCCATCGGAGGCCTATATATATATATATATATATATATATATATATATATAGATATTTTTTGTTTTTTTCAGACATCCAGTAGGGGGTGGCGCACTGGCGCCCTCTATGGAGGAGCCGCAGCTGCACTTGACCCTCCCTCCTAGATTGTAAGCTCTAACGAGCAGGGCCCTCTGATTCCTCCTGTATTGTAACTGCACTATCTGCCCTCATGTTGTAAAGCGCTGCACAAACTGTGGGCGCTATATAAATCCTGTATTATAATAATAATAATAATAATGATAATAATAATTAGGTGGGTGGACATAATGTAATGGTGGGTGATCATAACGTTATGACTGATCAGTGTATATGTCAAGCAAAGAGGACTATGAAAATAAGAATGAGGGGACATCTATAAAATATCCACAGAAAAATCAGGAAACATCCCTTATATGAACATTTTCAATGAAAATATATATGCCATTGTACTGCTTTTTTAAAAATCTTTTTGAGAAGAGCAAAAACATACCCAACAATCCTGCCAGAAATCCATTGAGCCTGTAACTTCCTCTGCTGCACGGTTTCCAGCTAGCACAGTTGTGTGTGCAGCAGCACACCCCCATATATTATGGAGATGAGGAGAGAGGGAGGTGTTCTGCAGTCCTAAAACACTTTCTGCTTAGGGTGGAAATGTTGCTCGCCCATAAATACAGTACAATGAGTCAATAAAGTGTTTCCTTTAGTTATACTTGAATGGTTAAACTTCATAATGTTGGACAATGCATGATTTTCAGGTTATAAACCTCTGAATGAAAAATTAACAAAGCATATCTTTCTACAGTGTGTACTAGCCCTGGGCGTGATTTGTCTCTACTCTCATTTCTCTGCTATATGAAGGAGTCACTTCTGACAATCTATGCCACAGGTCTCAAACTGGCGGCCCCCCAGCTGTTGCGAAACTACAAGTCCCATGATGCATTGCAAGGCTGACCGTAACAAGCATCGCTCCCTCAGACAGAGGCATGATGGGACTTGTAGTTCCACAACAGCTGGAGGGCCGCCAGTCACTGGCACAAGACAATTCAGGGAGGCAGCCCTGTCTGCCCAGAGCACACGATTGATAGCCTCAACTGTGCAGAGGCTGTATAGGGGGGTGTCCTTTCCCTCCACTCAGGTGTCTGTGGGACATCAGATTCCCTCCCCCTGACTGCTAAAGCTCAGAAAAGCTTTGTAAAATGTGTGTTTTGAACAACTGTAGAGAAAGAGCTGCAGATAAATAGGAGAAAGTCTTCAGATAAATAGGTACAACTTATGTAGGAGGATGTGTTTAATCTCTGTGTATCACCTGAGGCCAGTCACTTCACTGGGTATATATAACAGTTTACAACTGCTTTGAAGTGCGCTGTTAACATATTCTATTACTGCCTGTGTCATTTAACACTAATCCTTATTGTGAACACAAATACAATGCACACTTCTGTTTTCACTTTTTTAAATGCTTCTGCTGAAAATGTAATGCAGTTGTCAGTACTGGAAATGCCTTCACAACACAGACGCTAAATGAAAACCTGCACAGAGAGATATGAATACTGATACTGGTCATTTCCTTAACCACTTGACCTCCAGAAGATTTACCCCCGCTTCATGACCAGGCCATTTTTTTTTTTTTTTGCGATGTGGCACTGCCTTACCTTTTAACTGACAATTGCACACAAATAAAATTTGATGTCCTTTCCACCCCCACAAATACAGCATTCTTTTGGTGGTATTTGATCACCTCTGCCTTTTTTATTTTTTGCGCTAAAAAAAGAGCAACAATTTTGAAATTTTCTGCTATAAAATATATCCAATAAAAAAAATTGAAAAAAAATCGAATTTCTTCATAAATTTAGGCCAACATGTATCCTGCTACATGTTTTTGGTAAAAAAAAATCCCAATAATCGTATATCGATTGGTTTGCGCAAAAGTTATAGCGTCTACAAACTCTGGGATATTTTTATTAATTCATTTTTGTTTACTAGTAATGGTGGCGTTAATGACTTATAGCAGGACTGCGATATTGCAGTGGACATTCTGACACTAACTGACACTTTTTGGGGTCTAGTGGCACTAATACAGTGATCAGTGCTAATAATATGCACTGTCACTGTACTGACACTGGCTGGGAAGGATCCTTTTTTGTGAAACGGCACTGCATTACTTTAACTGACAAGTGCGACTCTGTACACAAATTACATTTATGTTGTTTTTTCCCACAAATAGAGCTTTCTTTTGGTGGTATTTGATCACCTCTGCTTTTTTTATTTTTTACGCTATAAACGAAAAAAGACTAACAATTTTGAAAAACAAAAACAATATTTTTTACTTTCTGCTACAAACACATCCAATAAAATGTTTTGTTTTTTTTTTAAATCTAATTTTTTGGTTAAAAGAAATCCCAATAAGTGTATATTGATTGGTTTGCACAAAAGCGTTTACAAACTATGGGATATTTTCATTTATTTTTTACTAGTAATGACAGTGATCAGCAACTTAAAGCGGGACTGCAATATTGTGGCGGACATTCTGACACTTTTTGGGGACCACGGACACTAATACAGTGATCAGTGCTAAAAAATATGCACTGTCACTGTACTATTGACACTGGCTGGGAAGGGGTTATTATCAGGGGCAATCAAAAAGGTAACTGTGTGCCTAGCCTGTGTTTTTCTAAACGGTGTAGGAGGTGCTATCACTAGGGGAAGAGATGGATCCATGTCCTGCTTTGCAGAGACACAAGATCCATGTCTTCCCTACTGACAGAACGATGATCTTCCTTTACATAGGCAGACTACCGTTCTGTCTTTCTGCTCGATGATCAGTGGGTGTTGGCAGACACAGAGTCCGTGATACCCACTGCTGGGCTCCCGCTGTGTGTGATCACAGTGGGAGCAAGCCGCTGGCGGTGCACATGCGTGCCCCCAACCCAGAAGAGCCGGACCACGTATATATATATATATATATATATATATATATATATATATATATACACACACGATCCAGCACAGAGGTGCCACCCTGTAGCAGTAAAACTGCTATAGAGCCGACCTTAAGCGGTTAAGCTGGTTGAACATTAAATGATTTTCAAACAAACATTCGTACAAAAATTCTCAGTACATTCGATGACCTGGCGAATGTTGATCAACAGTACTTCAAAATTCCATTTGCTTTTAAAGCAGAACTAAAAGCATTATACTTACCTGCTCTATAACAGTCTGGGCCCCATGCATGCATCTTCTCCCCAGATGCCAGGGTCTTTGGGCATCTACATTGGCTGGCATGGGGTGACGTATTTCCTGCGCATGTGCAGAAGTTATTCATCGAGGGTCATCGGGACCGTTTTGGCAATGTAAGCTGAGCTGCACATGCACAGTTCAGTTTAGATGCGGCAGAAGGCTGCAAGCAGGCAGGAAGGAAGGTGTATTTTATTGCAGAAGAGACATTGCATGCTTCTTCTGTGATAATATGCTGCCTTCAGTTCTGCTTGAAAATGTAATTTGTGCTGTGAATGTACTTTCACCTTTTCACCACCTGTTTTAACCCGGAAAACTCAAACCGCCGCAAGCTGCAACTACATGCATTGCAAGCGATTGCAGGGCAGCTGTGCCACAGACCCATTCACCTGAATAAGTTGTGTTCAACGTTGGTCCTGGACATGCCATTTAATCCTTAATGCAACCATGTGCCTGTTTTAGGTGGATGGTTGGGGGGTGTTAAAATTGTGGCTTAACTGCCTGCTTTTCCCCCTCCCGGCCACCCCTGTGAACGAGCCCTAAAGCAGTAAAATATGAATAACAAATTGCAGGAAACACAGCCCTTACACGGGCGTACACTAAAGCACTCCTGTGTGAGCAAAGCCAGGCAGTAAAATATACTAGCAGAGAGAAACCAGCCAGTATAAGTAGATTCTTGTCACAGCTCATATCTAATAACATTCGCCTCAATAGCCATGTTTTTACGAACAAAATCATTATCATCATAGAATATATAATCATATAAACAGTAATAATAATAATTGTGATAATGGCAATAATAAAACAAGGACAATGATAATACTGCACACTGTTGCACTCTTTCAGTGTGCGTGGCACAGTGGCAGCGCATCCATAAGGGGCGCAGGGGCATCATCCCCCTAATCCAGGTGCCCTGGCCCTTAAAGCGGAGGTCCGTCTAGAATAAAAAAAAAATAAAAGCCAGCAGCTACACATACTGTAGCTGCTGACTTTTAATAATAGGACACTTATCTGTCCTGGAGTCCGGCGATGTCGGCACCCACCGCCGATCTTCGGATTGGGTGCAGCCGCGTCCATTGCGGGTAAAGGAACCCGGCAGTGTACCATTACAGCTTCACACCAGGCACCCTACTGCACATGCGCGAGGCTCCGCTGCGCTCTGCTATTGGCCCGGGGCCTGTAGCAGAGTGAGGAGGGAGTCGGGCTGCTGATGTCATGCGCCGCGGCCGCCGGCCCGAGCTCCCGAATGTGTTCCCCCTCCCCCCTGAAAGGTGCCAAATGTGACACCTGAGGGAGGGAGGAATCCAACCAGTGGAAGTTCCACTTTTGGGTGGAACTCCGCTTTAACCTACATGCAGGGCGCCGGACGTATGGATTTCAATGGGGCTTTTATTTTTTTTGGAAGCACATGATTAGAGCCAGAGGCTCTAATTGGCTTCAAAAAAGGGTGGACTCGGGGCGCAGAGCACCAGGCTCTTCCCTCGGCTGGAGTGAGGAGCAGCAGCCCTACCCCTCCTCATCTCCTAAGGTAAGGCTGCCTTCCTGTCTGTCACTCATGCGGGGGGGGGGGGAGTGGCGGGTGGCGTTGGGGCAAGTGAAAGGGGAGCTTTATTTGCCCCCACAAAATATTGGAGCACCACTGGTGGCCCAGTATTTTAGACTATGCAAATAAAGCAGGCCATTCATCATGCAACCACAGGGTGCAGGAAAGAAAATTGCTCGATTCCCCCATCAACACTGAATCCCTCCCGTGGAGCTTTAATATTCTGACAGCAGGAGGTTTCCCAGCCGTCAGAATACAATGATCACTGCTGGCTGCTATAGCTGCCGGCAGTGATCGAATGAAAAAAGAACACGACAGGCTGGTTGTACTAAAGTCACTTGATCGATTGACTTCAGTACAACCAGTATGCCTATAGATGGAGTACTCCAATGCCTGAAAGCGATACCTTTTGCGGTGTGAGTTGAGCCAAAAATGAAAAATTTTTTAAATGAAAAATGAATGGGCTCAAATCGCACTGCGGTTTCCCTGCCACTCCGCAGTGCTCTTCGATAAAAATCTGGTATCGGTGCAAACCTATGCAAATAATACAATAGTAATGATATTTAGGCTCCATGCACACTGGACGTTAAAAAAAACGATCAAAAAACATCAGTAGCTTTGGAGTGAGTTTTTCAGCTTTTATCAGAGTTTTTGAGCGTCAGCGTTTTTAGGTTTTTTTTTTTTTTCAATGGATCAAAAATGCTGGTGAGCCACGTTTTTGAGCATTTATGAGCATTTTTAAGCTTTTGATGTTTTTTGTGGTCAGAAGAACGACTCTTAAACGCGATTTTTAGGGCGTTCTGACAACACCCCATAAACTCCACTGCTGATAAACATCAATAAACGCCCATGTGTGCATGGACACATAGGATAACATAGAGGGGAGTTTATGGGCTGTTAAAAAAAAAACGACCAAACGCCCAAAAACGATCATTTAGCAGCTACAGCGCGCATGGAGCCTAAATAATACATTTCTAATAAATAAAATATATATAGTAATAAATATTTTTCTAATAAATAAAATAATAAGTAATCAATAACAAATAAAAGTGAACTATGCGGTTACCTAGGACAGGCGAGTAGTAGAGCGGTGTAATGGTAAACCCTGGGAGTCACGGAGCTCCGGGAAACTTATAAAACTTTCATCCTATGCCGTATACAGCGTGCTGCGTCTCGGAGGCGTTGCTAGGGACGCTCTGCTGGATTCCTGCACAGCAGACGGCACGGCTCACACCGCACACATAAACATGAATTTCGGGGATTCAATTCCTGATTTCTCCTCCCAATACAAAGCTATCACAGGCACACACTTACCCGGCCTGGCTGCCTCCCAAGGACAACAACTGAGCTGTAACCATGGAAACCAAGCATAGCCTGCAGGGGAGGGGAGGAAGGACAGCCTAGGTGAGAGCTATTCTGCTCATGGTCACAGTCTCTCATTGTTTACATACAGGCTGCCAATAATGAATATTGTATGTACACGTCACCTACCGCCATATACAACCCTTTTCCCATAGCAACGGCTTGACAACCATAATCAATCACAAACATGGCGATACTAACAAGTATTTCTAATTCTTTGATCCTGATTATTATTATTATACTATAGGATGTATATAGCGCCAACAGTTTGCGCAGCTCTTTACAACATGAGGGCAGACAGTCCAGTTATAATACAAATCAATACAGGTGGAATCAGAAGCCCCTGCTGATCATAGCTGACTTTTCATACAGTAAAATAATGAACTACTTCCCTATTGCCTAGCACTTCTCTCCTACATGTAAAAATCATCATTTATTTTGCTAGAAAATTACTCAGAACCCCCAAACATTATATATGTTTTTTTTTTAGCAGAGATCCTAGGGAATAAAATAGCGGTCGTTGAAACGTTTTATCTCACACGGTATTTGCACAGCAATTTTTAAAACGTTTTTTTTGGGGGGGAAAAAACTGTTTCATGCATTAAAGCGGTTGTCTACCCACAAAAAAAAAAAAAAACCTGTAAGGCAAAGACATAATGAGCTAGTATGCACCGCATACTAGCGCATTTTGAAATACTCACCTTAGAACGAAGCTCCCGCAGGGCTGCCCAGTCCCTGCAGAGGGAGCGGACATCTTCGCTGTGCGGCTTCTTCTGAGTTCGCGGCTCCGGCCACTCACAGCGCCGAAGACGTGAACCTGGAAGAAGCCACACAGCGAAGATGTCTGCTCCCTCTGCAGGGACCAGGCAGCCCTGCGGGAGCTTCGCATGCATGGGAGCCTGTCTTTCCGGCGGACTTTCCAGCAGGGTCCGGCGCTGTGTGCCTGGCCTTCGCCGTGCCATCACTGTGCATGCGCCATGACGTTAGTGGCTTTAGGTTTTTAAACCTTACAGGTTTAGGAGATATTCATTTTACCTACAGGTAAGCCTTATTATAGGCTTACCTGTAGGTAAAAATGACTTTAGGGGGTAGACAAACACTTTAAAAAAAAAAAAAAAGGAGTAAAGTTAGCCCAATTTTTTTACATAATGTGAAAGATGATGTTACGCCGAGTAACTAGATACCTAACATGTCATGCTTTAAAATTGCGCACAGTTGTGGAATGGCGCCAAATTTCGGTACTTCAAAATTCCCACATACGCTTTAAGATTTTTTTTCAGGTTACCAGTTTAAAGATACAGAGGTCTAGTGCTAGAATTATTGCTCTCACTCTAACATTCGCGGCGATATCTCACATGTGTGGTCTGAATGCCATTTACATATGTGGGCGCGACCTACATATGCGTTCGCTTATGCGAACGAGCATGCAAGGACAGGGGAGCTTTAAAATTTTTATTTTTTTATTGTTAATTTTACTTTTTTCTATTTTGATGCTTTCTTTTTACATTTTTTTTATCAATTTCATTCCTATTACAAGTCATGTAAACATCCCTTGTAATAGGAATATGGCATGATAGGTCCTCTTTACAGTGAGATCAGAGGTCAATAAGCCCCCAGATCTCACCTCTAGGCTGGGAATCCTGAAATAAAAAAATAAATAAAAAAAAAAGAAGATCTCAGCTTCCCAGCTAAGTCGGAGACATTTTTTCAAGTGCAGAGTGTGGGCATGACATCATAACATCGCACCCGGCCTCCGAACGATCATAGACCATTTGGCCAGCCAGAAATCTCGACTGACAACATCCGGCGCCAGCCCATCACTTCTCTGGCTCACCGATCGCACGGGTGAGTGGGTAGAAGCACCAGAGGGCGGCGGGGGACGTCCCCTCCCGCCGCCTGTAAGAATGATCAAGCGGCTTTAGGCAATCGCAGCTGTAAAAAAAGATATCTGATTGATGCCAGTAACTGCACCCATCATTCAGATATCACCACTCAAAGTCTGCGACTATATGACGTTGGGCAGGCGGGAAGTGGTTAAACTCTTAGAAAGCACATACGTGGCAGCAAGAGAAGTGGATTTTTACACACCCAACCACCACATGTATGCGTCCATAGCCGCCTACGAATGCATTTACAGCACCCTGACCACGCTGTCCCCTACAGTTCCTGGACACAGAACCATCATGAGAGCCAATCACTGAAATGACTGAAATGACAAAGGAGCCACATCGCTTCCCAGGCATTAAAGTGAAACTCCACTCAAAAGGGGAAGCCCCGCTTATTTGATCCCCCGCCCCCCCCCCCCCCCGCTGCCACATTTGGCACCTTTTGGGGGGAGCGGGTACCTAGTTTTGACACAAGGCTTCTCTGATGGTTTCCCTTAGCCAAGATGGCGACGGCAGCACCTGACAGCCGATTGAATAATCCACTCGGGTGATGACACCACTGGATTCATGGACAGGTGAGTGTCCTATTATTAAAAGTCAGCAGCTACAGTGTTCAAGGAGCCTGGAGCTGCTGACTTTTAATAATAGGACACTCATTAAACACGTAAACAGTTACATTTCAGGCACGTGACGGAAATGTAACACTCCCATTGGTTGTGCTCTAAACCAAACTGTCAAACCATCCAATGGCTTGTTTCATAGCTGATCATATGTGCAGCATCATGGCAGTTGTAGATTAAACAGAGGCCAAGATGGCAGCTCCCTTGGCTGAAAATGATAGGAGGGTTTACTACCACTTTAAAATGGTGCTAGGGCCGGTGTTCTATTGAATAGTGCATCCTGTCGGATAATGCCTCCGACGATCTGCGCATGTGCAGTACGCAACTTCACTCCAGCTAATATGTTGATCAGCTGGTGTGACGTTAACACTGCGCATGCGCAGATTGAGGGAGGCGTTATCCAACGATCTGCAATGGGAGAATGTAATCTTCAGATTCTGCCTGGCTCTCTGCTCATGCAGGAGAATAGATCAATCACATGACTGGCAGATTTGGATGTGTTTCAGTGTGTTGAAGGTTGGATTTGGGAGTGTTGCATGGTGTGTCTGGGTATGTTGCAGGGCGGGTTTCGATGCGTTGCAGGGTGTATCTGGGTGTGTTGCAGGGCAGGTTTCATGTGTTGAAGGGTGGACTTGGATGTGTTGCAGGGCGGGTTTCAGTGTGTTGAAGGGTGGATTTGGGTGTGTTGCATGGCGTGTCTGGGTATGTTGCAGGGCGGGTTTTGGTGTGTTGCAGGGTGTGTCTGGGTGTGTTGCAGGGCGGGTTTCGTGTGTTGAAGGGTGGACTTGGATGTGTTGCAGGGCGGGTTTCGGTGTGTTGCAGGGCGTGTCTGGGTGTGTTGAATGGCGGATTTGGGTGTGTTGCAGAGCGTGTCTGGGTGTGTTGAATGGCGGATTTGGGTGTGTTGCAGAGCGTGTCTGGGTGTGTTGAATGGCGGATTTGGGTGTGTTGCAGAGCGTGTCTGGGTGTGTTGAATGGCGGATTTGGGTGTGTTGCAGGGTGTATCTGGGTGTGTTGCAGAGCGTGTCTGGGTGTGTTGCAGGGTGTATCTGGGTGTGTTGCAGGGTGTATCTGGGTGTGTTGAACGGCGGACTTGGATGTGTTGCAGGGCGTGTCTGGGTGTGTTGCAGGGCGGGTTTCGGTGTGTTGAAGGGCGTGTCTGGGTGTGTTGCAGGGCAGGTTTCGGTGTGTTGAAGGGCGTGTCTGGGAGTGTTGCAGGGTGGGTTTTAGTGTTTTGAAGGGTGGATTTGGGTGTGTTTCAGGGCGTGTCTGGGTGTGTTGAAAGGCGGATTTGGGTGTGTTGCAGGGCGGGTTTGGGCGTGTTGCAGGGCGGGTCTGGGCGTGTTGCAGGGCGGGTCTGGGTGTGTTGCAGGGCGGGGGTCTGGGCGGGACGTTGTGTGGGTCTGGGCGGGACGTTGTGCGGGTCTGGGCGGGACGTTG
>BLSH010428814.1:864887-879238 GCA_018402905.1 Glandirana rugosa | reverse complement strand
GCATGCAAATATTTTGTAATGACCTCATTATTCTGCTGCTGCTCTTTCACTGCCCAGTTAGAATGCTGGGGGTGGAGAGGGGACACTGCGTTATTCTTAAACTTTATGTGGTGTCATGTACCTGGCTGTGCTGCTAGCCAGAGCTGTGTAAATCTCAGAACTGGATAGACATATATTTCATCTGTGTATTTTAGGTGTGTGTCTGTAGCTTGGCTTTAAAGGGTGAGGCTGGCCATAGATGGAACAATTTTCTTTCCTGCAACCACAGGTACCCTCATGGAGCCATTGTGTTCTCCCTCCAGGGGGGGGCGTCGTCCCCACCAGAACACAGTGATTATTGCTAGTGGCTATAACAGCTGGTAGCAATAATCACACGTAAAATCCGACAGGCTGGTTGTACCAAAGTTGAATGATCTATCAACGTAGGTGCATTCAGCCTGCCCATATGGTTGGAATCCAGCTGAATTGGCCTAGATTTGAACCGTCTATGGCCAGCTTAAGTTCACCTTTTTCACAAAAGGTTGAAAAGGTGAACTAACTCAAAAATATCATGCACATAGCAGCCTGTGACCTGTGCTGCCAATGTAGAGGGCTGTACACTGAAATACACAGCCATGGAGTGATTATCCACCATAATGCTTGCAATGGTAAGCACTCATTGGTCATCGCAGCCACATGACTGCGCTGACCATTGAGAAGCACATCTGAGGCCGATTCTTCCAGTTAAGTGTCCCAGAAGAAGAGCTTCTCATTGGCCAATGCAGTCATTGCAAACATTGTGATATATACTCACTCCAGGGCTGTCTATTGCAGTGTACAATCTGTTACACCGACAGCATAGGACATCACAGCCGCTATGTGCAGCAGAATCCAGAGGGGTGGCCAGGATATTGGAGTTAGTTGACCTTTTGAATTTTTTGTGAAAAGGTAAATTTACCCTTCAATGTTACATGGCATTGGCCAAAAAAGAAAAAACAATTTCTACCCATGTATAGCCATTATACACCGGAGTCCAGAACACTGGAAACAAATTATTACATTTTATGAGATAAGTTTCTACGTAATGATAACTTTCAGGATGTTAAAGTGGAACTAATGCAGGCCATAGATGATAAGATTGCGGGTTGCAGGAAAGAAAATCATTGGATTCCCCCATCAATACACTCAGTGTTGATGGGGAATCCCTCCAGTGGAGCTAATGTGTTCTCCCAGTGAGGGGGCCGGGGGAAGCCATCCCTGCCGGGAGAATACAGTGGTTATTGCTAGCAGCTATAGCCCCTGGCAATAATCGCATGCTAAAAATGCGACATGCTGGTTGTACCCAAGTCACTCAATTGATCGACTTGGGTACAATCAGCCTGCCCATTCATGGTTTGAATCTCGGCCAGTTCAGTAGGAAGATTCGAACTGTCTATGGCCAGCTTAAAGCTGAAAAAAATTGCAAAAAGGCAGGCTCTTTATTACAGAAGAGACATGTAATGACTTTTCTGCAATAAAAATACACTTACCTGCCTGTTTGCAATCAATTGTAGAATGTACACTGAGATGCACATGCACAGCAGTTTACATCCCAGCACACTGCCTATGTGTGTGCATTCGCAGGAGTGACATCATCCCGTGCCAGCCAATCAAGACAGTCGAAGACCAGCACCTGAAAGAAGCTAAAAAAATAAATAAAAAAGACACCAGCGCCGACGAAGGACCTCGTGGGCATCGAACCTTTGTAACTAAGGTATTTTTGCCTTTACTTCTGCTTTAAATGTTCTGCTAATCCCATAGACAAAATCCTGAACTCCTCCTCTGAGAAGAGGTACTCTTTAATGATGCCGATAACAGACTCCTGGGTCATACTCATAAAGTCTTCTTGGTTTTTGAATGGTAGGTGTCCTGCGAGTTCACAAAGTGCGACATTAAATGCAGATTCCTCCTTGGAGCCAAAACAGGACTTTCTTGCCCAGATGACCACACGGATCCCTTCTCTAGACTCCATACAGCCTGCATGTCCTGGGGCACAGCCCCTGGTTATAAAGATGTTATGTGCAATATTTCTATCTACAAAATAATCTGTAGCTCTGCATACCCTCTGAGCTACAGACACCAAGTCCTTCCCATCTGTGTAGAAGCAGAAGCCGGGAGCAGGGAAGTCAGCCAGGAGGTAGAAGTTGATATCAGGACACAAGGGCTTGCAGGACGTTGATTCTATCAGAAGCTCTTCATCCAGGTAAAACCCATGTAAGTGCAAATGGTTTACTGAGGCAAACCCACCCAGGCTGTTAAAGCCAACTCTGAACCCAGGATGGCCACTAAGAAGTATGGACTCCATCCCAAACAGCGCCAGATCGGGGATCAGGATCTGATTCAAACAAAGAGACGGTTCTGGAATAAATAAGACATGGCCAAACTCCAGGGGGCTGACATTGATCACAACAAGAGTCCGGCTGTGCCAGTCCTTCACAGAACCGTCTGGTAGTTTGTGATTCCTCTGTAGGCTTTCATTGCCAGCAGCCTTCTCTAGAGGTGATCTGATCATTTCAAACAAAATTTCTGCTGAACTAATTTTACTAAAATTAAATTGGCTGGGGTTGAATTTTTCTTTGATGCTTCTAATGTCCTGAGGTTTCCTCCGCTCTATACCTCTCTTGATGTTCAGCTGTGCAACATATTTCACTCCCCCGGGCAGGATCCTGGTCTGTAAGCTCCACAGCGGGTAGCGGAAGAGCCCTTGCTCCATTTTGTCGGCCCATTTTGATCTCAGTGCTTTATCAAATGCAGAAAGGATATCTTGATCGTCTGTATGCTCTCTTCTTTCCTGCCAAGTGCTGCCTGGGATGATAAAATCTGCATTGGAATATTTATATTCTTCCACGGGAGTTCCATTAGGACCGGATGTGCCTTTCAGCTCCATCTTTACAAAGCTTCCTCTGTACTTTTATTGCCTATTAAGACAAAAAGATTTTAGTGCATTGTGTTTTGTGTAGGGAACAGATTATTGTAAAATGTTAGCAACACGAACGAAGCAAATGTGAAAAATGGATCAGTAGAGATTACCTTGAATAAAACCACATTCTGAAATGATGAGGAGAGCCGGATATTTAGGAAGCTGTTATTTATTAAACCTAATCTTTAAATTCTGAACCCCCTCCTCATTCTCCCTCTTTGCCTGTAAACCTTTGAAATGAAAAATAAACAAAGCATATCCTTCTATAGCAGTGGTCTCCAAACGGAGGCACTTTGCTTGCTTTTATCCGACCCTTTGGGCCATTATTCTCCCCCCACTGTCAGCAACAGCGAGGCATAGTTCCTACCACTGACACCAATGTGGGGCACTATTCCTTCCACTGACACCAATGATGGGGCACTATTCCCTCCACTGATACCAATGATGGGGTGCTATTCCCTCCACTGATACCAATGATGGGGCGCTATTCCCTCCACTGATACCAATGATGAGGCGCTATTCCCTCCACTGATACCAATGATGGGGCACTATTCCCTCCACTGATACCAATGATGGGGCGCTATTCCCTCCACTGATACCAATGATGGGGTGCTATTCCCTCCACTGATACCAATGATGGGGCGCTATTCCCTCCACTGATACCAATGATGGGGTACTATTCCCTCCACTGATACCAATGACGGGGCACTATTCCATCCACTAATAACAATGATGGGGCACTAATGCTCTCACGGACACCAATGATGGGGCACTATTCCCTCCACTGACACCAATGAAGGGGCACTATTTCTTCCACCGATACCAATGATGGGGCACTATTGCCCCCACATATACCAATGGTTGAGCACTAATCCTTCCATTGACACCAACAATGGGGCACTATTCCTCCCATTGATGTCAGCGATGGGATACTGTTCTTCCCACTGACACCTATGATGGGGCACTATTGCTTCCAGACACCAACAATGGGGCACTATTCCTCCCACTGACACCAACGATGGGGCACTATTCCTCCCACTGACACCAACGATGGGGCACTATTCCTTCCACTGACACCAACATTGGGGCACTATTCCTCCCACTGACACCAACAATGGGGCACTATTCCTCCCACTGACTCCAACAATAAGACACGATTCTTCTCATTGATACCAATGATGGGGCACTATGACTCAGTCTAATACCAATCATGGGCATTGTTTAATCCCACTGATGCCAGGATATTTTCTTCTCTCACTGGCCAAAGTCCGGCCCCCTAAAATTTGCAGGACAATAAACTAGCCTGTTGCTTAGAAAGTTTGGAGACCCCTGCTCTGTAGCCTCAGTCCAAAACCCTTAGCGTGATTTCTTTCTCTTCTCTCATTCCTCTGCTTTCAGTGTGAGTCCCTATTGACAGGTCATCCAAGGGATCAAGGAGGGACAGGGGAGGGGAGCTCAAGGCACACAGCCTGTAATTGACAGCCTCATCTGTGTGTCCTTTCCCTCAACTCAGGTCTCATAGTACACTCAACTCCCTGCTGTGCAGTGTGTGACATCAGATCCCTGCCCCTTGCCTTCTAAAGCTCACAAAAGCTGTGTAAAATGTACACTTTAACCACTTCAGCCCCGGAAGGATTTCCCACTTCAGGACCAGAGCACTTTTTATGATTCGGCACTGCGACGCTTTGACAATTGCGCAGTCGTGGTATTTGATCACCTCTGCGTAATTTCTGATCGCCGCTATAAACAAAAGAAGAGCGACAATTTTGCAAAAAATACAAATCAAAAAAAAAAAAAATATATATAAAAAAATTTTTTTCCATCGGTTTTGGCCGATTTAGATTCTTTCTCATATTTTTGGCAAAAAAAAACACACAATTGGTGTTTATTGATTGGTTTGCGCAAAAGTTGCCGCATTTACGGATGATGAGAATTAATTTCTGGGGTTTTTATTTATTTTTTTACTAGTAATGGCGGCGATCTGCAATTTTTAGCGGTACTGCAATATTGCAGCGGGCGTGTCGGACCATTGGCATTTATACAGCAATCAGTGCTATAAAAATGCACTGATTACTGTGTAAATGCCATTGGCAGTGAAGGGGTTAACCTGGAGGGGGCACTCTAAGGATTAACTGTGTTCCCTGGGCGTGTTCTAACTGTGTGTGGGTTGGCCTGGCTGGGGGAAGGGAGTGATCACGGCTTCCATATACAGGAAGCCTGTGAACACCGCCCTTCCCCTCTATGAGAACGGAGATCCGCGTTTACTTACGCGGACCTCCGTTCTTTCACTGCGGGGGGAGGGGCATCGCGGGTAGCCGGTGGCAATCGGGTCCGCCCTACCCGCTCCCTCGAACACAGTGAGCGTGCGAGTGCACCTCCAGCGGTGTGCGCGCGCTCACAGTGAGGGATATCGCAGCCGCCGTCATATGACGGTGGTTTGCGATATCGAGCCACTTTGTCGCCGTCAGACTGCGGTTGGCAAGTGGTTAAACAGATGTAGAGGAGAGAGGGCTGCAGATAAGCAGGTACAACTGACGTAGGAGGATATGTTTCATCTCTTATTCTCCTAAGATTATTCAGAACTCACTGACAGGTACTTCTGATGTACTATTGACCTCTTTCTGAGCTGCAGTTAAGTGGGTGTTTCATAACACTGCACAAATCTTGTTAAAAGTGAAGTTATCCTTCAGGGTTCTCCTTCCCCATCCCATATAGTAGGAGACAGTAGGAGAGGGGGGCAGCCGCGCTGTGTTTGTCCATTTGGGATCAAGCATGCACGGGTGCCCTCATAGCAAGGGGCTTGCAATGGGTACACCTTGAGAAGAGGAGGGGGGGTAAGGAGCCAGGAGTGCCAGCCGGGGTCCCAGAAGAGGAGGATCAGGGCTGGTTTGTGCAAAACTATTACACAGAGAAGTAAATATGACATGTTTTATATTATTTTTTTTCACTTTCCTTTGGAATCACTGCATTCCATGCATTGATAAAAAAAAAAAAAAAACACATTCAATCCAGTGCTGTCCTGGCTGCAGCGGCCCTCTTACTCTTCTCACAGGGCACAGAGGCAGCAGCAGCAGCCATTGGCTGCTGCTCCTGTCACTCAAACCTTGTGGAGGAGAGTATGGGGCCAAGCCACATTATGTGTGCCAATGGACGCACACACCCTGGTTTGGGAGAGAGCCTGAACATGTACCCCTATAGGAAGTGGCTTGCTATGGGCGTAGACAACGAAGAGGAGCAGAGAGCACCGGTGGGGGACCCCAGAAGAGGAGGACCAGGGCCGCTTTGTGCAATACCATTGCACAGAGCAGGCAAGTATTACAGGTTTGTTATTTTAAGAAAACATTTGCCTTTAACCACTTGGCCTATGGAAGATTTACCCCTTCACCCACTTCATGACCAGGCCATTTTTTGTAAAAGTGCACTTTAACGTACAACTGCGCGTGTGTAATCAATAGAAAGCAATCTACCGGCAGCCTGCATACGCACCCCCTACCCGGAACAGTCAGATCACATGTATACGTGATCCGGCACATAGATACCACCCTGTAGCAGTAAAACTTACTTTAAGTGTTTCTAAAGGCAGAAAGTTTTTTCTTATCTTAATGCATTCTATGCATTAAGATAAAAACCATGTGTGTGCAGCAGCCCCCCTAATTACTTACATGAGCCCCATTTCTATCCGGCGATGTGAACAAGTGCCTCGGCCATCTGGGACTCTCCCTCCTGATTGGCTGAGACATGGCAGCCATCCTGCTGCTGTCACTCAAAGTCACTTAGCCAATGAGGAGAGAGAGGGGATGGGGCCAAACAGCGGCTCCACATCTGAATGGACACACAGAGGTGCGGCTCAGCTCAGGTGCACCCATAGCAAATTGCTTGCTGTGGAAGGGGGAGGGGGAGCACTTGACAGGAGGGAGGGGCCAGGAGCATCAACGAGGGACACAGGAAGAGGAAGAGCGGGGCTAATCTGTGCAAAACCTTTACACAGAGGAGGTAAGTTTAAAGTGATTGTAAAGGTTACCGTTTTTTTTTTTTTAAAATAACAAACACGTTGTACTCACCTCCTCTGTGCAGTGGTTTTGCACAGAGTGGCCCCGAACCTCCTCTTCTGGGGTCTCTTGGCAGCAATCTTGGCTCCTCCTCCGCATAGAGTGAGCCGTCAGGGAAGCGCTTTCCCTGGTGGTCACCCCTGTGGGTGCGCTCCCAAGTCCTGATGTTGTGTGTGTTCACACATACAGTGCGACTCGGCCCCGCCCCGTGTCACTGGACTTGATTGACAGCAGCGGGAGCCAATGGCTATCAATCCATCCAATGAGAACCAGAGCCGGCAGTTAGAGGATCAAGGCTCGTCCCTGGCACGGGATCAGTTTGGGCTCAGGTAAGTAAAGGGGGCACTGGGGAGGCTGCTGCACTTAAAAGGTTTTTCACCTTAAGGCACAGAATACATTAAGATGAAAAACCAGGAGACTTTACAACCCCTTTAAAAGGATAAGCAAGACTTTAGTATCACTTTAAGTGGTTAATAACGCTTTAACCGGTTCCCGGCCAGGCGCAGTATATTTACTGCTGCAGTGTGGCGTTGTCCCGTGAATCACCGTATAAAAACGGCGATTCGCGTGTGCGCAGTTAGCAAGTGGGAGCCCGCTGCACTCTGCAGGAGTGTGCCCGCGGCTCGGGAGGACCCGATGTCTGCCAATGAGGGAAAGAACGGGGAACCACCGATGTAAATATTGCGGTTCCCCACTCTGTCAGTGGGCATCTAAGAGATCTACTGATCCCTGTCACTGGGATCAGTTAGATCTCTTATGCCCCATGGTAGCCCAGCCCCCACACAGTTAGAACACGCCCAGGGAACACAGTTAACCCCTAGATCACCCCCTAGATCACCCCCTGCATAGAATACATTAAGATGAAAAACCAGGAGACTTTACAAACCCTTTAAAAGGATAAGCAAGACTTTAGTATCACTTTAAGTGGTTAATAACGCTTTAACCGGTTCCCGGCCAGGCGCAGTATATTTACTGCTGCAGTGTGGCATTGTCCGGCAGTGTGGCGTTGTCCGATGTACTAATCCCTGTCACTGGGATCAGTTAGATCTCTTATGCCCATGGTAGCCCAGCCCCCACACAGTTAGAACACGCCCAGGGAACACAGTTAACCCCTAGATCACCCCCTGCAGGTTAACCACTTCACTGCCATTGACATTTATACAGTAATCAGTGGATATTTAAACTTCTGATCGCTGTATAAATGTCATTGGTCCCAAAAAAAGTGTCAAAAATGTCCGACGTGTCCGCTGCAATATCAAAGTCCCGATTATAAAAAAAAAAAAATTACCGCCATTACACTGAAATGAATTCCCATGGTTTGTAAACGCGGCAACTTTTGCACAAACCAATCAATAAACGCCAATTGCAATTTTTTTTTACCAAAAATATGAGGAAAAATATAAAATCGGCCAAAACCGATGAATAAATTATTTTTCTTTTTTTGGATTTGTATTTTAGCAAAAAGTAAGAAATTTGGGTTTTTTTTGGAACAATTGTCTCTCTTTTTTTGTTTATAGCGGTGATCAGAAATGATGCAGCGGTGATCAAATACCACCAAAAGAAAGCTCTATTTGTGGGAAATAAAGGACGCAAATTTAGTTTGGGTACAACGTCGCACGACCGCGCAATTGTCAGTTAAAGCGACGCAGCGCCGAATCGCAAAAAGTGCTCTGGTCCTAAAGGGGGAAATCCTTCTCGGGGTGAAGTGGTTAATGAATGAAGTATTCAGAGGAGGGGGGATGGGGGTATAGCACGGCTAGGACCTTTGCCCTTTGTGTGTCATATTGTGAGCTATTGAGCTCTGTATACAATGAGACAAAGGAGGGAAGGAGATGGATGAAAGTCAAATGGAAGCTAAAGCGCCACCTGCTGGCCAAATGTGAGAATGCAAAGTAATGAAGAGGAACTATGGCCTCCTATCTGCTTCTAGAGGGGGAAACAATGACTTTTATGAGCTCTTTACCTCCATCAGGTTTATTGTGTGTAAATCTGGTCACATCCCCATCCCCCCACCTACCTGAATAGCAGGTAAGTCCCCCTCCCCCCAGGCACACAGCCCTTCCAAGGGCTGACAGCTTTCTACTGACATAACAAATCCTCATTGCCATGTATAGAATGGATGAAACACAGACCCCATCCCGCTCCAATGTAACAATCCCTGCCTGTGTCTATGGAGAGCACTCACCTGTCCTGTGTGTCAGAGAAGTGGGCTCCTCCCACCATTCATACCATCCATCTGCTTACTTCCTGGTAGGACCATACCAACTCCACACATGAGGGGTCTCCAAAGCCTACCACTGACCCATTCAAAGACATGCACACCGCCATTCTTACAGCGGTAATCCCTTCCTTCTACAGCACACACTATAAATTCTAAAAACTGGTTTCCCTGTGATAAGTAATACAGAATGTGCCTATTTATCGCAGTCTACTACTTCTATCCCCCCCTATCACTGTGCTGGATGGTTGCTCCCTCCACGTGGCCGGTTCGTACAAGTCACATTACTCTGCAGCGGCTTCTGGAAGCAGGTGTACGTCCTATCCCCGCCCACTCTTCTTCTGTCCTATCACAGCACCACGGTACTGCCCCGGCCCTCCCACGCAGCCAAAGCCGCGCCTCCTTCAGGGCGGTGCCACCCTGGGCATGTAAATAGCTTGTTTCTAGTAGAGGCGGGTGACGTCAGAGGCGGAAGTTGTTGCGGAAAGTTGGTGGAGTCGGGAGAAGTTGCTGTCAGTCCCGGGGTCCGGCATGGGGGGCTCATCCAGCCAGCTGTCCAAGGAGCTGATCAATGAGTATCAGGTATTTGCTGGGACTTGTAGTGGGAATGCTGGGAGTTGTAGTGGGAATGCTGGGACTTGTAGTGGGCGCGGTGTCCCTGGCTGCTCAAGGATTGAAGTTTGTAAAGTGAAGCTGTAATGACAGGAAATGTTCCCTGCCTGGCTGGGTGTCACTGATCCAGGCTGAGGGATCGGGATGTCTGGCCTCAGTCTCTGAAGTCATGGCTGTCCCCCGGCTTCTCTTCTATAAAATACAACTATAGGCTAAACGTATGGATAGAGCAGAGGGGGGTTACCTGGCCCCTGGCAGATCCTATATGTTGTCATCTGTGTCCCCATGGGGGAGATCTCCCTTCACTTCCTGCCCCATAGCCTCAACAGGAAGAGGAAATCCCTCCAACGTGAGGGAATCCCTGGTAGTCGTCAGATCTGGTGTCCCCATTGGAAGATTTCCCCTTTATTCCTGTTCTGGTGACAACACAAAAATGTTGGGTTTTCTTTTGGTGATAACCGTTAACAGGACACAGAGGGGGGAGTAGGGTTGCACCACTTCTTTAAGACCGGGTGCGAATACCCATACTCACCAATACCGATACTTTGTAGTTGGAGTTGGACATAGAGGGGAACTGGAGGAGGAGAGGGGGGAACCAGAGGAGCACAGAGGGGAGGATACAGGGGACACTCAGGGATGATCGGTGCGGGTATGGGGGGGCAGGGGGGGGTTACAATCACCGATCTCCCTGTGCAGCTTTCATTAAAGCAGCTGAAAGCTGCAGAGGGGAGAGGAGGAGACGCGGCTGCTTTATTGAAAGCCGCACAGGGAGATTGGTGATTGTAACTCCCCCACCGCCGCACTGATCATCATTCCTGAGTGTCCAGGTATTGGACCTGCCATCTGGAGCATTTGCATCAGTACAAGTCCCCTGCAACTGCTAATGCTCAGTATCGGTGCAACCCTAGGGGGAAGCATAGACTGCAACAAAAGCTGTCAGGGGTTCTATTCCACCTCCACTCAGTTAACAACAAAAAAAAATTTGCCTTTTGTTACACCCTTTATAGGTAGGTTTAGATTCCTCTGAAGAGAGATCTGTGCTCCGATCACTTTTCAGAAGTGATTGGCAGGAGGTGTCACACATTAACCCCGTTATTCCCAGCAGACCTGCTGCAGCTGTGTGCATTGTGGGCGATTGCGGGGCTGTTCCTGGCTCTTTCCTGTTTGCCCCAATGGATCAGTTTTTCCTGTGGGCATGAAGCACTGTGACTGTGGCAAAACCCCCCGGTCCTCTGTAGAGCTGCACGATTCATAAAGAGCACGACTCTCGCGGCCTAACCTCTTACAAAATTGGGCCAACAGCACTGTTTAGTTTTTTTTTTTTTTTTGAAAGTGTAATTTTTCCCAAAAAATTGCGTTTGAAAGACCGCTGCGCAAAGACTGTGTGACATAAAATATTGCAACAACCACCATTTTATTCTCTAGGGTCTCTGCTAAAATATATATATTATGTTTGGGGGGTCTAAGTCATTTTCTAGAAGAAGAAGCTTTCTTTTGGTGGTATTTGTTCACCTCTGCCCTTTTCATTTTTTGCGATTATAAACGAAAAAAAAAGGACGAAAATTTTTTAAAAAAAATATTTTCTACTTTTTGTTGTTAGAAAAATATAATAAACTAAATTTTAGTCATACATTTTTGCCAAAATGCATTCAGCCACATGTCTCGGGTAAAGAAAAAAAGTAAATTTGCGTATATTGGTTTGTGCAAAAGTTATAGCGTCTACAAACTAGGGTACATTTTCTGGAATTTCTGCAGCTTTTATTTTATGACTTTTTTAAATTTTATTTCCTGAGGTGCTATAATGGAAGGGCAGTACAACCCCCCCCTCCCCCCAAATGACCCCATTTTGGAAAGTAGACACCCCAAGCTATTTGCTGAGAGGCATGTTGAGTCCATGGAATATTTCATTTTTTTTGTCATAAGTGATTAAAAAATTACAAAAAAAAAAATGACACAAAGTTGTCACTGAAATGATATATTGCTCACACATGCCATGGGTATATGTAGAATTACACCCCAAAATACATTCTGCTGCTTCTCCTGAGTACGGGGATACCCATGTGTGAGACTTATTGGGAGCCTATCTGCGTACGGGACCCCGAAAACCAATCACCACCTTCAGGATTTCTAAGGGCAAAAATTTATGCCTTCACCCCACACTACCTATCTCAGTTTTGGAGGCCATGAAATGCCCAGATAGCCCAAATGACCCCATTTTGGAAAGTAGACACCCCAAGCTATCTGCTGAGAGGCATGTTGAGTCCATGGAATATTTTATATTTTGCCACAAGTTTCGGGGAAATTACAATTTTTTTTTTATTTATTTTTTTTTAACAAAGTTGTCACTAAATGATATATTGATTGAACATGCCATGGGTATATGTGGAATTACACCCCAAAATACATTCTGCTGCTTCTTCTGAATACGGGGATACCACATATGTGAGACTTTCTGGCAGTCTAGTCGTGTACAGGACCCCGAAAACCAATCACCGCCTTCACGCTTTCTATGTATGTAAAAAGGTGATTTTACTCCTCACTCCCTATCACAGTTTCAGAGGCCATGGAATGCCCAGATAGCACACCCCCCCCCCCCCCAAATGAAAGGAAAGCAGACCCTCCAAGCTATGTGCTGAGGGGCACGTTGAGTATTTTGCAGGTCTCGCTTTTTGTCGCAAAATTTTGAAATTGAAAAAAGAAAAAGAAAATACATTTTCCGTTTATTACTTCATTTTCCAAAACAAATGAGAGCTGCAAAATACTCACCGTGCCTCTTAGCAAATACCTTGGGGTATCTACTTTCCAAAATGGGGTCATTTTGGGGGGGGTTTTGTGCTACCTTTACATTTCAGGGCCTCCAAAACCGTAATGGGTACTGAGGAGTAAAATCACCATTTTATGCCCTTAGAAATCCTGAAGGTGGTGATTGGTTTTCGGGGTCCCGTACGCAGATAGGCTCCCAAAATGTCTCACACATGGAGTATCCCCATACTCAGGAGAAGCAGCAGAATGTATTTTTGGGGTGTAATTCCACACATACCCATGGCATGTATGAGCAATATATCATTTCAGTGACAACTTTGTGAAAAAAGAAACAAAACTTGTGGCAAAATATAAAATATTCCATGGACTCAACATGCCTCTCAGCAAATACCTTGGGATGTCTGCTTTCCAAAATGGGGTTGTTTGGGGGGGGGGGGGGGTTTACTATTTGGGCTTTTCATGACCTCTGCAACTGGATAGGTAGTGTGGGGTGAATGCATAAATTTTCACCCTTAGAAATCCTGAAGGCGGTGATTGGTTTTCGAGGTCCCGTACGCGGATAGGCTCCCAAAATGTCTCACACATTGGGTATCCCCGTATTTAGGAGAAGTAGCAGAATGTATTTTGGGGTGTAATTCCACATACACCCATGGCATGTGTGAGCAATATATAATTTAGTGACAACTTTGTGTACATTTTTTTTTTTCTTTTTTTTGTCATTTTTCAATCACTTGTGACAAAAAATAAAATATTCCAGGGTATCAATATGCCAACTGTCCTGGCATTTTATGCCCAACATTAGAAGCCTATGCCACACATCACCCACCAAGTCTTTTTTTGTTCACATGAAAAAAAGAATTATTTTTTGCTAGACAATTGCTTTTAACCCCCAAACGTTATATATTTTTTTTAAAGTGGAGGCCCTACAGATTAAAATGGTGGGTGTTGAATTTTTTTTTTTTTACAAAGTATTTGCACAGCGATTTTTCAAACGCAATTTTTGTGAAAAAAAAACAAACCCTTTTTTAAATTTTAATGCACAAAAACACACTATATTGCCCAAATATTTGGTGCAATATAAAAGATGATCTCATGCCGAGTACATAGACACCAAACATGACATGCTTTAAAAATAACGCATACCCGCGCAGCGGCGACAAACCATATACATCTTTAAAAGCCTTTACAGGTTACCACTTTAGATCTGAAGAGGAGGTCTACTGCTAGAATTACTTCCCTCGATCTGACGTTCGCGGTGATACCTCACATGCATGGTGAAATTGCCATTAATTGTTAAAGGTACACCAAACACAGAAGCAAATACAAGTTTTGCCATATGAAATAATGAGTGGCAAATGCCGCACAGTAAAAAACATGCAACCCACAAAACGCCCCATAAGCCACATATAGCACAGCCCATTGAAATAAACGGGCTGTCCTATGCGTGTCACAGGAAAAACGAGCCACCAAATGTTCTCTCCCACTATGCGAGATGTGAATGGGGCCTGAAAGTGAAATTTGTGCGTTAGCACAAGATCTATGAGGCTCCATTCACATCTGTGTGTTACGTTGTATTTCAGAAATGCACTGCACCAAAATTCACAGTAAAAAATGCTCCAAGCTCCGTTATAAAAAAAAAAAAAAAAAAGTTCTAAAGCTTTATTTTGGCGATTGCTATGTGTAGGACAGCCCATTTAGGTGGCTGCCCTGTGTGTGATGAGTAAAGATGGTCAAACCCCTCCCCCCCCTAAAAAAAAAAAAAAAAAAAACA
>BLSH010428814.1:801663-815961 GCA_018402905.1 Glandirana rugosa | reverse complement strand
AGTGGGGGGCAGTGACACAGGTGGGGGCAGTGTGCAGGCAGTGACACAGGTGGGGCAGTTATGCAGCCAGTGACACAGTTGGGGGCAGTTTGCAGCCAGTGACACAGGTGGGGGCAGTTTGCAGTCAGTGACACAGGTGGGGGCAGTTTGCAGCCAGTGACACAGGTGGGGGCAGTTTGCAGCCAGTGACACAGGTGGGGTACACTGCAGAGATCCTCCCGCACTTACCCCATCCAGCAGGCAGGATTGTTGCAGAGATTCGGCATACGGAGAGCATGCTGTCCCCCCTCGTCGGTCCCCGGGCGGTCATGGTCTCTGTGGGAGCGGAAGTCACGTCCGCTGCCACAGTGACCCGCCCCCGGCCACCACATCCAATCACACTGAGCAGAGGCTCAGGGCAGCCAATCAAGCTATGCAGGGTGCGCCTGTTCAGTGCACCCGCATAGCTTTTAATGGCCGACCAATAGGCTACTTGGCTGGAAAAAAAAAAAGTCAATGCACCGGCGCCACCTGCAGGGGGCGGGGCTGACTTTTTTTTTCTTCTTTAGCTGGCGGGGAGGCGGCGCCCAAGCTCCCTTCATACACCAGCCGCCGCTGCCTAAAGCAAACCATAGATGGATCGAATCTTGGCTGGTTCAGCAGGGAGTGCCCAAGAATTAACTCAGAATTAACTCATTGATCATTGATCAATTTTAGTATAACCAGCCTGTCAGATTTTTTTTAATACAGTCACTGCTGGTGGCTATAACTGCCAGCATTGATCATTGTGAATGGAAGGCTCCACACCAGCAGAACACAATAGCGCTGCGGGAGGGATTCTCTGTGTTGGGAAAATCAAGCATTTTCTTCTCTTGCGCCGATGGTAGAAAGAAAAAAAAAAATGCATAACCTATGGGCTGCTAAAGTGTAGACAACTGTCCGCCCATGTTTATCTTGATAAAGATTAGATTAGAGATAACCGTGAGCACGTTGGCAGTAACTGCGATCAAAATATTTATAATGGGAAGATATATGAAAATCCTGGCTTGTGTTCATTTTCTGATTGTGAAACATCTTTGGGAATTTTATGACCCCCCCAAAAGGTCAGCAATAAATCTTATCTGATTGCTCTGCTGACTGATGAACTTCACTTGTTCTCTTTCCACGCAATAAAACACAGATTGGATCAGAGATTGTCAGTGATTGTGAACCTAATTTATTTGTATGTTATATTTCCCTGCTCTGTGCAATGATTTTGCACAGAGCAGCCCTGATCCCCTTCTTCTTGGGTCCCCCGCTGGTGCTTTGGCTATCCTCCCCCGAGTGCCCCCATAGCAAGCCACTTGTTGTGGGGGTGTTAGTGAAAGCTTGCTCCTGGGTCCCACTCTGTGGCCATAGACGCACACAGCACGGCTTGGCCTGCCCCCCCACTCTCTGCTCATTGGCTGTGATTGAGAGCAGCAAGAGTCAATGGCTCACTTTACTGCCACTCTGTCAAGGGAAGAGAGAGACCCCCTGCTCTCGGCACAGTGCTGGATTGATATTGGGCTCAGGTACGTATTTATGGGGGCTGGCGGGAGAATGCCTTCAGGATAAAAAAATCTTCCACCTTTACAACCACTTTAACTACTTCCCGACCAGCGCCGTAAATAGGCGGCAGTCGGATTTGAGCGGCTCTACCGGGACATAGCCTGCAGCTGCAGGCTATATCCCGGTATCATTTTTTAGAGCGGGCGGTCAGCTATCCAGGGGTAACGACCGATCCAGCTCGGGAGCTGCTCGGTCGTTACCCCAGGGGGCGGGAGGGGACACTCCCCCCCTCCCGCCGCCTTCCGACTCTCTTCTCCGGCTCTGATCGGGTCTCCTTCGGCAAATTCCGGAAGCGACGTCACAACGTCACTTCCGGTTTACTCGGCGGCTAATGGCGGCAATTTAAAAAAAATGACAGTATTCAGAATCACCATTTTGGTGATCTGATTACTGTGAAGTGCAAAGGAGGGATAGGGGGGTCTTTTAGACCCCCCAGCCCTCCAAAAAGTGTACCTGTCACCATATATTACTATCACAAGGGATTTTTACAATAAGGCCTCATACACACGGGCGTATCTTTAAAAATAAACAAAAAGTCGGGCCCGACATCTAGGAAAAAAAACCAGCGTTTTTCGGCGTTATACATCGGCGTTTGTGAGCGTTGGCGTCAATAGGCGTTTTTTTTTTTTAAAAAAATCATCCCTCTGCTATTTTTCAAGCTAAAAACGTCGGCGTCAAAAAACGCCGGTACAATATTAGTTGGCGTTTGTTGACGTTAGTTGGCATTTTGCGTCAAAAAACACCAAAACGTTACAGTCTCAGAACGCGATGGCCGTGGGTTCTACTTCCAGCTCACTAATGCCGACGCCCCCTACGTCCATGTGTATGAGGCCTAAAAGTGATCAGATTTTTTTTTTCTTTTTTTAAAGGAACAGTGTTAAAAAAAAAAAAAATTAAATAAAAAAAAAAAAAAATTAAAGCGCCACCGTCCCCGCGAGCTCGCGCAGCAAAGAAAACGCATATGTAAGTCACGCCCACACATGATAACGGTGTTCAAACCACACATGTGAGGTATTGCCGCGATCGCCAGAGTGTGAGCAACAATTCTAGTAAAAGACCTCCTCAGCACCTCTAACCTGGTAACCGATAAAAAATTTTAAAGCGTCGCCTATGGAACTTTTTAAATAACGGACTTTGTCGCCATTCCGCGAGTGCGCGCAATTTTCAACTGTGTCATGTATGGTATCTATTTACTCGGCGTAACATTCTCTTTCACAATATACAAAAAAATTGGGCTAACTTTACTGTTGTCTTATTTTTTTAACTCAAAAAAGTGAAATTTTTCAAAAAAAATCACGCTTGAAAGACCGCTGCGCAAATACTGTGTGACAAAAAGTATTGCAACGATCGCCATTTTATTCTCTAGGGTGTTTAAAAAAAAAAAAAAATATATATATATATATATATATATATATATATATATATATATGTGTGTGTTTGGGGGTTCTAAGTAATTTTCTAGCAAAAAAATTTTTTTATAGCTAGTAACCAACAAAGGTAAAAAAGGGGCCCGGTTGGTAAGTGGTTAACCACTTGCTGGTCGGCCCATAGCAGATTTACTGCTACAGGGCGGCCACACTGTGCAGAATCACATATACACTATATTGCCAAAAGTATTGGGATACCTGCCTTTCCACGCACATGAATTTTAATGGCATCCCGGCCTTAAGGCCCGTACACACGATGCAAAATTCAGATGGGAATTGTCGTTCGACAGGCTGACGCCTGAAATTCTTGCCGTTAGTACACTCCTTTCTACAGCCGATTTGCTTTTTTCGTCAGACAAAAGCTGGATGTGCAGACTAGTAAATTTTTGTCGTACGACAATGCCACGTCCGATTTTCGGATAATGTGTACAGAAATGGACACACAAAAGTCGAACGTGCAAACACGCATGTTCGAAATCAAGGAACGACCTGGAAGTGTTCGGTGTAAACTGGTGAAGTGTAAACTGGCGATCGTAATTCACAATTAACATTCGTAAAGCGGCAATTGAAATTACAAAATGCAGCGCACATTATCCCCACTAGACTCTCCTAGTACGACGTTCACCTTTTGTTGAACGACAATTTTCATACAGTCAGTACACTTTACAAAATCATGGACATGCGCTTTTGACAAAAATCAGAAGCGCGGTCGTATGACAATCGAACCGTGTGTACGAGGCTCAAGTCTGTAGGGTTCAATATTGAGTTGGCCCACCCTTTGCAGCTATAACAGCTTCACCTCTTCTGGAAAGGCTGTCCACAAGGTTTAGGAGTGTCTATGGGAATGTTTGACCATTCTTCCAGAAGTACATTTGTGAGGTCAGGCATTGATGTGGATGAGAAGGCCTGGCTGGCAGTCTCTACTCTAATTCATCCCAAATGTGTTCTATCAGGTTGAGGTCAGGACTCTGTGCAGGCCAGTCAAGTTTCTCCATCCCAAAGGCATAGTCCTTCATTGGGAAGGGAGCAGGGGGTGGGTGCAGGTGATTCGTCATCGGTAAAGCCGTCGTCTTATAAGCTGACTGCTCTTCTGCGTTTGACGTCACAGAAGAAGATGGTGGATTGGGGTGCAGAGAAGAAGCCTATCTCAGCAGGACAATGCCGGATCCGCTGGGTAGGAGAGTATCTTAAATGTGCAGGACCTGGTGGGGGTTAAAAAAAAAGGGGGGGACGGGGTAGGGGGTAGGGAGCGTAAACTCTCGCTTTAAGGAAAAAACACCTAAAATTTAGAACCATTTTTAAACTTTCAGCATCCACAAGCAGCTACTTAAATAAATAAAGCTTAGGCCAAGCAAAAACCTTTTAGTGTACGTCTGAATGCCCCTGCCTGGTTTTTACACCTATCTGGGGTTTTGTTTTCTCTCTTGCAACATGGATACAGACAGGAAAACCTCACAGATGTAAATGTTTTCTTACTCTCTGACCTGTCATGAGAGACCTATGGGGAGACTGTCGGTGACCTAGAACAGATATGTAGATCAGTTCTGACTTTATTCAGGCCTCTTCTCATACTTGTCCTGGGATAGTTACTCAAAGTATTAACCACTTCAGCCCCGGAAGGATTTCCCACTTTAGGACCAGAGCATTTTTTGCGATTCAGCACTGCGTCGATTTAACTGACAATTGCGCGGTCATGCGACGTTGTACCCAAACTAAATTTGTGTCCTTTTTTTCTTACAAATAGAGCTTTCTTTTGGTGGTATTTGATCACCGCTGCGTCATTTCTGATCACCGCTATAAACAAAAAAAGAGCGACAATTTTCCTTACTTTCTTTTTAAAAAAAAATAGCAATCTGCGTTTATTGATTGGTTTGCGCAAAAGTAGCCACGTTTACGGATGATGAGAATTAATTTCTGGGGTTTTTATTTTTTTTTTATTTTTTACTAGTAATGGCGCCGATCTGCGATTTTTATCGGTACTGCGATATTGCAGCGGACATGTTGGACCATTTTTGACAATTTTTTGGGACCAATGACATTTATACAGCGATCAGAAATTTAAATATCCACTGATTACTGTATAAATGCCATTGGCAGTGAAGGGGTTAACCTGTAAGGGGAGATCTAGGGGTTAACTGTGTTCCCTGGGTGTGTTCTAACTGTGCGGGGGCTGGGCTGTTATGGGCATAAGAGATCTAACTGATCCCAGTGACAGGGTTCAGTAAATCTCCTATGTCCCCACTGTCAGAATGGGGAACTGCCGTGTTTACATCAGCAGTTCACATGTTTTTTTGCCGTGGCCGCTCATCGCGGCTCGCCGGCGGACATCGGGTCCGCCCAAGCCGCGGGCACACACTTCCGGAGTATGGCGGGCGTGCGCCCCCTAGCAGCCACTCTGCAAATCAACGTTTATTTACGGCGATTCGCGGGACGCATCCACACTGCCACAGTAAATATAGCGATGTCACTGGGTCGGTATTTGTACCCTCCATGTTTGTCTCAGTCCAAGTCTCTATTCAAGTGACTCTGATGCATTAGGGTGCGCACCCCAGAGCACAAACACGCGTGTGTATATCAGTAAACGGTGTCAGTAGTTTTTATTTTTACAATTTTATTTATTTTTTAATTTTTTTACAATATCGTTTTTAATCATTATTTATTTTATTTTTTTTAGGAGCCTTGTTTGGGGGACTTCGGTGGAATATCAAGGGTCTAAACAGAGAGAAAGGGACTGAGGACAGAGCTTCCCCAGTCCCTTTCTCTTCAGCCTTAGCTGCACAGGACAGTGAACGAATGGGAAGTGCTTCTTGCTGAGTGGCTGCCTGTTCATCTACAGACTGAACACAGGAGCGATTGGTACAGATCACTGTTCATTTATTCATTCATTCGTCCATACTGAAACATCCCCTGCAGCAGCCAGCGGGAAAGGAGAGGTGGTAAGCTGGCAGCACTGCAGAGGAGAGACAGGGGATTCTAGGAAGCAGGGGGGAATTGGCACCGCACAGCATAGGCGTGCGCACATAGGGTGGAAGGTGTGCCTGGGCACACCCTAATCACCCTGTACTTTGCAGGTTCCCCCTGCTGCCTGGCTGCAGAGAAAGGGACTGGGGAATCTCTGTCCTCAGTCTCTTTCTCTGTCTCTGTTTAGACCCCTGATATTTCACCAAAGCTCCCCAGCAGGGCTCCTAAATAAAATAAAATGTAATGTAAAAAAATGATAAAGTATAATATTGTAAAAAATATAATATTGTAAAAAATAATACAAAAACAAAATTGTAAAATAAAAATAACAATAAACTACTGACACCTATCTCTGCGCTACTGACCCTGTCCTCTGCCCTTCTGATATATACACACACACACACTCATGTATGTTTGCGCTTTGTGGTGCACACCCTAATGCAATAGGTGACCAGGTGACTGGTAGATCTTGGTCTGGGGTTGCTAATACGCCATTCCAGAGCATAAAACTGAGTGCAATGTAGAGGGACCACTTGTAAAGTTATTTTTATATATGGTACCCATCGCTGAGTGCAATGAGAAGTGCCAACACAATAGAACTCTGCACCCAATGTGATTTCAACCAGTGCTATCAATTCAATAACCTGCTTGCACATACCGGTACATAGATTTGTATATACAGTAAAAACTTGGATTGCAAGTAATGCGGTTAACATGCGTTTCGCAATACAAGCAGTTTTTATTTTTTTAATTCTGACTCTGTTTGTGAGCGCTGTCTTGCATAACAAGCAGAATAAAGCCTCTGTGCATGCAATACCGCATGTGGCCAGAGGTGCGGGGACACTGGTGAGCCTCGGAGACACCCGGAAGCATTCGGAAATACTCGGAAGTGTAAACAGTTCCCGAGCATTTCCGAATGTTTCTGAGCCTCACCAGCGCCACCACCCCTCTGGCCACATATGGTATTGCATACACCAGGCGCCCTCAGACCTCTGGCCACATACAGTACTGCATTCACAAGCAGTGCTGAGAAACAAAGTAACTGAATTTCCATTGTTTCCTATGGGGAAACATGCTTTGATATATGAGTGCTTTGGATGACAAGCATTCTCCTGGAATGGATTATGCTCGTAATCCAAGGTTCCACTGTATAAACTTGCTCCTGGATACAACCATTCATAGCTTGTACAGTGCTGTGAAAACGTATTTGCCCCTTTCTGATTTTTATTACCTTTCTGCATATTTGTCACACTTAAATGATAGCGGCATTTTATAAAGCGCAAGCACAAATGCACCCCCCCAAAAAAGAAAACAAAATCACAGACATCGTAACTTTCAAAAGTTTTATTAAAAATAAAGTGCTGTAATAAAAAATGAAAATTGTACATATACTGCAAACAACAGGAAGAAGCAGACTTTGTACATCAGGACACACCTACACCACAGACTAAGGGTTTGGCACGGAAAAGCTGAACTTTAATATTTACAACAGATGGGGAGCTTCCAAGCATGCATCATGATAAGGTGCACAGTACAGGAACGCTTGTATCTGAGCTCTAGTGGTCCTTTTTACATTGAGTAATCCCTGCCAAGCAGAGTCTAGTGCCACCTTACTGAACACACTACACCCTTTTGTCTGGCTCACAGTTTGGTAGAACATTTATACACCAGTTAGTAACTGAAGATTTGTGTCTAGGACACCAAGTACCTTTTAGTTTTTTTGCTACAAGAGTTCACTTACGTGGATTTTTGATAATGTGCTTTAGGTCATAACTTAATACTGTACATTCAAAGGTTAAAGTACATTGTTCTAAAGTAGTTTCCCTAAAATACGTTCTGCTGACATGACCGACATTCGTGGTTTTGTAGGTTCCCACACTGGCTGACCTTCATGTGTTCATTTATAGCAATGAGCAACTGGCACTGTTGGTGGATGACCTGTAGGTAGGTTTGTGAAGTGTTCCTCAAGGCTGGGTTGACACTTGTGCCGTGCATTGGTGTGCTGTGGTGCCATTCATTCTTAAAACTGAACTCCAGGTATGAACGTGATTGCATAACTACATTGGTCCAGCTTGGCACTGTATAAGTATGAATAGTTCATCGTTTGGGAAGCTGACAATCACTGAAACTGTCAGCTCTACTACAGTGATCGCAGCGATCTTCCAAGTCCCATGCATGGGCTTCCCTTCTGCACACTGACCACTGGTGGTCACTTGGAACCACTTCAATTCACAGAATGCCTTGTACTTTTTTCAATGAACACAAGACGTTCTCTGATTGGAAAAGGTGGGGATTGTGACGTCACCTCCACTCCTATCCACCTTGTCCAATCAGAGAACACAAGGCGTTCTATGAATGAGACCTGGAAGATTGTGGCTATCACTGTAGTAGTGCAGACTGCTACTGTGATTTGCAGCTACCCCAGTGGCCCTGCGGGTATCAAATATGTATACTTAGGCAGACTGGGGATCAGCAACCTGTAGATCGTGATCTACCAGTCGATCGCGGACAGGTGACTGGTAGATCTTGGTCTGGGTTTGCTAACCTGCCATTCTAGAGCATCAAAAAGAGTGCAATGCAGAAGGACTACTTGTAAAGTTGGAGGTGTAGTAGGGAACAAGAGCCACATAAGCAGATGCCTCAGCAAGTGCCGGCTCCTGTCCCATGCAAAGTGATACCAACTGCACTCCATCCCAGCTAGCGGTCTCCAGAGTGGTGCCAGCAGCAGGGAAGAAGAGATCTTCAGGTCAGTCTGAAGCAATACACTGGGCATATTATAGGGCTGCTTTCACACTGATGTGCTGCAGTTTACCCACCATGGGTGCACTGCAGCGCTCATGCGGTCTTGCGGCATTTAGCCATAAAATTCAATTATATCTTGCGGTTTTACCACCCATAACTTTACGTGTGAACGAGCCCTAAGCATGCCGCTGCTGAATGCAAATAAGGGCTCATTGAAGTGCTGTTCCTTTGAAAAGAGATCCAAGTGTGCATTGCCTTCTTACCACCTGATTTAAACCCATAATTGCCGTGCAATGCACATGTTTGCAATGCAGTAGCAGGGCCATTTTAATGAATGGGCACTGCCCAGGGGCCCAAGGTACATGGGGGCCCCCATGATAATCTTGCATAATAGCATACTTGCCAACTGTCCCAGATTTTCCGGTACAGTCATCCTTTTTTACTAAACTGCCCAGTATTGTTCCCTTGTTTTGATATTAGTCTTTGATTTATGGCATGTTTTATTATTGTTTAAAATCAATTTTATTGAAAGTACTAATACATATATGTTTATTTCTAGCAACTATTCATACTTTAATTATTGAGAGTAGGTGCATAAATTGGGGCAGGCTGGTAGGGGCCCCAGATTATTACTTTGCCCAGGGGTCCATGATGCTCTTAAGACGGCCCTGTGCAGTAGTACAGCAATTAGAGGTTTAAATCAGGGTGAGGAGGTGACACTGTGCCTGGTGATCTTTGACTTCTCCCATGTTGTTCAGGTAGATCTCCACCTCTTTAAGGTTGCCTACCCCATAGATTGTATAACAGTGCTGACAGGGAAATGCCTCCTGCTGAGCAATTGTCTGCTCTCGGTGGGTGGGGGTAGCCGCCCCCGCTGGGAGAAGACAGTGATTATTGCTTGCGGCTACAGCAGCCGTTAGAGGTAATCGCAATGAATCTGGCAGGCTGGTTGTACTCAACTTGATCGTTCCTGCTAAACCAGCCGAGATTCGAACAGTCTATGGCCGGCCTTACTATCCTTACTCAAAGCTAGAAACAGTGGCATGCATTGAAACAACTGCCTCTAAACAATGTACACCAGCACACGTGTTTTAACATTCGGGCTGGATGAACAAGCCCTTTATGGCATCCCAACGCACCTTGGCAATGGACAAGCACTACAGCGCACAACAACGCAGGGTAAAATATTACTGTACATTGTGGTGGGTTTGTTACAAAAACGAATACATGCACCACTTCTGGTGCGATTTGCTGACTAGTCTGTGTTAACACAACACGTGACATAACGCCTGCTAAAGTACAGTGTGAACCCAGCCTTAGGTTCTCAACCACATGTATCCCTGGAGGTTCTGATGCTTTTAATGAATAATCAAATAGTTTACATTTTTTGAACATAATAAATAGATTGTGAAATAGATCTAAATAAATAGTTTGTACCGATGAAAGGTTTTTGTAATGGTTTTTGTAATTAACGTACACTTGTCAAAGGGTATTTGAGAGAAGCTTTAGGGGGTGCATAATATAAAACAACACTTCGACATGATAAATGGATTTAAAGGATCTATTTATATATATATATATATATATATATATATATATATATATAAAAAGAAAAGCCTTTCGTCCAGTGAATTTGCCTGTACATTTGTTCCTTGGGAACTGGGCAAAAGTGACTGTTCTTTAAGCTATTTTCTCTTCTGAATGAATGTTCTTTTTATTGTGGGCAGTAGGAATATACTGCATTATGGCCATTAGATGGAGCTGAGGAGCGTAGAAAATACATATGTCTTGATAACAAGAGATGCAGTGTAAATTGTACTCATTTATTTGCTAATTCCCTCTAGTGTTCTCTAGGACTGTTACATAGTATCTCTTGTTACAAAGACATACACATTTCCTATGCTCCTCAGCTACATCTAGTGGCCATGATGCAGTCATTTACTACTGCCCATAATTAAAAGAGCATTCAGAAGAGAAAGTAGCCTCAAGAACAATTGTTCTTGCCCAGTTCATACAGAATGAATGTACATGCAGATCCACTGGACAAATGACTATGCAATTCTTTTATATTAGACCCCTAAGTGTGCATAGTAAATATCACTCTTTCACTGTGCAGATCTAAATCATATCTTGTTTCATGTGTTTTCATTACACATTGGATGTTAATACACCTAGTGAAATGAAAGGCAACAGTCTTCATACCGCAAAAGGTGCTAGGCTATTAACCCAATTTTCATTGGGCTACATAGAAAGCTAAATTTTGATTGGTTCCTATAAGCTACTACACAACTTTTGTAGATGATTAAACTAAACCTATCAACACAACCCAAATAACGGTTCCAGCTGGTCTATATTTAAGGTGAAGAATACCATGATGATAGCAGCATGGGTTTCCTAACAACCTGAGAAGCTACTTTATACTGTACATAGTAGTCTGAGGATTACCTTGATATTTTTTAAAAATACTGCTTAGAGGTCATAGCAGTAAGTCAAAGAAGTGACGCTCTAGCCACATAAAATGTGTGTGCTTTAAGTATGCAATATCTACTTTCAAACAACACAAGTCATTGTTATCAGATATGGAAAAATACCCCACAACTGGTCTTTTATATATAAACATAATGGTAAAGAAAAGAGGAAGATCTTGCCCATCACAGCTAGTCAGACCCATTGATTCTTCTAGCATAGGACAGAAAAAGGAAAGCCAAAAGCCTCACTCACTGCTATGGAGCCAAGGCCCCGATTTCTCTTTCCTCCATGATATGCTATTCTAGAAAGGAGTAGAGCAGCCTTTCTCAACCTTTTTAACATGGGGGAACCCTTGAAACCTTTCCGGGGTCAAGGAACTCCTGCTATTAATAACTATATCTACAACTCACAGTAGATTACTATGATGGTTAGAAGGAAGAAGCCTCCTTACATTTGTGGCCATTGGGAAGGATCCCCCCTTGCAGAAAGCTAAAAAGATCATCATTGTCAGTGGTTACTCATCAGAGTGGAAGAAGCTGCTCATTGCTCAAGGAACCCCTAGAAACCTCTGGAGGAACCCTGGCTGAGAAAGGCTGGCATATGTAGTATGTCACTTGTGCATGGCTTGTCCGGTGTCTGTATGATGAAGGCACTAGCAGTTCTAAGGCGTGACAGGCAAATGGGGATTGTACCATTAAACGTATACAAAACTGCTTTTTCCCACTGTCAGGACATACTCCCTTTTAAACATATCCTATATACACATTTATGAAAACAAATGGAAACAAACATCCCGAAACACAAAAAAACAAAAAGTCCCTATACAATATTTACATACGCATGGTCTTTGCTGTCTTCAGTAATTGATTCACACATTAAGATACACTTGTGTATCTTCTATACTTAGGCAGATAATAGCTGGTTGTAGGCATCAAACACCAATTCCTGGATTCACATTATCAAAAAAAAATAAAATTGGACACCAGAAAGGAGAAATAATAAAATATTTAAATAAAAAAAAAATCTCCCTATAAAATAATGTCAACAGCATGTTTAACAGAGTGATCAACGAAGAGGGGAGAAGAACACTGAGGTCATCTGACAGATGTTCACGATGGACTACTTGTTCTCCTGCTTGGTGAGGTGTTGTCATGTAGAGTATTGCCACCGGCTAGTAGCTAAATTCTGTCCATTTCTAATCATGGCTTCCATATTGTGCCACATTTAATTGTGCTTTTTCTTGTAAAAAACTGTGCATGTCCATATTGGTTCCATAGTTGTGGCTTCTTTTGTGCCATTAGTCCAGACAGTGATGTACAGGCTTTTCACTGGTACTGTAATATTTTGCCAACTTCAGACTTTTTTTTTTTAGGAACTTCTTGTTCTTTGTGCTATTTTACTCCTTTACTCCAGATCTGGTCTTTCTGACCGGCCGTATTGCTGGGACGATACCACTAATACGAGTTATAGTTGTGTGCAATCTAACGAAAAAAAAAGAAAAGTTGGTCCGTACGCATGAATTTTACAATGGCAGGTGAAATGGAAATGTGCTACCCTTGGACCAAGTGTATACTTTTCCCAAAACACAAGTCTCCTTCAGAGTCTGGCAATCATGGCAATGTAACAGATGACATCTTATCATTCCACAATGTAGACTTTTATGCTCTCTGCACACAGAAGCTATCCATGGATTTAGGTAGCCTGGGTTGACAATTAAAAGTTTACCATTGTCATAATCCAACTTGCATGCACACACATAAAATACTTGTGGTCCCTTTTGGCATTGTAAGTTCGGGGAAGGATCATCTCCCAGTGTAGTAGTCTCTCATACCACAGAATCCCGTATTTCGGATCCCAGTCGTACCCGGGGTCTTGGACTTACTGACGTGACCTCTACAACAGTGTCCTTAACGTTTAGTGGTCTTTTTTCAGATTCTGACTCAATTTTACTAGCAACCAAAGGATCATGAACAGGAGTATTGATAATGTAGTTGTCATTCAGGGTCTGATAGCCTTTATGGTCCGCTTGTGGCATTGGAGCAGTTGTTCCATTTAATGGCAAACTTTCAGTCTGTTTACCATTGCTACGGATCTTCTTGGCTGGCTTGTCATGTTTTACTGGCTTCAGGATGGACTTCATTCCACTCCGATGTTTATATAAAATGAACAGTGTTAAAATGACCAACACCGCCACGAAAAGGCCAGTCATGATTAAAAATTCATTCCAGTATGATTTCCCCAGAAGTTTAGCTGGGAAGCCCTCTTGCACAGACACAAATTTGGAGGAGTTGACCAGCTTATCAATGGCGTTAACATTCTTAAAGCTCAATTCAGTGTGAGGTTTTGGAGTAGTTGGTTTTACGGGACCATCTGTCTCCACGCAGTACATGGCCATCAATTTCCTGAAGTCGTATTCTACTGACCAGCATTCATATGTTCCCAGACGTTCAGGGCTGTTAACAAGGATCAGGTCTCCGGATTCCAAAACAAAATAAGAGGTATCAATGGCTTTGCCATTGTGGAGCCACTGGCGAGTTGCTAAATTGGACAGCAAATTGCACGGCAAAGTGGTGGCATTATTTAGTTGAAGTACAATCTTCTTGCACTGTGGCTCTTCTATGAATGTAAAAAAATATAGAACATCCATTATTAAGTTATCAAAATGACCACTTTTATTTAAACACTAAAACTAATTCTATGCAATTTATATGTCTAAAAATTATTAAACCAATTTTTTTTGTTTAACTTTGGAGTATATCCTTTAGCAGATATATTGTCTATTTATTGCCCCAATTTGATAACATGTCTAATGCTAGATGACTGCACATTGAGGCATATAGGTACTTTATAGGGTTTCCCACAAAATATGCACTCCCCCATCTATGATTCGGTTTATTCCATATAGCCCTATAGAAAGGATGCCCACTTTTTATGAAAAAGGGAACAATAGGTGAATCTGGGCTTGGCATCTGTCCAGTTGGTTTTGTTCATAAATTCTATTTGCTTGGCTGTTATGTTGAACCAGTGACTATAAAAAGTTTCTTTCCTATATGAGGTTTCAATTTGTTTTTTTTAACCAAATTATTAAAAATCTGTATATTTAACGTATCTTAATCAAAATCACAAATTT
>BLSH010428814.1:771489-787774 GCA_018402905.1 Glandirana rugosa | reverse complement strand
GCTTCCTACACACATCTCTCTCTCTCTCCTCTCCAGATGACCTCAACAGCAGTGTTTCGCCCCCCCCCCCCCACCCTCAGGAACTATTGGCTGAGCAGAGGAGAGGAAAGGAGAAAAAGGACAGCTGATCGCAGGAAGAAGCTGTGTTATCTATACAGATAAGCATATATATGATATAACACAGACACAGGGGAACTTATGGGAGCATTTTATACAAGTGGCTTAACAACTACCTTAAGTGGGTCCTGTCCCTGTGTTCTTGATCTTAGCTTCATATTGAAAATCCTGCCCTCCTGAACCTTATTCTCCTCCTTAAAGGCTTTAATCATGCCTCTCCTTTCCCTTCTTTCCTCCAGAAATAATATTTTTTATAATAATTTTGTGAAAGAAGATAATTGCAGTACTTACAGCTCCAGGTCTTGGCTCAGGAACAGAGTGGGTGTAGGTACTCCATTGCTGAGAGTCCCGATTTACTTCCTTATAGAGGCCACTGAAAGCCTTCTGTACATCGTGCATAGAGAAGGCACACACAGCCGAGCTGCCCACACCTCCATTATTCCTGGAAAGAAAAGATTCCTTTAAGAGACCGAGTCCAATGCACTCTAATGAGCTGTCAGCTTCACAACAGACTTGTATTTTAAAGATGCTACAGGCCTACGACATGTTTCTAATTGAAGCAATCTGCCGTTAATGCCATTAAATGTCAGTAACCCTCTATATACATGGTCAGACATACACACTGTGAGAACACAAAATTTGGACAAAAAAGGGCCATTACAGAATAAAAGACAGAAGTCTAGACAACAATATTGGAATCTAATAAACAACCAAAAGAAACATTGCGAGTTGTCAAGTCTCAGCAAGGGACCTGTGAAGACAAAGACAACAAGTCCTCACAGTTCCACACAGCAAGAATACAAATCACATTCTGCTTACCACTGAGAGGTAAAGACCCCATAGAACATGGTATTGGCCCAATGGTCCTCCCCTGGAGTGAGCACAAACATATCCTGTAGCACATTGAAAGGGAAGTTATCTTCGGGACGAGTGCACAGGAGCTGAGCCTTCAGGAACGTGGTCCACTTCCTCTGCAATACACGCTCTCCACCCAGATCACCCTATGGGAAGAGAAAGACTTCATCACTTTCAGCATTTTGATTTCCCCCTTTTTAACAACATATATATATTGGCATTCTAATCTTCTGTTGGTAACAACACCAATTCATTATAATACTGACCTGCATGTCCACATCAAACTTCTTTCTAGAAAAAAAGTGTTTTTCTTAAGTGTATTGTAGAGAACTTGTCATGCTAGCAATATGAGGGCTGCTACCATGGACTTGTTTTTGAAGATGTAAAAAATAGTTTCCACTAAAGCAGATCTCCAGGGAAAGGAAAAAAAACTCCCTTGCAGTGGGGCTGTCCATGCAATGCAAGGGTTAAATGCACATTTAGGTCTACTGGGTTTTACTTAGCTGATCCTTTGCTTCTGAAGACTCCCTCCAGTCTGTAAGACTGGTCCCCACAGCCTCTTCTTCCCCATGCTCTAGTGGTGGCAGGTCCTCTAATGTCCAATGCCCTGCATTGGATGTGGAGACGCTGAGGGACAATCCACTATCAGAGTGTAGGGAAGAATAGGAGAGTGCTGGCTGCCCGAGGGGAGTGGAGGATCAGGTAAGTAAAAGTGCTTTTTGGGACTCCCTAGACCTAATGAGCATTCAACCCTTGCAGTGATGGGGCAGCTCCTCTGTACGAGAGGACTTTTCCTCTCCCTGGAGTTGGATTTTGAGACTCCATTACCTTGTAAACCACTGACCATGAACAAATATACTGCCAATGAAGTGTAAGGACATCTCATATGTACAAGTTCACCTTTTTGGGCCAGCGACTCACTAAGTAGTAAAGGAAGGATAAGGATGATAACTCTTGATTGTCAGCAATGGCAGTTTCCATGTTTCTACTGTATTAGTGTCTGTTATTCATCTATGGCAGGGCCTTAGAATGACAACATGCTTGTGTTTTAGTCAACACCTACTATATATGAAGAATATTGCTATCCTTCATGTACGTGGCCATGCCATAAAGGCAATCTGTTATGAAAGTCCAGAGCCACCTACACATCACAGAGAGAGAAGTGTTCTGCAGTAACCTGTGGTATTCTCCCAGAAATCAACTTGAATTAATCTATGCAAGGGATGTTCAACTTTCTTTATATGGTTGGCCTCAAGTGTAACCCTCAACATCACCAGAGGGCCACACATAAAATTAAGTGAATATTCAGTGTCACAGACAGCAGACACAATTGGGTACATTATCAAAGACTATGGACATGATACAAGAGATGGTCAGAGACTGCAGACATTATACAAGAAATGGTCAGACTGTGGATGTGATGCAAGAGATGGTCAGAGACTGTGGATGTGATGCAAGAGATGGTCAGAGACTGCAAGACATGATACCAGAGATGGCCAGCAACTGCAGACATGATACAAGAGATTGTTAGAGACTGCAGACATGAGGCAGGATATGGTCAAAGACTGCAGACATGATACTAGAGATGGTCAGAGACTGTGGATGTGATGCAAGAGATGCTCAGAGACTGCAGACATGATACGAGAGATGGTCAGAGACCGCAAACATGGTACAAGAGATTGACAGAGACTGCAGACATCATACCAGAGATTGTCAAAGACTACGGAACGTAATACCAGACATGGTCAGAGACTGCAGACATGATGCAAGAGATAGTCAGAGACTGCAGACATGATACCAGAGATTGCCAGAGACTTTGGACGTGATACCAGAGATGGTCAGAGACTGCAGACATGATACCAAAGATTGTCAGAGACTGCAGATATGATACCAGAGATTGTCAAAGACTGCGGACATGATACAAGAGATGGTCAGAGACTGCAGACATGATATCAGAGATTGTCAGAGACAGTGGACATGGTTCAAGAGATGGTCAGAGACTGCAGACATGGTGCAAAAGATGATCAGAGACTGCAGACATGACACAAGAGATGGTGACTGTGGACATACTGTAAGAGACTATCAGAGACTGTGAACATCCAATATGAGTTGTTGGAGACTGGGGACATATTACATGAGACCATTAGAAATCTCTGTTATAACAAGGCGATAGGAAAACAGAGACTAGTGTCTGCAGGGGCCCCCGAGTGCCACACAAAAATGCCAAAGGGCCGCAGGTTGGGCACCAGGGGTTAATGCACTACAAACCTATGAAAGTCAAGTTCTGATTGGCTGTAGATTACTGGAAACCCCTTTTCTCTTTGCAGTACATAATAAAAGAAGCCAATTCGTGTTGGATCTAGATGTTGCACCAGAGAAGCCCTACATAACATGTACTTCAACATAACATGTACTTCAAAGGCTGATTTAATGAAGGAAGCTTCAAACCACCAAAAAAACATTAAAAGCAGCAAGTAAAAAGATGTATATCTTATCCTCACCTTGCACACTCGGGCAATCCGTGAAACAAGGGGGTTTTCAAAAAAATTAATCTCTTTTCCTGTCTCCGTGAAAAAGAAGTATATCTTATCATCATCCCCCACAGCGTTTCCTTTGGGAAGACTCTCTTGTATATGAGCTGAACCAACAAAAGCTGGATCTGTTAATGACAAAGCAATGGGTAATGAGTTTAATAGCAGGTCCTTGGCACAGTTAATCATAGTAGCAACACAAACACACATCCCAGCCTGAATAATAGTCCAGCAATGCTCTTATTTACATACCAGATACAAGCCATCATGCATAATCACACAACCCTCACCCTGTTTTACTTAGTGGAAATTACAACAATTCAGCACAATTATCTTTGAATGGAATAAAATGCCTTTTCCTTCTGGACGCTGTAAATTAACCAGTTTATAAGCCAAATTCATGATAATAACACCAGCACACGCTGCTTGAGCTACAGGAAAGCCTCAAATGGATTCAGCGTAGCAGCCAAGTATCTGTAGCTCTGGAAAAGTTGCAGATACTTCAAAGATCGTCTCTACTGTATGGATATCATACACCATGACATTCTGCCCAAATAGATTCTTATCAAAGGAGGAAATCAAAGGCTAACCTTGGAGCCAGTTCAAGGAGTTCTCCGTCTTCAGAATAATCTTGCTGTCTTGGCTCTTGTATATGCTGGGCTCGTTCCCCTGGAAGTTGTTGACGGTGCCACCATACATGTCCCCATCTGGTAGTCAAGAGAGGAGCGCAGAATGATAAGTATGAACACAAAAACAGGATTTTCAAAAAAGGGAGAAAAGATGAGGTACAGGATCTCCTACCAAACAGATTTTACGTTCCACTTTTAGAACTAGGAAATATCATATCTAATTGGTTGCTATAGGTTTACCACCCTTTGCTTTTCACCTTTTCAAATTAGCCCAAATGGATCTCCAGTAAAATGTATAAGACCAGAACAGAGCTACTCACCAACCATGATGGCTGATGACTTGTATTCGGGATCGAAAGGACATCTCCCCTTTCCATCTTCTGTGATTATCTTCCCAGTGGAGTCCCTTTCCAAGGTGAAATCACTGATTTTCTAGAAATAAAAGAATAGAGAAATATTAATTCCTCCATAGTGCTGGAAATCAGTTGAACTAAATCAGGGATCTCCAAACTATGTCCTGTGGGCCACATCCGGCCCACCACAAGAGTTTATCTGGCCCCCAGCTAGGATCAGTGGCATATCCTCAATGTGCATTGATTGAGGATTAAGGTCAGCAGAGGCTTCCTATAATGTCTACTTCTGATGAAAAGGGGGAGGACATGAAGGGGACCTGGATGTTAGAAGAGACTCTAATGTAAGGAGTACTTTGATGGGGAACTTGAAATAAAGGGGGAATCTGATAGGGAGCCTGATGTTAGAAGAGACTCTAGTAGTAGAAGAGACTCAAGTACTTTGACAGAGACCCTTAAAATAAAGGGGGAATCTGAAAGGGAACCTGATGTAAGAAGAGACTCTGATGTATGGAATACTTTGATGTGGACCCTGAGGTAAGAAGAGACTCTGATGTAAGGAATACTTTGATGGGGACCCAGATGTAAGGGGGGGGGGGTTAGGGGGGACTCTAATGGCGACTCTGATGTAGGGGGGGCGCTGATGGGGATTTATGTGTAAAATATACAATGTGCCCTTTGTACTAAAAAGTTTGGAGACCACTGGTCTAAAGTAAAAAAATTACTTTAGGTCTGATTCATACACTTTCTTATGTCACCATATGAAATAATTGTTAAAACCCCACTTCTGGATGCCCAGGCAGAGGCAGCCAATCAGTGCCCCTGCCAAACACAGAACAGACCATGGCGGCAGAAGTGAAATTGTCAGTAAGGCAGCAACTAGCTGACCCTGGAGAGGGAGGTCTGTTATTTCTTTATGAGCAAGAGGAGCTGTTGATCTATAGCAATTTTTGCACCATAGATCCCCTTTACTCATTCAAAAAATCTTGGCATTTTTTCATATTGAGTGACAAGGGTAAAGGTTGCATTTCACATCTACCATGTTAAGTGATAAAATGCAATGTTTTTATTCCACTCTGATAAATATATGTTCAAAATGGCACACGTACTACTCAGAATCACCAAAATACCATCAAAATAACGCTGGTTGAAGGCATTGTCATTTCTAGATTCTTTGATCATAGCATTTACTTGACATGTGTATCACACAGTATATATGGAATAATGTATTCCTGTATATCCACAAGTCAGGTTGCGTGTACAGATGTAAGTGTCAATGTAATGTTTTCCTGTAGTGGGGGCTCTTCTAATTGGTTTCACCGCGGGAAGCAATGAGCCGGGCAGAATGTGTTTATGTGTGCCTGTTTACAATGATTACACATTTGCATGGGCACCCTTGGGCATCAGTGCATCTGTGCATAATCAACTTTTAGCTTGATTCCGGAGCAGTTGGCATGTGTATAAATATTGATATAGTTAATAATGTGCAGGTAAGCAGATGCCTTTTAAACTACTCTCCGCAGATGCCAATTAACCCATTTCAAGACAGTTTTCTGGTGATGAAATTGTTAAAAACTTTGCAAATGGCAGTGAGTTAACAGTTATGTTTTAAGAGATAGTGTGGCATGGAGTGCCAGCGTTGGGTGTTACACCTGCTGGGGTGATGATGAAGATCGGTACGATTGTGATATCACTAGAACAACAGTGACTTCATGTCTATCCACTCAACAAGTTTCAGGCGATGGCCTACATATACAGACAATTGTTTATTCAGACTAAAACAATGGCCCCACAGTACAAACAAGGTAAGCTAATCATACAAATAATGCATTAGGAAATTTAATTATACAACCCAAAGGTCTCTCCAGCATATAATAATCATGGAAATGTGTAAGCTGATCTTGATGGCTGAATCCACTTATTGGTGGAATAAAACTGCCTTTTCAGCAGGCAACAAAAGCAAACTTTGTAGAAGAGAATGCTTATTATTTAAAGATAAACACATGGCCCTTTCTTTTCTGTTCTATACATTTCCAGTGCCATTCCACGAATATCACTATGGAAAGGAAACCTGTAATCAGAGGGGTATGAGTTCTAGCTGCCTGGCTCTCATGTTGGTCCTCTGGTTTCAGTAATTTCCAAGTACAGTGCATCCGGAAAGTATTCACAGCACTTCACTTTTTTGTTATGCTACAGCCTTATTCCAAAATGGATTCAATTCAATATTTTCCTCAAAATTCAACAAACAATACCCCATAATGACAACCCGAAAAATCTTTGCATATTTATTAAAAATAAATAACAAAAAAAATCCCATGTACATGATTATTCACAGGTTTTGCTCAATACTTTGTTGAAGCACCTTTGGCACCAATTACAGCTGCAAGTCTTGTTGAGTATGATGCCACAAGCTTGGCACACCTATTTTTGGGCAGTTTCTTCCATTCTTCTTTGCAGGACCTCTCAAGCTCCATCAGGTTGGATGGGGAGCGTTAGTGCACAGCCATTTTCAGATCTCTCCAGACATGTTCAATCAGGTTCAAGTCTGGGCTCTGGCTGGGCCACTCAAGGACATTCACAGTTGTCCTGTAGCCACTCCTTTGTTATCTTGGCTGTGTTCTTAGGGTTGTTGTCCTGTTGGAAGATGAACATTCACCCCAGTCTTAGATCCAGAGCGCTCTGGAGCAGGTTTTCACCAAGGATGTTTCTGTACATTGCTGCATTCATCTTTCCCTCAATCCTGACTATTCCTCCAGTTCCTGCCGCTGAAAAACATCAAAACATCATGATGCTGCCACCACCACGCTTCATGTAGAGATGGTATTGGCCAGGTGATGAGCGGTGCCTGGTTTCCTCCAGACATGATGCTTGCCATTCAGGCCAAAGAGTTCAATCTTTGTTTCCGGAGCAGTTGGCATCAGACCAGGGAATTTTGTTTCTCATGGTCTGGGAGTCATTCAGGTGTCTTTTGCCAAACTTCAGGATGGCTGTCATGTGCCTTTTACTGAGGAGCGGCTGAGGAGCGGCTTCCGTCTACCATACAGACCTGATTGGTGTGGTGCTGCAGAGATGCTTGTTCTTCTGGAAGGTTCTCCTCTCTCCACAGAGAAATGCTGAAGCTCTGTCAGCCATTGGGTTCTTGGTCACCTCCTTGACTCAGGCCCTTCTCCACCGAACGTTCAGTTTGGTCGGACAGCCCCCTCTAGGAAGAGTCCTGGTGGCTCAAAGCATCTTCATTTTACGGATGATGGAGGCCACTGTGCTCATTGGGACCTTCAATGTTGCAGAAATATTTCTGTACCCTTCCCCAGATCTGTGCCTCAATAAAATCCTGTCTCGGAGGTCTACAGACAATTCCTTTGACTTCATGGCTTGGTTTGTGTTCTGACATGCACTGCTAACTGTGGGACCTTATATAGACAGGTGTGTGTGTTTCCAAATCATGTCCAACTGAATTTACCACTGGTGGACTCCAATTGAGTTGTAGAAACATCTCAAGGATGATCAGTGGAAACAGTCACGGCAAAGGCTGAGAAAACTTATGTACATGTGATTTTTTTGTTTTCTATTTTTAATAAATTTGCAAAGATTTCAAACAAACTTCTTTCACGTTGTCATTATGGGGTATTGTTTGTAGGATTTTGAGGAAAATAATGAATTGAATCCATTTTGGAATAAGGCTGTAACATAACAAAATGTGGAAAAAGTGAAATACTGTGAATACTTTCCAGATGCACTGTAACCAACCTACAGTATGCAGTTATGTGAAGCCAGAACTCCAAAACCCTACACCTGTCAGATCAGCGAAAAAGCCACTGGATTAGTATAACAGCTAGACTAAACTTCCAGCTCCCAGAAGCTCTTGTTGTCACCCCCTTGGAGGTCAGACACAGTCCAAACGATGGCCAATATTGGGAGCAACACCTTCTATGACTGGGTTTTTTATGGCCACTTTTACTGAGCTTGAATAGCCTGTAATCCTGAACTACAAAGAAACCTTCATTTCCAGTTTGGGTTGATAAAGAGCGGTCTTAATAAGAGTGCTGACTGTCACATTAAACAAGCTGCTAGCAGGCTTCAGTAGGCATCAGGACTATGAAGGCTTATACAAAGCATTTTAAAGCCTAATGAAGCCTTGTTTAAAGTGACAGTCAATACAACCATTAGGATCTGTGTTTAACTTCTCAAACTGTAACTGAAGGGGGCTTTAAAAGCTTCAGCAAACCTGCTCAAAACTTGCTGAAGGCTCTGCAAATAGTTTTGAAAAGCTTGCTGTATACACAGCTCTAATACAATCGTTAGGACATGTACACATGGCCTGTAAACAGTATACATGTAAGCAGAGAGAGGAGAGAAGAATTTACACTGCTATATGTGTCATTAGGACAAGTGTCCGGTTTACTAGTCTCAGGAACATACCTGCGCCCACCTTACTATTGGAAACGTTACCTCTTAGCTATAGAAATACCATACAGCTGAACTGCAGGTATGATGTTATATTGGTCCAGCCTGGCACAATGTAAGTATGCATTACTCATACCTGAAGGACCATTGGAGAAGTTGATAATCGCTGTAGTATCCGGCACTTCTACAGTGATAGCTGCAATCTTCCAAGTCCTGCTCAGGTTTTGTGCAAGGGCCCTCCCCTGTGCCCACAGAACACAGGAGTCAATCACTTAGTACTCCAAAAATGTCTTGTTTTCTTTTCAACAGTGTCCTCTGATTGGATGGGGTGGAGAGGGAGGACAGTGATGTCATGATTGCCACCTTATCCAATCAGAGTATGGCTTGCATTCATTGAAAAAAATATAAGGTGTTCTATGAATGGCGACGTGGCAGATGAGCAATCCTCTGTTGTCAGTGTGCAGAGAGGAAACGGTTCGCACAGAATCTCTGCAGGCTCACAGCTATCACTGTAGCAGCACCAACTACTACAGTGATTGTCAGCTTCCCCAGCATATGCATACTTGCCAAGCTGGAGCAGTGTGAGAATGCAATACCTGGAGTTCAGCTTTAATAATGTAATGAAACGCAGTATGCTAGCCGCCAGGAATCAGTATTCATTGTATACACCAGGGGTCTCCAAATAGTTGAAACAAAGGGCCAGTTTACTGTCCTTCAGACTTTAGGGGGCTGGACTGTGGCCAGTGGGAGTAGAAAATTCCCTGGCATTGGTAGGAGTAATGTGCTGGTATATCATCCATGCAAGCACATCATGTCATTATTATTTATTTTTTTTTTTTTTCATAATGTGCTGATATACCATCCATGCAAGCACATCATGTTATTATCATTTATTTATTTATTTATTTTTTTCTTCTTAATGTGCTGGTATACCATCCATGCAAGCACATCATGTCATTATTTTTTTGTATTTTTTTTTCATAATGTGCTGGTATACCATCCATGCAAGCACATCATGTCATTATTATTTTTTTTATTTTTTTTTTTTTGTCTCTTAGAGTCCACACTTGAGAAATTATGTATCTGTTTATGATAGAGGAAATGAAATGCTTCCGTCCATATTGTCTATTTTCTCCATAAACCGTTTTTTCCATGTTTTTTCCATTTTTCTTCCAGGATTTTTCCTTTATGTGAGGGACATGGTCGTTCGATGTGTGGTGCGTCTGGCTTTGGTCGGCTGACATGTTCAGTCGCACACACACTTTATGCTGCTACACAGGAGTTTTACAATGCCGGCTAAAAATGTCTGTTGAAAATGTTTTGTTGATCTTTTCCCTTTCTCTCTTTTTTCCTCCCCCCCCCCTTGGTTTGGGGGCGGGACAGAGGAGAGAAAATGAGCTTATATGTGTGTTATATAAATACATATTTCCTCATGTCCAATCTGAACATACATGTTTGGTTTTTATGACTTATGTAGTATAATGTTTTTGAGATTATTAGATATTTGTATGTCTTGACATTTGGATGGGGTGTTGTTTTTTTTTTTTTTTTTTTTTTCTTTTCCCACCCTACACCAGGTGTTTTTTTAAAATGCAATCAATACACTGAGTGTGGGATGTCTTTCACCTGGGTGGGTGTGTTTTGTCTAATGAATTCCCCTATAATAAGAGGGGCATCAGCACTATGTCTTTGTAATGATTAAGCTCGTATTGTACGAGTGAAACGCGTCTACATCTTACCTGTATTTGCCTGACCAATAAACAGCAAGCTTATCATTGTTCGTGGAGTGCCGTTTCACCTTTTTCTTTTCCCATGGACATGGCGGCGAGCCAAGAACGGCACCCAGACACACAACAGATTTTCTCTCCACCAGCTTGAGCGGTGCACTCCTCTTGTTTGTTCACATTGGTAGGAGTAAACCATCCCATAAGCTTGGATGTCAGTGGGAGGAATAGTGCCCCATCTCTGGTGTCAGTGGGAGGAATAGTGCCCCATCCCTGGTGTCAGTGGGAGGAATAGTGTTCCATCTCTGGTATCAGTGGGAGTAATAATGCCCCATCATTGGTGTCAGTGGGAGGAATAGTGCCCCATCTCTGGTGTCAGTGGGAGGAATAGTGCCCCATCTCTGGTATCAGTGGGAGTAATAATGCCCCATCATTGGTGTCAGTGGGAGGAATAGTGCCCCATCATTGGTGTCAGTGGGAGGAATAGTGACCCAGCATTGGTGTCAGTTGAGGAATAGTGACCCATCATTGGTGTCGGTGGGAGGAATAATGCCCCATCATTGGAGTCAGTGGGAGGAATAGTTTCCCATAATTTGTGTCAGTGGGAGGAATAGTTCCCCATCATTGGTGTCAGTTGAGGAATAGTTCCCCATCATTGGTGTCAGTGGGAGGAATAGTGCCCCATCATTGGTGTCAGTGGGAGGAATAGTTTCCCATCATTGGTGTCAGTGGGAGGAATATTGCCCCAAGGGCCGGATAAAGACAAGCAAAGGGCCAGAGTTTGCAGACCCTTGATATACAACACCATATACTATTTACACGCAAGCTGGTAAAATGTATAGCCCACACATCAAGCTTCTAATTAAGTAGGACCCACCCAGTCTCATGCTCTCAGCTAAGTACAGCCTCTTCCACATATGAAGGAGAACTATTAAGAAGGCAGATGCATGAAGAAGTGTAATGCTAATAGTGTAAATTGAATTAATGATTTAAAATGTTTGTTCAACAAGAGCAGACAAGGTTTTAATAACATAACACGCCAGATATGACTTTTCTGACACAATAATCATTATTTCTAGAACACTTGTTACTCCCACATGGTCCCAAAATATAAATGTAACCCATATAAGTAAGTAGCCCATCCCAAACAGGATGGGCAAGCTTCGTGATGCCGGGATAAAGGAAGGTACTCACAATGAAGGTGCAGTTGGGGCTGAAGGCGTACGTCCCACAGGTGTACAGGTGTGTGCCGTTCAGCTGCAGGAGGATCTTGATGTAGTTCTGACAACCCTGAAATAAGAAAACACAATTTAGCTTATAGTACTTGATAGTACATAGGCTGGTAGAAGTAATAAAGTAGTTCTGTAAAAAATCAAGGCGACTATACCATCTCCCACCTGACAACATTTGAAATAAAAATGTAAGAACTAATAAAAATCACCCACACGTTGCCCAATTCAACTTAAATCATATTTCCATGTTTGCTGTCAAATTTGAGAAAACCCCACTACATGTTTGCTATTTTATCACTGTATAAAGCATGGGCTATTGATTTTCAGCATCCCCAGTGGCCCTCTAGATCAGCCTTTTTCAACCAGGGTGCCCAGGCACTCTGGGGTACCTTGAGGTTTCTCCAGGGGTGCCTTGGCAAAATGCTAAAAATTGGCCAAAAATGTATACAAGCCAACAGGTGGATCAAGCCTGCCTTTTAGTTACACAAAAATCACATGTTTTCATTATGCACCATTACGACCTTCTAGCCGCTGGCGTCCTAACAACCAATGACATGATGAGGTTGATAAGGAACACCGTGTTGAGAGGGAGAGCTTTGGGGCAATACACTGTGGGGATTTATACAGGGGAGTACAAGGGGGATTACACTATGTGGGTGTTTTTACATTTTTGGGGGGGGGGTGCCAGATATAGGATCCGCCCCGGGTGCCAAATGCTCTAGGTACGCCCCTGGGAACACGTCGCTCGTCTGCACAGCATCCTTGCTTGATTCTCCCTTTCCTCTCTACTTTAGCACTGGGGTCACATTAGCTGAGTGATGAAGAAAAACCGAGGAAGAAGAGAAACATTGGAATACTAGTCAGTACTGGTGTGCAAAAAGTGTATTTGAGTTGGAAGAATAAATCACGTCTAACTCTAGGTGTCCTACGTGTGTGGATGTTGATGCATTGTATAAAACTATTGGAATAGCTTTTTACATTTTAAAATGGGGTGCCTCAAGGCTGTCCATAATTTTAAAGGGTGTCTTGACTGAAAAGAGGTTGAGAAACACCGTTCTAGATAACAGAAATTGATATTTAATTTGAACCAAGCTGGACCAATAGACAGTTCCTGAAGTTTGCTTTAAAACAAACCTGATGAGAAACAAAAACTGTGCTCTGGGGCAGGGAATGGCAACCCCGGAAATATCGATATCATCTAGGGAGTTCTCTGGATCGACATTTGGCCATTCAGGCAGAAGAAGAGGCAAATACACTTGTTTTTTATTTTATTTTTTGGTCAATTTTTATTTTAAAACTGGGTCGCTTCACGTAAAAGTATTCTGGTAGCTGCTTTGTAATGCAGATGGCTTATTAGATACACAGACATATCACATTATTTCTAGATATTCAGCTGCAACCACATCTAACCATGCTTGGGTTCAGATTCCTATTCATGGAAAAGGTCAGGTACAGTGCAAATATAAAATCAAAGTTACTGTGTCAATGGGGTGTGTAACTAAGGTGCGGTCGTACTTTGAGACGGCTAATATATATTTATATGTTATGGAACACACTCCTTTTTATGGTGTGCTACGGACCGCTTCTGTCCCACGGTTGGCAGCAGACTGTCCTGACCAACTCGTTAACTAGAAGGAATCAGCTAAATATAGTCAATCAATGTAAAAAAGGAGAACTAAAATAATGGTGCTTCCTGCAAAATGTGGTTTTAGGGTTCACTCTCACCATAAAGCATATGGGAATGTATATTGCAGTGGAGCTCATTTGTCGCTCATCCATGTCTTTATGGACCTTGCTTTGTGCACTGGTGCACAGTCATGTTGGAACAGGAAAGGGCCATCCCAAACTGTTCCCACAAAGTTGGGTGCATGAAATTGTTCAGAATATCTTGGTATGCAGACGCCTTAAGAGTTCCCTTCACTGGAACTAAGGGGCCAAGCCCATCCCCTGAAAACCAACCCCACACCATAATCCCCCCTCCACCAAATGATCTGGATTATGATATATATCCACAGTCCTAATCACCAACTATCTACAGGCTATACCAGTCCTATGCTCACAATATTAAATTATATTAGGATTATGAAATAGTGAACTATTATAAACTGACTGCGGTTATATTGCTAGCTCCAGCAAGCAATTCATGCATGATTTTCCATGGGCTGGTCGCTGACATTGCTCAGACAACATGAGCAACTATAGGAAGAAAATGTAAAGGCCGCCAGAATTATTTCTGTGTCGTATATCTGCAGTCCTGTTCACCAGGGCAGGCTATAACCAGTCCTATGTTCACAATTGTGAGATTAGTAAACTGATATAATAATTGCACTGTATCCATAGTGACACCATTGCTAATGTGATCCAGGAAGCAAATAATACATGCTTTTCCAAGGGGGGGCCTTCAACATTGCTTGCAGCAACATGAGCATCCATAGGAAATAATGTACAGGCGATCAGAATAATTGTTGTGTCATATATCCACAGTCCTAATCACCAACTGTCTACAGCCTATACCAGTCCCATGTTCACAATACTGAGCCTAAAGAGCTGACATTACAATTGCACTGTATCCATAGTGACATCATTGCTAATGTACTCCAGGAAGCAATCCATGCATGATTGGCCTCCAACATTGTTTGCAGCAGCATAACCAACCATAGAAAAAAAAAATGTAGAGGCCACCAGAATAATTGTTATGTCATATATCCAGTCCACAGTCCTAATCAACATAAAGGCCACCATAATGAATCATTTGGGGTTGATTTATTAAAGGCAAATCCACTCTGCACTACAAGTGCACTGCAAGAGCACTTGGAAGTGCAGTAGCTGTAGTTCTGAGGGAAAGATCTGAAATCAGGGGAAGCTCTGCTGATTTTATCATCCAATCATGTACAAGCAAAAATGCTGTTTTTTATGTCTCTTGCGTGTCCCCCTCGGATCTACAGCAACTGCAACTTCCAAGTGCATTTGCAGTGCACTTGAAGTGCAAAGTGGATTTTCCTTTAGTAAATAAACCCCATTGTGTTGTATATCCATAGCCCTAATCACTAACTGTCTACAGACTATAACCAGTCCTTGTGAATTAATATTATTACTTATATGAATTATAATATTATACTGTTTCTAAAGGGACTTCATTGCTAGTTATGCTCCAGGAGACAATGCATGCATTATTTTCCATGGGGAGGCCTCCAACTTTGCTCGCTGCGGCATGAAAAACCATAAGAATAAAACGTAGAGCCCACCAGAATAATTGTGTCAAATGTCCACAGTCCTAATTAAAAACTGTCTTCAGGTTATAACCAGTCCTACTGTATATTCATAATGGTGAGCCTAGTGAACTGATATTATAATTGCACTGTATCCACAGTGACATTATTGTTAATGTGCTCCAGGAGACAATCCATGCATGATTTTCCATGGGGAGGCCTCCAACTTTGCTCGCTGCAGCATGAGCAACCATAGGAAGAAAACGTTGAGACCACCAGAATAATTGTGTCAAATGTCCAGTCCTAATCAAAAACTGTCTACAGGTTATAACCAGTCCTGTGGTTTTCCATGGGGAGGCCTCCAACATTGCTTTCAGCAACATGAGCAATCATAGGAAGAAAACAGAGGCCACCAGAATAATTGCTATGTCATATACTTGTAGTACTAATAACTCGCTGTCTACTACCATTGTGCAAAGTACTACTAAACAACTAGACAAGCAGAGGCTTGCCTAAGGCAGGTAAAGATATATGACAGTTCATATTGTAATTTATTAGCTTTTCTGCATTACTTCATGAAAACAAATCACGGGTGATCTGAGTCTCTAACATTCAATTGTCCATCAATAAGTAATGATCAATGCAGCGCAAAGAACAATGAAGATATATCAAATGTTGTATCCTACACCAAGAAATCATCTCTACCCTTTCCAAATGTGGTGAGTACACATTCCCAATGCTTTTGGAATTGCTAATTAAATAAATGCAGAAATGTGTTATTGTGATATGTATTGTAGGATACAGAACATTAGTGTATGGGGGGTTTTTCTGCGCTATGCCCTGAGTGAGGATGGGGGGCAGTAAGCGGCCACCTGTATCGACCAAACTAAATCGTAAGAGTAAGTATATTGTGTGTTAGTGATGAATGGTAGTATACTATAGAAAGTAAATAAGTCAAATCGCGGTGGTGTGTGTTATATGAATGAGAATGCTAAATCAAACCAGCTATGTCCACCGGCGAATGACGGGGGGTAGGAGTGAGTCCCGTATCGCGTCTTTTTGGGGGGTATGTGATTACAAGACATAGGATGTTATGTATAGTGTTATTGTGTAAAGACGTAAATAAATTAATCGTTAAGGTTTTCGTAACCCTTACACATGAGTGGTGTAAACCTTTCCCATCTCTACTAAAGAACCACATCCTATGTTGTAAACTATATAGAAGTAACAAGAA
>BLSH010428814.1:756153-766153 GCA_018402905.1 Glandirana rugosa | reverse complement strand
TATATATATATATACACACATATTGCCAAAAGTATTGGGGCGCCTGCCTTCACACACACATGAACTTTAATGGCATCCCAGTCTTAGTCCATGGGGTTCAATATTGAGTTGGCCCACCCTTTACAGCTATAACGGCTTCAACTCCTCTGGGAAGGCTGTCCACAAGGTTTAGGAGTGTATCTACAATACAGTGTATCTATATCTATCTGTCTATCTATCTATGGAGTTGTAAATGGGGAAGCTTATTGGGTCACAACCATATGTATAAAAAATACATATTTAGACTTTTTAAATATATATTGGGATATAATTTTTTTCTCATATATAACTTTAATGTGACCCAATAAGCTTTCCTATTTACACCCCTTTTATATAATTAACATTACAAGTAGGATTCACAATATAACTTATGGCTCTTTCTTAGAGCAATGGAATATCGGGGTCTGGTCATATATGGGAACTGAGTGTGCTCCCTTTTACCATTAATTTAAAGTTCACTTTTCCAGGTTTCAATAACGGCACCTTCACAATCTGCTCCATCAGCAAGCCGACTGAACAGCACAGTTATGGATATGTCAATTTTAACCTTCTGTCCAAAGTCTGCATCTAAGCCAGTCATTCCCAACCAAGGTTCCTCCAAAAGTTACCAGGGGGTTCCTTGAGCTGTGGCTGAATGACCTGTGCCTGGGTCGGCACCACTTGGAAGAACCAACTGCAAGGCACAATCTTTTTAGCCGTCTGTAAAGATGGCCTTCTGACCACCACTGTACGGGCGGTGTTCTTCAAATTGACCACCAATGAAGGGACATTTTCCCCACTGAACTGATTTTAGCAAGGGTTTCCCAAGACCTGAAAATGATTTCAAGAGTTCCTCTGAGCCAAAAAGGTTGAAAAGGCTGGTCTAAGCTATCATCTCTATTTCCTACCATTACCCCTTGCTGGCGAGGGATGTAGAGAGCAGTGGCACATGACTACCACCGGACGGGCAGAGGTGTCTGTGATTTGCGGATTGTGATTGACACGTTCTCAAAGCTATGGTGCCCAATGGGTGGGTGGAGGGGGCTTTGAATAACCAGGTCTCTGCAGACAGACTGGAGGAAAGTTTTTGTTCACTGATTTTGCAATGGTTGTTTATAAGTGGAATAGTTTATATCTGGCAGCAGTTTCTGTAAATATTGGCAAAGGAAAGCATTGTTTTAATAAAAAGGTGGAAAGTGCAATGATTTGCAGCAACTCAGAGAAGATAAAAAAAGAAGAAATCTGCTTCCATTACTGCAGCTCTGCTAGGCTAGGAATACCTTGCACATGACACTGCTGACCCGTTTCTATGGAAGAGGGGCAAGTATTGCTGGCACCACCAAGTATTGAGGTACCATGATCTAACAATAGTACATTACACCCAATACCTTATTAAAAAGCTTTAGTGTCATCAATGGAAATTATAATAAATATTTACTGGCCATATTACTAAGTGCCAATTCACACCTAAGTGCCTGTTGTTCAGCTGAATTTTGTGATTTTCAATGCGTGTTGTAATACGTTATTATGCAATTATGCATATGAGTTAAAGCGTTTTTTTCTGCATTTTTATATGGAACATTTATCAGTCAGCTGGATAGGCCTGACAATGCACAAATGATGCGTTTTCATGTGTTGCCATAGACTTCTATAGACCTCACGTGTTGTAGCACGTTACATTTGTGTTGCAATGGTATAGCATGAACGGCCTTAAGTCTAATAGCTGGCTTGTGCAACATATCTACTATTATTTAAGCCAGCCATAGACGGTTCAAATCTCGGCCATTCAAACAATGTGTGGGCAGGGTGAATGTAGCAAGTTGATCAATCGGTGAACTTGGGTAGAACCAGCCTGCCAGGTCTTACATGCGATTATTGCTAGTGGCAGGTATAGCAGCTAGCAATAATCATTGTCTTCCCCCGCCGGGAGAATACAATGAATCGGCAGGAGGGATTCCCCTGTCAACACTGTCTGTGTTGATGGGGGAATAAAGTGAATTTCTTTCCTACCACCATACACACTGTGTATGGCCGGCTTTTATTCAGTTTTTATAAACTGAGGAACTGTGGTCAGTGTATGAAGTATGAATAATGTCTGCATACCTCCTATACCAACAGTTGATCCAGAGCAAGGCAATAAACCCCAATGCAGTAAAGCATGATCCAATTTGCTGCAGCAGGGGAAAAAATATCCTTCCTGATCCCCAGGGAGACAATCGGATTTTCCCTGGATCAGCTTTACCTATAAATATTAGTATCCAGTTATATTTTGTGATTTTAGGAAAGAATCCAGGCCTTTTTTAAAACAATATACTGAGCTGGCCAGAACCAGCGCCACATTTTCACAGCTCTTACTGTGAAGAAGCCTTTCTGTACTTTTCCATCTGGTGTAAAGAGTGCCCCCTTGTCCTCTGTGATGACCTCAAAGTGAATAACTCACCGCCAAGTTCACTATATGGACCACTTATGTATCTGTACTAGAGCTGCACCATTCTGGCCAAAATGAGAATCACAATTTTTTTGCTTAGAATAAAGATCATTATTCTCCCACGATTCTTGCGGCGTAACATCATCTTTCATATTATACAAAAAAAATTGGGCTAACTTCACTGTTTCGTTTTTTTTTAAAGTGTCATCTTTACCAAAATATTGCGTTTGAAAGACCACTGAGCAAATATGGCGTGACATAAAATATTGTAACAATCACCATTTTATTCTCTATGGTCTCTGCTAAAAATATATATGTAATGTTTTGGGGGTTCTAAGTAGTTTTCCAGCAAAAAAAAAAAAAATATGATTTTAACTTGAAATGAACAAGTGGCAGAAAAAGGTTTGGTCTTTAAGTGGTTAAACTGACCTAATTAAACAGACAGAAGTTCATTCCTTTGATCTAAAACAAAACATTGCAATGTTTATAGTTAACATTGAGGAATGTTTTGAAACTTGGCAGAGTGCTTGTTTTTTGTTTTTTTTTTGACAGCTCTGAGCAGCTCTGCACTTATCACATAGAATTGAGGAAATGCAGGGTTGAGACTGTCAGGGGGGTTGGATCGAGATTGCGATCTTTTAATGATTAATCGTGCAGCTTTAATTTGTACATATTGATCATATCCCCCTTAATCTCCTCTTCTCAAGAGAGAATAAATCCAGCCCCTCTAATCTTTCCTCATAGCTGAGCTCCTCCATGCCTCTTATCAGTTTGGTTGCTCTTTTCTGCACTTTCTCCAGTTCCCCGATATCCTTTTTGAGAACTGGTGACTAAAACTGAACTGCATATTCCAGATGAGGTCTTACTAATGAATTCAGTCTACTTGTTCGACAACAGCTAAACCATCATTTGCCAGGTCATGATTAACTAACTTATATAATCGCATATATACCCAAATATTTACGCAAGGGTCTCCAAACTACGGCCCTCTAGTTGTTCAGGAACTACAATTCCCATCATGCCCAGTCATGTCTGTGAATGTCAGAGTTTTAAAAAGCCTCATGGGACCGCAACAGCTGGAGGGCCATAGTTCCTGAGTCTATAGGACTACAACAAAAAAAAGTTTATGTTAATAGAAACGATATATTCCATAAAAAAATCAGGAATGTGGGAATATTATGAATAATCAGGATAAGTGGATTCTGTATGTAGGAAGACCTAAATTGGTTCCCTTGTCCCCACAGGCACTGCGCCTATCAGTTGGTCCCCCTCCAGGACAAAGTAGCAAAGAATTGCGTCCTGTGAATGGCGTTCCAGTTCATTAATAACCATGAGGTGATAGCTATTCCCCTGTTGCCTGCACATATTGCTTCAGTTGCTGGATGGAGATCTTTGGCTCAGAAACGTGATATCAATATGTTCACCAGCAGGACTGCCGCTCCACTCCGAACCACGGGGGAAAGAAAGCAGCCAGAATATTCTGAGGACTTTATCATCTTTTGGGTTATGTCTATGTATTAATGTACAACTTAACCTAATTAATGGACAGTTTGATTTCTTATTTATATCGAAATATTCGGTGCTCGGTATAAATATGGAATTCCTAGGTTTTGTAATATTCTAAAACTTGGTTATTGTTACACAGATGCCCTCAAACTTATTCCTTTATCCACCTTCCTGAGAATTTTCATCAGGCTTTTACATACTGTATATAATCATGTATAAAAGGGAAGATGAATAAGGTTGAGCCATGTAAATTAATAAAAAGTTATCTAAACAAAATGTAATGTATTGTAACTTTCCCACCCTGGGTGGTGATGGTGGCGATATTGGTTTCCTCTTTTTGGGCTTTCCATTTTTTATATTCATTTGGTGATCCCTCCAGTAACTCACTTCCCAGAGTGACAACGCTCACTATGCTGTATTTATGGAGGAAGTGTTGTCACCCTGGGACAGGAAGTGTTAGCACTGCAAACCCCACCTTTTCATAACAGAGCTGTTCTAAAATACAGCCTGGTACACCCAGTGGGCTGAACAAAAAAAACTGAAGGGCTCGGGAGGAGCCACTGTACTAACTAACCAATGTTAGTACAGCAATCTCCACGCTGAGTTATTGTGTTTTGACAGGAGAACACGTGGACTTCCCCCCAGGACATTAGCAGAGCTTTTTCAGTCATGCCCCTTCGTAAGAAGCCGACCGAACAGCTGGCGTCTGTCAGACTGGCTGCCGTACACACGGCCAAACGTCGGCCGCTCGATATTCAGCCCATGTGCTTATAAGGCCTGGTACACACTAGTGCGATGCCAGACATCGCATGTGATTCGCACCGCATTGCTGTGCAGATCACATGCAATGTTTGTGCGATGCAAGTTTCAGCCATACTAATTGTATGGCTGAATTGGCATCGCATTTGGACCAAACTTGTGCAGAACCCTTTTTTTTGGTCCGCATCAGAATCAGATCGCATGGGTGCCCATGCAATCCGACTCTGCAAATATCGCTGCATTTTGAAAACTGATGGTGGGGTGTCGTTATGTTAACATACACTCTGCAGTTTGCATGAACTGGGTTGCGATTTTGATGCAGGGCGAATTTGCAGTTGATAAGAGTGCAGCAAAGGCACAAGGCGTTATCAGTTCAGAAGATTTAGGACAAGATAAACAGGTATTTTTTTGAACCAGTCAAACAGATTAGAAATGCTTTCTATTGTATAAATTACACTTGTGGTCCCTTTGAGGAGTGATCCATCATATGTTGTTTAGGTGGTGAGGAGGAGGAGGTGTTTTGCCATAGGGAGCGGTTGGAGGGCAATAAAATCATGAGGTTGAGCTGCTTTTTTTAACTAACCCTCAACTGGAACTATAAATGAAGTCAATGAGAAACATATGTATGTTTGCCAACTCTACCTAAATCCTTTATCTACTATTATGAACCAAACCCAGAAAATGAAAGAACATTCACAATTAGTGAATGCATAGCTCCCAACTGTACCTCATTTGGAGGTCAAAATAGCACTTGTGTGGTTTGATCAATCATTATTCGCATATTAGATCTTTGTGGTCCGTGTGGCAGTGCCAGGGACGTGTCCTTTGCCTACAAACTGTGTCCCTCATTACCATCTCAGAAAGTTGGGAGGTATGAAATGAGTAATTGTGCCAATATACTCAGCCACTACCCTACTTGACTGTGTTGCAGGAGAAGTTTAGATTTAAATTAAAGATGACCTGTTAATTTCATTCTCATGAGAAGAAGACCAACCAGCCAAGAAGGTCTCTACAATCTGTAGGGTACCGTAGGGTTCATAAGTAACCTATGAACCCAAAGTCACTTTTCTTAGCTGGAAGAAGAATGACCATTGTTTTTGTCCAAAACTGGAAAGTCTTGTCGGGTTGGTTGTGCTTGCGCTATTTGTGTCTCTGTATAGTAGAATACGAGGGCTGACTCATACAAACTGAAGGAAAGAAAAGTGGAGGTGTTGTCAAAAAATGGCCAACCAGACTACGGCTATGTGTCTCGTGCCGATCAGGAATGAATGCTTACCTTCAACTGGGTATTACTACAGAAATTCAATCCAAGTCAATGATCTATCATGTAATGTCTGTTTAATTGCTTTTCTGAACTCTGCTTACCTAATCTTCCAAATAAAAGCAGAGTGCGAGTTTGGTCTTACTACAACTCCATGATCAGCTTTATTGGTGGAATAAGAAATATTGCACTCTTGGCATCCCTGTAGACACTCGGCACATTGTAGACGATGTAGAAATCACAGTACCAATGCAATGCAGGGGATGCAGTTTTCAACACTGCTCTAGCAAAGGAAGCAAGACATGAGCAAGGGGTATGAATTCCAGCGACGCTGTAATTCCAATCTAATAGAAGTGCGTAAATTATGCCAAATGTCAAATGCTTTTTTTTCAGCCTCTACAGGGCTGTCTTAATGCATGGGCACCCCTGGGCAGTGCCCAGGGGCCCCAGGTGCATGGGGGGCCCATGATGTTCTTCCATTCCATCATACTTTCCAACGTTCCCGGATTTAGTGGTTTAGTCATGCTTTCTACTAAGCTGTCCCAGGATGGCCACGTCCCAGTACTGTGCCCTCCTGAATCTCAGTATTGTGTCCACCTGACTCCACCTGTACTGTGCCCTTCTGCCTCCCCCCATACTGTGCCCTTTGTGTTGATCAGCCTGATTGGGGCAGGCTGGTAGGGGCCCCACTGCATTACTTTGCCCAGGGGCCCATGATACTATTAAGACGGCCCTGAGCCTCTACTGAGCTTAGGGTACAGGAGGACTGTATGAGACACAAGCACTCAGCCGATTCATCTGCTGCAAATGATTCATTTGGCAGTGTACAGACTCAGGGACGGTTCACAGCACAATTTTTCCATTCGAGATGCATTTTTGCATGTTTGTGTTTTTGTTTTTTTCCTTTCCTTTTTTCCTCTCTTTTCTTTCTTCATCTCAGTTGAGGACATGAGCATTCTGGTACATTTTTTATGTGTTTTTCTGCCTTTTAGAGTGGCGGCCAGCAGCTACACATAGGGGTTGATTTACTAAAACTGGAAAATGCAAAATCTGGTGCATCTGTGCATGCTAGCCAATCATCTTCTAACTTCAGCTTGTTCAATGAAGCTTTGATAATAAAAGCTGGAAGCTGATTGGTTTCTATGCAGAGCTGCACCAGATACTGCACTCTCCAGTTTTAGTAAATTAACCCCATACTGTACAAATACAGTAGCTGCTGACTTTTAATAATAGGACTCTTACCTGTCCTGGAGTCAAGCGATGTCGGCACCCGCAGCTGATGTTTCCATCAGCTGTCAGGTACCGTCGTCGTCATTGCAGGTAAGGAAACCGGCAGTGAAGCATTACTGCCCCTACTGTGCATGCGCGAGGCTCCGCTGCACTCTGCTACTGGCCTGGCGGCGGAGGAGGGAGCTGGGCTGCTGGCGTGATCCGCCGCAGCCCGGTCTTCTGGCAGTGGGAACAGGATACCTGTCAAAGGTGGCACCGGGGGGGGGGAGCAATCCGATAAGCGGAAGTTCCAATTGTGGGTGGAACTCCGCTTTAAACACTGTCTATGCATTTTTCATGCAGAATAAAGATGCTCTGAGGTTCACACCAGATCTAAGAGCATGGAATCACCATACATGTTACAATCTGACCATACCATTTTGTGCAATCATGTTAGATTTTTATCAGAATGAAGGGATATGATCACCTACTTAAAATACCCAATCAATTTGTATGCAATCATCTAGGCCTTTGCACTTGGACTGAGAGCTTTGATGTGAAGAAAGGGGACGGGGACACTTATGTGACGGGGGAAATAAGGACTCTGATGTTAAAAGGGGAGGCTAAAGATGTTTTTTAAAAGGCGGGGGGGAGGGTCTGAGAACGCTGATGTGAAAAGGAGGGGTAGCTGAGGACTATTGTTGAAGTAAAAGGGGGATTTTTGATATGATGGGGGATCCCATTTTAGCCTGGGGTGCCCTGAAATTTTGCATACTTTCAAAGGGTGCTATGACTAAAAAGAGGTTGGGAGACACTGGAACATACATGTGCATTTTCCAGCATCAGGCAGTCCATAGATGATTCAATTCCACAGGTGGATGGAAAGAAAATCGTAATTGCGCTATTGTGTTCTGCCAGCAGGGGGCCTTCCCGGCCGGCAGAACACAATGATTACTGCTATCGGCTATAGCCACTGGCAGTGATCACATGTAAAAAAATCTGATTGTACCCAAGTCGATTGGTGGATCAACGTGGTTACAATCAGCCTGCTCATGAATGAATCGAACCTTGGCCGGTCCCTGCTGAAGATCTGATCCATGTATGGCCAGCATCAGTGTGAACTGTCCGAATTTTATTATTTCTTTTCTGAAGCACCGTTCGTTTTGGCACAGCAGCTGCATAGATTGGGACTCCTTTTTTCGGATTTGTACTATAGAATTGTTTAGTTGAATATGAATTGATTTTAACATACCAAGAAAAATGAAGATAAACTGTCATTGAGAAATGTATTCGTAGGAGCTGAAGAATAATGTGCCAATGTGACAAGTGAGATGAAGAGAGACTGTTGTGTTCAGCCCGGGGCCCCCTGCGAGGCCCGATCCTCAATACAGCCTGACCTTTGTCATCATTCATGCCGGGTTTCACAACATTAGGCAGCTCTCTGTTATTAGTGTTCATTAGCTTGTCTGAACAGCCTTGACATTTCCAGTTAGAACTTGCCTCAAAATGAAAAAAAAAAAATATCGGACAGTTTTTTGCAACTATGAACGTTTGCATGCGAGAGAAAATTCCTCATTGGTACACAGAACAATGTAATGTGATATTAGTAAGTGATAATGTAGCTGCCTTCAGGAAAAAAAACGACATTGGAAGCGACGACAGAAAGAGGAGAATAAAATGATTAAAGGAAACCAGTACTGAAAAAATAGCTGCTATTATGGACCTACTTTGAAATCGATGAGTTCCTTGTTCCTAGGCATGGGCGTCCGCAGGTGGGGGCAAGTGCCCCCCCCCCCTGGAATCAGGAATCACATAGGTGTGTGCACGGGTTGTGCCCAGGCACGCACACCCTAATCACCGAGTGCAGCATGCAGAGTGCATAGCTCCCAATTGTCCCTGATTTTGAGGGACAGTCCCCGATTTGGAGCAAAGTCCCTCTGTCCCTCTTCCCCCCTTCACTTTTCCCTCATTTTGGTTTGATCTATAAAGTTGTATGTAAAATGCACTTTTTATCTTTCAAAAAGTGTTTCCCAGTGCTAAACCTTTCATCCAAATTATAAATTGCTGCATTTGTACATTTTAAAAGCCAGTATGAAGGAATAATAGTGCTACAAAAAAGCCCTTGTGGATTTAATTAACTTTTTTTTGGTTAATTCTCCTTTAAGGGGGTGTGTCCTACGCCTACATACATTTGCTAGTAGGTGTCCCTCATTCCCATCTCAAAATGTTGGGAGGTATGAGAGTGTGAGCGGGTGCTGAAACGCTCTCCATGTACCAGCACCCGGCACAGGAAGGAAGATTACACTGTGGACGGCAGCGGGCAGGGCTTTTCATTGTCCGGTGGCAAGACAGCGCTGGCCTCTAGCATCGGGAGTCAGCACACACAAAACCCTTCCTGCTCTCCCAGCTCTACATATACAGACAGAGGAGAGGGCAGGGTGAGTTATCCACAGCCGCTCAAGTCTGCAGCGTGTATCAACAGAAGCCTGTGCCAGGAGCCTGACCTGCCACTGTGAGTTATAGACAATTCTCTTCTGTGGGGGGAAGAGAGCTCTGTGGGGGGGATTGAGTATACAGATTGGCATAGCACACGCCTGGAATGTTCACCCTGTACATTGCACACGCCTGGAATCTTCACCCTGTACATAGCACACGCCTGGATTCTGCACCCTGTGCATAGCACACTCCTGGAATCTGCACCCCGTACATAGCACACGCCTAGAATCTGCACCCTGTACATAGCACACGCCTGGAATCTGCACCCTGTACATAGCACACGCCTGGAAACGTCTAAGGTCCGCACACGATACATGTCCCAC
>BLSH010428814.1:710971-749905 GCA_018402905.1 Glandirana rugosa | reverse complement strand
GGGGGGGGGGGGGGGGGGGGGGGTTGGTTCAAGGATAGACACAGTTGGCACTCCAGATCAGTTCTGTGACGGAACCCACTTGGGCACCCCGACTAGGTGCTTCCATCTGCCAAACTGTGCCTCCTGCCCACCAAACTGTTCTGGGCAGATCGAGAGCTAATACCAACCCTTTTTACCCCAAACATCGTACACAGAAAAAATGAGAGGTAAAAAGCAAAGGAAAGACTTTTTATTGGAAATCAGACACATACTTTATACCCCACAGGAGGACATCCCCCTCCTGATCATATTACCCTAACAATACAAACTGAACACAGAAATATAATTACCGTAACTAAGGAACAACCAACATATACTAGAAACATTATATTAATTAAACAACTAGCCACCTGGACAATGTTGTGATTAATCAGAGATCTCATTCCAGGTCAGACTGGCCGCTGTAGCGACTTAATTGGAAACCCCACAGAAATGGAAACCAGAAGTGACGTTCCGTCGCCGCCATCTTGCTACACCCCGCACTCGTCCGCACTAAGGATACAGAGAGAAGACGGCAAGCGGACATCTTCTTACACCCACTGGAGTTTTTAATTTTACAACGTAGCTTACATACTGAAATACAGTATTTATAAATGCTTCTCACTGTTTTGATGTTCAATTTTAAAAGCAGTGGTGTTCTGTGACATTTGCTAAGCTGTGAGATCGGCAGCCTTGCCGTTGCTTTTAAAATTGAACTTCAAAACAGTGCCACGTATTTCTATATACTGTATTTCAGTATGTAAGCTCTGTTTACCGTTAAAAATAAGTGTGCTATTAAAAACTCTGGTGGGTGTAAAAAGATGTCCGCTTGCCGCCTTCTCTCTGTATCCTTAGTGTGGACTAGTGTGGGTGTAGCAACATGGCGGCGACAGAACGTCACTTCCGGTTTCCATTTCTGTGGGGTTTCCAATTAAGTCGCTACACTGGCACCGAGCTCACAAGTACACTACCCATTATCATCCCTACAGTAGTTTGCTAGCAGACAATAAGTCAGTTAATTAGCACAATTAACAATGGATGAAAGACAGGTGGCTTGAACTGATGAGATTAATATCTGCTATGAGTCCCACAATGTGAAGAAGTCATTGCTGGAAATGTGGCATCTAGACCCTTAACATGGATCCCGGGCCTAGACTCCCAGAGTCTGTGTGTTCTGGGAAGACACAAACCCGAATCAGAAACAAGACCACTCCAAGGATTCCCCAGGCACACACCTTCCAAAGAGCAGTGTTCACCCAAAACCCAGGGCCCATAGTCAGTGGGTAAGAGGCTTGCCCCTAGTCCTCTCCAAAAGCCCCTGTCCTGGTTAGGTCTGTCATAAGTTCCTGTGACAGGTCCAGCTGATTGTATTAACCCCTGCTGCACTGGAAGATTGCGGCTGCGGGGTTATGGGGAGGAGGCTGAGCACTGCAGATTTAAATTAAGGGAGCAGCCAGCAGCCCAAGGGACACTTCATATTCAATGTATCACCTCTTGTGCTGACTTAAATTAAAATAAATTTAAATAAATGTAGGCTCTAAACAGGTTCCTTTTGTGTCTAGAACATTCACATTAGAATATGTATGATTTTTCCCAAACTAAAACCACATTCACAGTTGGAGAAAAAAATTCCATTCTGCTCCTTCATTGTTGATTTGACCCCACTAACCAGTGTCCAGCTTAAGGCCATCCACAGATAGAGGAGAGCCCTTCCATAAACATGAATGCTCAGCCAAGGGTTTTAATGCATGCTATTCAGAGAGTCAGGGGAGGAGAAGAAAGGACCAGGCACACACTTGTAGGCATTAGCTAATTAGGAAGAATCCAGAACAATTGGAAAGTGTTTCCTACCCTGTAATTGAATGTCCCACTTAAGAGCCAGTTGGAGGAACCACAGTGATCAATGGGGAAGAAAGGACTGGACTCATTTGACGATTGAATTCTTGCACTGGCTGGGGAGTGGAGATGCGCAGCTCTTCAATACATCGAGTATATTCAGGCTTCTTTTACAGGTGGGTTAGTCTGTAAGTGACCCTGTGTTGATAGGGTCACTTTAAGTGTTAGTAACGTATCATTCTTGCTACTCTGCATGTAATTATTAACTTTCAGCATGATTAAAGCATGCAACATCAGCTAAAAAAATAATATAGATAATCAATGTAAAGGAATCTAAATTCATGTAGCCATTGTCTGACAATCTGCTTTAAGCAGGCCATAGATTATGCAGTTTTATGCACCCATGGTGGAAGGAAAGAAAATTGCTCAATCCCCCCTTTAATGCAGTCAGTGTTGATGGAGGAATCCCTTCCGCAGTATTATTGTGTTCTGCCAGTGAGGATCCTTCCCTGCTGGCCGCAGAACACAATGATTAGTGTTACCATCTATAGCCTGTGGCACTAATCGTTCAAGAAAGACACCAACAGGCTGGTTGTACACAAGTCGATTGATAAATCGACTTGTGTACAACCAGGGCGCCCATACACGGATCGAAATTCAGCAGGCCCTTGCTGAACTGGCTGAATTTCGATCCATGTATGGTAGGCCTAAGTAACACAGTTTGCTTTCAGATAAAAACGGAGTAGCCATAAGGCGTCCGTGTTAGGAACGCACGCAAAATTGTATGCTTTTCTGACACACACTGAAATGTGCTGCCATGAGCAGACATGCGGTGGTGCCATTAATTCTTAATGGAGGAGGATCAATTTCTAATGGCACCCCTATGCATCTGACATGAGCCAAAATGCATAAAGTTGAGGCACCCTGTGGTTCAGTGGGCCGTGATTTTGATAAAAAAAAGTCAGGGACTTCTTTTGCATATTCCTCACGCAAAGGTAGCCCACTGAAATGAATGGACTGCCCTACATATGACGCATGGGAATACGTGAAAACGGAGCCCAATACCCCTCCATGCGAAGTGTATAGTTCTAAGTGTCAAGAAAAACTCAACAAGTTACAAGTTGGATTGTGAAAAAAGGAGTTCTGTGAACATTCACAGAAAAATAAGTAACAGTTCCAAAAAAACAAGACAGCTAAATGTACTAAATGTACTTCAGTGCAGTGTGATAATTCAAAGTATGCAATTGACTTCCTAGTAAACACACAGAATACTGGCAATTGTAGGAATGCCGCTAAGAACTAAAATACCAATATTACACAACAAGACCAACAGTTACTGCAAGGATGACGATTCTGAAGTCTGACTCCCCCCCAGCAGTCCTCTGATGGCAGATGGAGGTTCCTGGTGGTATCAGCATCCCAGAACTCCACTAGCCATAAAACTTTGTCCTCAGAAATTAAACCATTAAGGCCTCATACACACGGACGTTTCTAAAAAAATAAACAAAACGTCGGGCCCGACGCCAAGGAAAAAAAGTCGGCGTTTTTCGGCGTTATGCATCGGCGTTTTTGAGCGTTAGTGAGCGTCGGCATCAATAGGCGTATTTTAAAAAAAATCATCCCTCTGCTATTTTTCAACCTAAAAACGTTGGCGTCAAAAAACGCCGGAAAACGCCGGTATAATAATAGGTGGCGTTTGTTGGCATATTGTGGCGTCGGCGTCAAAATATGCCAAAACGTTACAGCCTCAGAACGCGATGGCTGTGGGTTCTAGTTTCAGCTCACTAACACCGACGTCATCTACAGCTCAAAAACGCTGACGTTTTTATGGGGCCATTGACCAACATGGAGAGCTGCAAAAAAACGCCAGAAAACGCCGGCATCAAAAAACGTCCGTGTATATGAGGCCTTATAATAAAATAAGACTTAAAGAAATGTGTGCAACCATATCTTCCTATGTACTACTTAGCCATACATATATATGGGGCTTTAATTAAAAACCATAGGGCCCTATACAGCCTGACTGGTCCCTCCCACTGGACCCCAATCAGGACCACACAATAGTATCCTAGAATCTTACAACGATCAGTAAGGAATATTTTTAATTAATTATTTTAAAAAGCAGTAAGAAACAACTTTATAAATTGTAGTTAGGACTACAAAAGAAAATATGAAAGTCAAATTCAGGTTAGCAATGCAAATGTGTATAACACAGGTAATGTGATGTAAACATATCATTTGGTATACAAGGAATGTAATGTATGCATATAATACTTTTCCTTGTTCCCCTCTGCCCCAAGATTAGCAGGCAATTTACATTTTTCAATCAAATCATTTCTTCTTCCTTCGAGACCCATTGACATCATCCCTGGAACAGTCTGCTGCTCAGATTTGGGTGGGAGGGACTATCAATGTCATAGCACCCTGCCTCAGATTTGCTTTCAAGTGCATTTTATAATGGGTGGAGCTTGGTGTGTTGGTGGCATAATTTTTGCCGCCCCCTCAAAAAAAATTCCACCGGCCGCCACTGCGACTGGGTGCTGCAGACTTTAGCTGTGCAATCTGTTGATCATTTGCTTGAGAAAGGATGTGTTCTTTCATATAATGCTCAGGAACAAAAATGATTGATGGAAAGGAAAGCTAACAGCAGTGAGAGGTGGCCAATGACAACACGACCAACAACAGTATGGTTAAGGAGGAGATGGGCTTGACTGATGATTGAAGTCATGTAGACAGGAAATGAAGATGGGTTCAAGATAGGTACTGCAACATCAAAGGGTTATATTAATGTGGCTGGTAGTTGTGGTTCACCTACCCCTCTGCCCTCAATCACACACTTTTCCTGTCATCCAAAGTCACTGAACTTTGTTTTTGTTGTTCTATTGAGGAGTTAAACTTGACTAGGGTAGGGACGACTGTGGGATGCCCAGTGGATTAGGATGTAGGACCATTCTATATACACTTCCATATATACACTCCTTCTTCCTCCAGCACGGATGCTTGCTGAACGCTACTCTCCTTCATCCTCCAGCACTAATACTTGCTGACCGTTACACTCCTTCACTTCTCTCCTGCACAACACTTGCTTTCTTCCTGTTAGGCCTGAAGGAAAATTTATCAAGCCTCCATGACACTTCCACTTCCACCACAGCTAGCACATGGTGAGGCCTGCTCTACTGCCGGCAGGACCTCCGGACCAGCCATTGTGGGCAAGGGCCACGGGCTCCCATTTGTGAAGCTAAGTACGTTGGTGCTAGCTGGGCACTGGATGAACTACTACTCCCAGCTTATCCATCTTCCAGGCCCCTCCGGCCTACCTCACTGTCCAGTGAAACTCCTTCCCCTGACTGGCTCCTCTGATCTCTGCACACTGTCCACTGTCTTCTCCCAGCCTGCTCCAGCCTTCGCATCCAGATCCCAGGGGCTGCCACTCACCGACCTGCTCCCTTGTGCTGCTCCAAGAACCAACTACTCTTCCTGGCTGCATCGAGCCACCAGGCCTCAAGGTCACCCCCCCAGACTGGGGGCTTCTTTCCCAGGTGAGGCCTCCACAGCACCTTTGCTACATCTCTCTCTTCCACCCGACACCCTCCTTCCCCCCAGCTGGGCAGATCACAGTATTTAAGGAGGCCTGCCCCCTGCCAATCCAGGATGGGGATTGGTCAGGGCTCCTTAACATACTTCAGAATGTGACACCTCCTCATCCATTCCCTTTTTTCAGAGCCTTCTAGAAATAAAGGGGAGGAGTATCCAAGGGGTGTTCCTTCCTGCAATCTCCAGCTCTTCCTGGGCCATTCCTCCACCCAGATGAAAACAGTCAGGCCTGCACTTATTGTCAAGCACGACTGAATTTTGCCTATTCTAGCAAAAACTTCACTACAAAAGCACCTATCACTATGGGGGCGCTACACTATGGAGACATAAGTTTGCAGGGAATTGAGAGTAATACATTTCAACATAGGAGAGGCCTGCTACAAGTGTGGGAAAAAAAAGGCACAGCTAGAGGTCAGTTTTAAGACCAGGATTCTTCTTCTTTAGACAAATATGTAACCAATCAGATACCTGCTTTTATAATCTATTCTGGATTACACAGATTCCTGCCAAGTGTTTCAGAATTCTTTGTTACACCAAATCAAGTACCAAACACAAAAAGTCACCAGTATGTTACATAAAGTACAGGCCACATCCCCAGGCAAGATGGGACACATACACGGTGACATCCATACCGCCACATGCTGTCGCTGGCGCTCTGCACTTTAAAGTGCTGATAATTTTCCGCTCTCCCTCCGCTGATACAAAGGTCAGCCAACTGTCACCTTGCCATCTATGCAGTGTTTTCTTTAACAGCCTTTACAGCAATTATCCAGTCTGTGAATACATTACTCTATAAACCCGATGCTCAGATCCCCTGTTGTTCATTTACTCGTGTCACAGCACATCTAGCGAGGTTTCATTTGGCTTCAATGGAATCAAATAATCTGACGTTTCATTAAATACGTTAGAGGGAAATCACTGGTGCACAAATCTTATTAAAAGGGAAACCACTTAATGGACGGAACATAAAACAAATAAAGGTAAGTGTTAGAAGGAGAAAGAAGAATAACCATTACGGGAACTAGACTATCTATAGGAATGACCACTTACTTGAAAAGGTTGCTATGAGTTTTCATGGACTACAACAAGCCGCCATATTTAAAAAGTAGTTGTAAACCCAAAAGAAAACATTATATTGCAGCTTACCTATTCTTAGATGTGATGGCTGCATTTATTTCCTTTTTTTGGCTTTCTTTCTTTTATTTTCATCTGGTGATCCAGCTAGTAAGTCTGTTGTTTTTCAAAAGCACAAGCCCACCAACAGAATGTATCAATTACAGCAATGAGACCAACCATTTACCACTAACAGAGGTGCTTAAAGGATAAGTTCACCTTTCGTAACATGTTACATCCTTGTTCAGGGTGTAACATGTAAAATGTTACGAACAGACCGGCCCGCATCTCCCCAATCCCTGCCGTGACAGCTAGCGGGGTTCTTCTCCCTCCCCGATTGCTGTCACAATTTAAAAAAAAAACATAGCCGAGCGGGGCTCCGGGGAGTGACGTCATCACGGCCTGGCCTATCAAATGTTCGAAGGCATGGGACCCAGAAGGAAAACGGGGCGAAGATAGAAGTGCCTGGAGGACACCATATGACAGGTAAGTCTGCCATAATGTACTAATATGCTGTGCACTAGTATATTATGGCATATCCCAACTGGGGGACCCTAAAACACAAACGTTACTTCTGCTTTAACGTGATTGTAAAGGCAGTTTTTTTTTATCTTAATACATGCTATGCATTAAGATAAAAAGCCTTCTGAGTGCAGCAACCCCCCTCAGCCCCTTTAATACTTACCTGAGCCCCATCTCTCTCCAGTGATGTTGTAGGAATGTCTTGGGTGCCCAGGACTCCCCTCCTCATTGGCTTAGACAGCAGCATAGCTATTGGCTCCTGCTGCTGTCAATCAAAATCAATCAGCCAATGAGAAGAGAAAGGGGAAGGGGCATGTTGCGGCTCCGTGCCTGAATGGACACAGGGAGCTGTGACTCGGCTCGGGTGCCCCCATTGCAAGCTGCTTGCTCTGGGGGCACTCAACAGGAGGGAGGGGCCAGGAGCGCTGAAGAGGGACCCGAGAAGAGGAGGATCCGGACCACTCTGTGCAAATCCATTGCACAGAGGTAAGTATAACATGTTTGTTATTTTTAAAGCGGAGTTCCGCCCACATAAATGTTTTTGTTTTCCTGCATCCCGTCAGCTTATCTACCTAATATCACTAAAGGTATTGCAATCTTTTATAGCCATTATTATAAAAAAACTTTTTTTGTGCTTACTGTGCAGAGTTCGGTTCCCTGGGCTCTCCCATCTTGATTTTGGGGATCTGAAGCCCACTCACACCTTTTTCTGCCTTCTTCCTGGAAGAGGTGCGTGCTGGGTAACCAGCACGCACCTCCCGATCACGCGCATGCATAGAGAATTGCCAGCCGCAGCGCTGATAGTTTATCTCGTTGCCATAACAACAATCCAATCGTGTCATTTCCGGTTGGGAAATAACGCAATTTTTTTAACATAGGGATGCCCACGGGCTCCTGAGAAATGTGCACTAGCGACACAGGAAGTGATGCGGAGCAGGAAGTGGCAGATTAGATGCCACCACCTAGCAACAGGGGTCTTCTGGTTGGTTTTAAAAAAATTTTTGCAAACTTTATTTATTACAGTTACAGGACTGGGAAAATGGAAAAAAGTTTTCTGGGTGGAATTCCGCTTTAACTAAAAAAAAAATTAGAATTTATAATCACTTTAAGTTTCAAGCTTTTAATGTGTTTTCATTAGCATAAACCAACTACTGTTATAAATAGTGTAGCCAAGAATAAAAGGAACTTGATATGAGGTCTGCCTACCATCTGGAGGGGTAAAAGCCCTCATAGTATGGACGGCATACTGCGTACTTTGATAAAAGTTACTGTCTCTGCACAATATCTCCTATGATGGATACCCAACCCCTCTGCTCTAAAAACGTGGCAGCCACAAGGCATCTCCACATGCAATAGAGAAGCACAGTGAGTTCAGGAAACTTGCCAGTGATAGTATTTAATCTTCAAAAATATCCAACACATGCTGGAATTAATGTAAAATAATAAATGCCACATGGGAATTAAATAGGAATGATTAGCTCAGCTTATATACTGTACATCTAACATGTTAGACCATGCTTTTCACACACCATGTGTATGGAGCACAGATAGATCAGTCTAATGTGCAACTCACAGTAAAGGTGGCCACACTAGTAGAATTTTGTTCAAAAATGTTCAGAACGCTTGTCCGATTTTCTATTGATCATTTTTGACTGAAATGGAGAGAAAATTTGAAAAGGGCAGGATGAAAAGATTTTTTTGCACAGAAATAAATCTGTAATTTTAAGTGATTTTCATTAGAAAAATCATAAATATTGCATTGTGCATGTTCTAGGCACAAAAGAAGCTGCTTAAAGCGGAGCTCCACCCAAAAGAGGAAACTCCACTTGTTTGCACCCTCCACTGCCACATTTGCCACTTTTTGGGGGGGCGGGTACCTCCTTTTGACAGGTGCCCGCTCCCACTTTTGGGTAAGATTTGCCGATAGGCAATCTACAACATTTCCAGCCCCTCCTCCTTCCACCCGTTGCCTTCTGTAACACATACAGGTCCCAGAAGACAGCGGGACCATTCAGAAAGTGCAGTGCGACTCACGCATGTGCAGTAGGAAACTGGCTGTGAAGCCTGAAGGCTTCACTGCTGGTCTCTCTTACTTACATTGTCGGCGCCTGTACCCGGAGCCGATTGACGAATCAACTTGGGGCGCTGACATTGCGGGATCCCTGGACAGGCAAGTGTCCTTATATTAAAAGTCAGCAGCTACAGTATTTGTTTTTTTTTAAAGCCTGGAGCTCCTCTTTAAACATCTGAGATTCCATTTAAATAGCAGACCTGGATGAAATTGACCTAAAGAAATAAGTTGACTAGATGATGGCAAGATCAAATGCTCTGAAGAACGAAATTTCAGTAGGAACATTTAAATGAAATTCTAGTGGTGTTTAGCCGACGAAACACATTCTAGGGCAGGGTTTCTCAACCAGGTTTCATGGAGCCCTAGGGTTCCTCCAGAGGTTGCCTGGGTTCCTTGAGCAATGAGCAATTTCTGCCTCTCACATAGGTTCCCACTGTCACCTTTGATTTTCTTAGCTATCTGTAAGGGGGTAATTCTTCCCCAGAGGCGTAGCTTGAAGCTTGTGGGCCCTGGTGCAGGTACACTTACCTCACGCCAAGATACTCAAAGTAGCTTAAGGCTTTTGAGTTCCTCCTTACATCAGAGGACAGGGATCACCGCTGGAGAATCAGAGGACAGGGATCACCACTGGAGAATCAGAGGACAGGGATCCCCCCTGGAGAATCAGAGGACAGGGATCACCCCTGGAGAATCAGAGGACAGGGATCCCCCTGGAGAATCAGAGGACAGGGATCACCACTGGAGAATCCGAGGACAGGGATCACCCCTGGAGAATCAGAGGACAGGGATCCCCCCTGGAGAATCAGAGGATAGGGATCACCACCCAGAGCAGGTCACTTGGCAGAGCTCCTTTCCCATCCCAGCACGGTATACAGCTCCTCACCCCCACATTACACAGGGCTGAAATCACACAGTATGTCAGCCTTCATGGGGTGTATCTGGCTTTTATGTTGCCATTCCGATCTGTGAAATTCTCTGGTCTGAACGGATCGTGTCTGACTGGCTGTGTTGTAAAGGAATGTGATTTCAGCCCTGTGGAGGAGGAGCAGTATAGAGTGCTGTAATGGGAAAGGAGCTCAGCAACCGGGCATAGCATCCAGGGTGAAGGGGGTGGTCAGGGGGGTACAACTTAGATCTGGGGCGGGCAAAGCCATGTGACACAAATTCTGGAGCCTGCAGCCTCCCAGGAGGTGTTAAGGGATTTGTTTTAGCAATTTCTGAAGGTTTCCCTGTTAGTGTTGGTATGCGTTGGGGGAAAGTCACCTTCCGGTGGTGTGTGTCTTTTTCCCAGTTTTCAGGGAAGTGGGGTAAGCGGACAACCCTGATTGTGGGGAGGGGGTACAGAGAATCCCAGCTGGTGACTAGGAGCGGTGTCTTACCTCACCAGTGACTTTAGTTCCATCATGGCTACAGGATAGCACTCTCCTCCTCTTAACTCGCTGAGCTTGGTTACCATTCCATTTTGCCAGCACACAGCACAGACACTTCCCCATCCTGGGCTGCTTTCACCCCGTGCTCCTCTCCATTCAGGAAATGGCTCACAGCTTCGCCCCAGCCAATGAGAATGGAGGTGTGTGGACTGTGGAAGGCAAAGTGGAGGCCCAGTACTGGAGTGTGGCTGTGGGGCCCTAGGGCAGATCGGAGCTGGACTTTGTGGAGGATATGATAATATGACAGGAAGGTTGCAGGGGCCCCCTGGTGCTAGGGGTGGGGTTGCGTTTGTGACCCCTGCAACCCTTTATGCTACACCCATGTTCTTCCCAATGTCCAAAGTGAAAGAAGCCTTCCTCCCACTGACCATCACACTAATGTAACATGAGTTGTAGATATAGTTATTTTTAACAGGGGTTCCCCAAGGCCGGAAAGTTATTTCCAGGGTTCCTCTGTGTTGAAAAGGTTGAGAAAGGCTGTTCTATGGTCACTATGGTCACAGATTATACCAAGTTTACCCACTAAAATGTTTTCATAATTTATACAGAAGCAGGTAGAACACAGAAGAAAGCCTTTTAAATAAAGGCAGAACATTACGGAAGAATTACAGATATAGATATTTTATATACTACTTACATTGGTCCAGCTCCACAGAGCCACTTTACTATTTGAAGCATTTATTTTCATCTTATTTAAACACAAAAATACATCTATGGAGGAATAATAACATCACATATGATGTGGTTGATAGTGCCAGGGTGTAAGCTTGCAGGAAAATCTGATAACTATTTTGCCTGCCTGAATTATAGACAACCTGGCCACAAATCAAGAATGGGAAATCCAGTGCACGGCATGTCAGATATTCATAAAAATTCATTTTCAGTTGCTGTGGAAACAACATTGGCGGTTTTTCCTAGTAAAGGAATGGTGAGGGAGTGTGTGAGAAAGTTCCACATTTATATAACCTCTTCTTATTAAAGAAATCTCGCCGAAGCTTCTTCAGAACTGTCTATATAAAGCTCAAATAGAAATCCGTGTTGTGGCTGGATATAAAAAGAAGAGCTAGGGACAATAATGAAAAAAGTTTATCATCTACACACGAACATTAGCTTCTTTTAATGTTTAACAATCTATTGACAGTCTTGTAACTTATTAATGATATAAATAAGCAAAGCAATATTGGCAGAATGTCCTGATCACACACCATGGGTGTTGCAATCAGCTACCACAACCGTAAAGAGAAAGTCTCACTAAACTTTTGAATCATCTATTTAACTGTTCAGGGGACCAAGAGCACGAAGGACTTGGCCCCACTTCAATCCATGCTGCCATGCTGAGCAGCAGTGTCAACAGTTTTCCCCTTTCTGTCCGACAACACTGCTAGCAAAGAGATGGATTGGTGAGACTGTGGGGCTGTGTGATCTATCTATGACTGCTTCTAAACATACACAGCCCCGGCCGATAGATCACACAACCCCACAGCACTGATTGATCTCTGACTATTATAAGTTAACAATCAGCACCATCGGGGCAGGTGGCATTTCCCCTATCTATCTTACATCCTTATTAGGCTGAAATGTTAAAGTAGACCTTAAAGTGTAAGTTCACCTTTACAGAAAATCTGTAAGGTGACCATACACTGGACCCCCTCCCCATCCCATCCGGTACCGCTGTAACAGATTGCCACAATCCCCCGCTGTCAGACACTGAAAAACCATATCACCGGTCTGGGGATTTGAAATCGGCGGCTTTCTCTCCTCTTCTCACAGTGCTGACAATACGGGTTGAACGGCTTCTGATTGGTCAGCTCCAGTGGCGGCAGGTGCTCCAAATTCTGGGAGGGCAACACAGACGAACATCACCCCCCCCGAGAGACGAACGGCGGCGATCACCTCCCCCCACAGGAGACAAACGGCAGTGATAACCAGCCACTCCTCCTTTCATTTGCTATTGCCACGCAAGTGGGTGTGCTGCACCCTAAGCCCATCCTTTTTTGAAGCCTATTAAGACCTCTGGCTCTAATAACGTGCTTCTAAAGAAAACCAACCCCCCTCATTGGAATCCATGCGTCTGGTGCCCTGCATGTAGATAAGGGGGCCGGACGCATTGATGGGGGGGCGACACCTGTCCATGTGAAAGTTCTGACCAATTAGAGTACCTGTAGTCCGTACTGGCTAAGCAATGCGGACATGAGATCATAGGTGGCTGCAGGCTATTGCATTAGGGTTGTACACTCTAAAGCTACAACACGCGTGTCTACACATATATGACCCAGGCACATCGATCTCCCGGTATGAGGAAGGTCGTTCCCATCTTCCTGCCAGCATACAGAGCGATAATGCTAATGTGCATGGAGTGATTAAGGCACACCTTGCATGCACGCCTATGCACGAGATTAAGCCGTAGAGGTTTCAAATCCCCAGACTGGTGAAGCGGCTTTTCAGCGTCTGACAGCGGGGGATTGCGGCAATCTGGTACCGTGGGACCAGGTGGAATGGGGAGAGGGTCCAGTGTAAGTTCACCTTACAGATTTCCTGTAAAAGAGAACTTACGCATCAAGTCAGAAACTAAATACTTAGGTGTGCCAGTGATTCCTGGCTCCTTCCTGCATAATGCTGTGGTACAAGAACTGGAAAAAGACAGGTTGCTTGGATACCTCGGTGGATGACAGCTTAAATCCCAACTCCATCTAAAGTTTTTTTTTTTTTAAATATCAGTTGCAGATTTAAAAAAAAATGTAGGGCTCTGACTTCAATGCTGCCCTTCATTCTGGAGATGTTCTCTCTTTGCCACAAGATGTCCCCAGTCTTCTAGGATGAATGACACTCAGGAAGACCGAGGAAAGGCTGTGAGTGCAGGGTGTCATGGACTTGCCTCCTGAGCACTCTAGATGGAGATTGGTGGAGATATCATCATGTCATGGCAACATCCAGCACTGCCCACCACAAGGAGAAAACTAAAGAGGAACATCACATCACCTAACCAGTCTAAGGAAATAAAAAAGTAATAAGAAAATGCATACCATACAGCTCTCAGGGGCCTTAAAGTTGGGGGGACAAGGGCAGAAACCAGAGCTTGGCCTTGGCTTTAAAGAAGAGTTCCAGCCAAAACTTTTTTTCTTTATTATTTATAAAGAAGGCAAGGCATAAAAACACAAACATGATATGAAGCAATTGAGGGTTCCATATCAAGTACCAACCAGCTCTGGAATAAGTAACAAGTTTTTTATTCAGTGGCACATGTGACTTAAAGCGAAGTTCCAGGCAAAAATTACTTTTGAATACATAAGCACACTGCACCCCCCTCCCCCTTCTTTTATATTCTTCACACCTTTTTTGTATATTTTCTTCGGGACTTCCCTCCCACTGCGGTGTGGCGAGGTACGTCACTTCCGTGTTTTTTTTTCTGTGCCCTCCTCCTTCTCCCCTTCAGCTTCTGGGACCAATCAGAAAGTGCAGTGCGACTCACGCATGCGCAGTAGGAAACCAGCTGTGAAGCCGCAAGGCTTCGCTTCCCGTTTCCCTTAGTAAGGATGCCAGCGTCTGCTCCTGGAGCCGATGGACAGGTCGCCTTTGGGTGCAGACATCGCAGACTCCCTGGACAGGTAAGTGTCTTTACATGGGCGGTACAGTGGTGTATTGGATAGCACTTTTGCCTGGCAGCAAAAGGGCCGCTGGTTCGAATCCCAACCCCCGACACTACCTGCCTGGAGTTTGCATGTTCTCCCTGTGCCTGCTTGGATTTCCTCCAGGTATTCCGGTTTCCTCCAACACTCCAAAGACATGCTGGTAGGTTAATTGGATTCTGTCTAAATTGGCCCTAGTATGTGTATGTATGAATGTGAAGTTAGGGGCCTTAGATTGTAACCAACACATTGGGATTCATTTACTAAAACTGGTGCACTCAGAATCTGGTGCAGCTGTGCATGGTAGCCAATCAGTTTCTAACTTCAGCTTGTCCAATTAAACTTTGGCAAAAAAAAAACCTGGAAGATGATTGGTTTCTATGCAGAGCTGCACCAGATTTTTCACTCTCTAATTTTAGTAAATCAAACCCATAGTGCAAAAGTGTATCTTTCACCGTTCCATACTCCCCACTAGCCTCTGAATAAAACCTGTTTTCTGTAGATGTCATATGACACATAGGAGTTGATATGAAACTTTGATCTGCTGCTATAACCTTTTTTCCAATAGAAACAACAAGGAAGGGTCATCTGAAAATCACACATGAGGCTGATTAAAAGAAGCTGCAAGACTGATAAAAAAAAGTTAATGAAAAACAGATCTATGCACACACACAGTATGGAGAACAGGTTTGAGATGGTAGTTCTACAGCCTTTTTCAACCTTTTCAACACCGAGGAACCCTTGAAATAGTTCTATGGTCTCGGGGAACCCCTGCTAAAAATGAGAAATCTACAATTCATGATACATTAGTGTGATGGTCAATGGGAAGAAGGCTCCACTTGTGGTCATTGGGAAGAATTACCCTCTTACAGATAGCTAAAAAGATCAAAGGTGTCAGTGGGAACTTATCCAAGAGGTTGAAATTGATCATTGCTCAAGGAACCCCTAGTACCCTCTGGAGGAACCCTAGGGTTCCACGGAACCCTGGTTGAAAATCACCGTTCTACACGCTAGAATGCTAATTTAAAGGAAACTTGCACCTTTTGGAATAGGCATGCAGGTCAGAGTGAAGGCAGAACTCTGCATACTCGTCCCAAGTCAATGGAATGTACTCTGTATGTATGTATAGGCAATTATTTTGTTTTATTTTGGATGGCGTTTAAAACTCCATTAGTTCATTTTTTTTTTTTTTTTTGGATTCTGTGTCCCAATAGGGAGATTTCTCTATAATTCCTGCCTCGGAGATGTAACAGGAAGACAGCTGTCACTGGAACAGATATCTTCCATTAGAAGATTTATCCTCACCTCTGGTAACAACATTTTGGATTTCCCCTTACATTCTGTGTCAGTGATAATGGTCACCCCAGTATAAGGGGTAAATCTCCCCAGAAGGCACATAGATAGCAATGAAGACTTAATGGATGTTCAAATCATTCCCTAGTCTATAAAAAAAGTTTTGGCCATACATACACATAAAAAAAATGAATATACACTACACTGTCAAAACTACTGGGACACCTGCCTTTACACGCACATGAACTTTAATGGCATCCCAGTGTTCAATATTGAGTTGGCCCATCCTTTGCAGCTATAACCGCTTCAACTCCTCTGGGAAGGCTGTCCACGAGGTTTAGGAGTGTCTATGGGAATGTTTTACCATTCTTCCAGAAGTGCATTTGCGAGGTCAGGCACTGATATTGGACAAGAAGGCCCGGCTCTCAGTCTAATTCATCCCAAAGGTGTTCAGGTTAAGGTCAGGAACCCAAACTCACTCATCTATGTCTTTATGGACCTTGCTTCGTGCACTGGTCCAAATCATTTGGTGGAGGGGGATTACGGTGTGGGGTTGTTTTTCAGGGGTAGGGCTTGGCCCCTTAATTCCAGTGAAGGGAACTCTTAAGGTGTCACATACCAAGACATTTTGGACAATTTCATGCTCCCAACATTGTGGGAACAGTTTGGCGATGGCCCCTTCCTGTTCCAACATGACTGCGCACCACTGCACAAAGCAAGCTCCATAAAGACATGGATAAATGAGTTTTGGGGTGAAGGAACTTGACTGGGTTGAGTCCTGACCTCAACCCGATAGAACACCTTTGGGATGAATTAGAGTGGAGAGCGCGAGTCAGGCCTTCTTGTCCACATCACAAATGCGTTTCTGGAAGAATGGTCAAACATTCCCATAGACACTCCTAAGCCTTGTGGACAGCCTTCCCAGAAGAGTTGAAGCTGTTATAGCTGCAAAGGGTGGCCAACTCAGTATTGAACCCTATGGACTTAGACTGGGATTTCATTAAAGTTCATGTGCGTGTAAAGGCAGGTGTCCCAATACTTTTGACAATATAGCGTACATTGTAAATTTAGCAGAACGAAGATGTTTTCTAAATGGCTTTTTGATTTTGCCTAATGATTTTTCTTGTTATCCTTGTAAAAAACATCAGACAGAATCTAATTCTTGGGACCATTAGTGTCACGTATCTGTCAACAACAAATAGTCATCTAAGGCACATGAAACGTGCTCCGCACTAGTTGAAAAGACCCAACAGAAAACACGCCTTCATAAAATAGACCATCCCAGCTTGTTTTCAATCTCTTCAGCCCTTTATTGTAGGTTGTATTATTGCCAAGGAAATGGATGTTCAGCCAAATAAACATGTTAGAACAGGGCCTGCCCCTCCCAGGCAAACCTATCAATGCATGATCTCGCATTAGCTGGAACTATGAACCCAAACAACACACAGAGAGCGAGTAGCCTGCAAACTGTCAACACTTTATGGACTCTGTGCCAGGCCACCTTCTAAAGGGTTAACTATTATCGCTGGCTGTACACAAATAAATCCTGCGCACAAGAGGCGTGTACTAACTGCTCTTTAACTCCAACTTGCAGTATCATTACCTCTCCTCTCCTGCAGGCACTTTATATTCACCTGGTCCTTTTATCATAAATTGCAATATCGTATTACAGAGACGGATGTATTACAGCGAGCATTAGCACCTGGACAGCATTTTAAGAACATATTTGGTAAAAATAAGAGAGAAAGCAAATACTAGTGAGGTTGTACTAAACGCAAAACGTGTTTATTTTAGTTTTTGGATGGAGTAGGAAGGGTTACAACCAGGTCAGGACACATGGTGCGGCGGTCGTATGAAAACGGTCGTACGACCGCTTGTTGTATGACCATCCGACCGTTAGTATGCGCAATTACAACAGCCGACGTGCGACGGTCGTACAACAGAGGTTGGACGAGAAGACTAGAAAACTTTGGTTGTACAACAAGCGGTCATACAACCGTTGTATCGTGTGTACAGAGAAGTTGGTCCAGCAAGTTGTACTGTGCAAAACACGCATGCTCAGAACTCAGGAACGCACGGAAGTGTCCGTTCGTGTAAACCTAGGTTCCTAATTCACAAATCACATTCACCTGAACTTCCTCTGTATACGCTCGTAACAATTCACTACGTTCGGCTTGGTCGTACGATCACTTAGTGCATGTAAGTATGCGAGATACAACAGCCAACCTACAATTTGGGCCGTTCGGTCGTACGGCCGTCACACCGTGTGTGCGAGGCTTTACTTCCTGTCCAGTAGACACAACAGAAAGCAAGAGGAAATCTCCCCAAAGTTAACACAATTGTCGCCACAACAATTGTCCCCATTGGAAGACTTTATTCCTGTTTCAGGAACAACTCAACATTTTGGCCAGGTTAGGTTAAAATGATTGTAAAATCTCAGTTTTTTTCTATTCAATACTTATCTACCCTGTGCAGTGGTTTTGCACAGAGCAGCTCAGATCCTCCTCATTTTGGGTCCCTAGCTGGAGCTCCTGGCCCCTCCCTCCTGTTGAATGCCCCCACAGCATGTAGCTATGGGGCACCTGAGCCGTGCTGCAGCTCCGTGTATCCATTCAGACACGGAGCTACGGTTTGGCTGTGCCCCCTCTCTCTCCTGATTGGCTAACTGAGTTTGAAGGACAGCAGCAGGAGCCAATGGTTCCACTGCTGTGTCTCAGCCAATCAGGAGGGAGAGTCCCGACGGCAAAGGCACTCGTGGACATCGCTGGACACGGAAGGGGCTTAGGTAAGTATGAGAGGTTCTGCTGCACACCAAAGGCTTTTTATCTTAAAGCAGAGTTCCGCCCACATATTTTTTTTCTGGCATCCCCCTACTTAGTATTAATAACACAAATAAAGTAATTGATAGCTTTAAATCCGGGTAGTTTTCCTATTTATTTTGCACTTACATCGTTTGCAGTTTCCATCTTAGCTGTGGGCATGTGAAGTCCACTCGCACCCTCCTTGAGTCTCTTCCTGGATAAGGTGCATGCTGGGTGACCAGCATGCACCTCTCAATCTCGAGTGTATGCCTCGTTGCCACAACAATGGGCAGCGACGGAGGAAGGTCCCGTCCCGTTGTTATGGCAACATAGATAACATCTCTCTCCCTCCCCACAAAATCACATAATTTCCTATCTGGAAATAACGTGATTTTACAGCTCAGGGATGCCTACTGACTCAGGGGAAATGATGACTCACATCTCCCATGAGCCCATGCGAGGCAGGAAGTGATGTGGAGTGCCGCGGATCAGGAAGTGGATGATTACAGGGACCACATAGCAACAGGGCTCTTAGGGTGAGTATAACATTTTATTTTTTCCAAAGGTGATTCATCATGCATAGATGATTTGAAATATATAAAGATGTATTTGTGGGTGGAAATCCACTTTAATGTATAGAATACATTAAGATAAAAAACCTTCTGACTTTACAAACACTTTAAAGTCCACATCGTCAACCAAAGTTCTGTGGAACCCTTGGGTTCCTCAAGAGGTTGCTAGGGATTCCTTGAGCTGAATACCTACCAGCCTTTCTAAAGCTTTTCAACCCAGGGGAACCTTTGAAATAACTTTCCGGTCGCAGGGAACACCTGCTAAAAATGACTACAATCTACAACTCATGATACATTTGTGTGATGGTTAGTGGGAATAATGCTCCTTAGGCTGGCCATACGTGATTGGAATCTCGGCCAGTTCAGCAGGAACCGGCTGAGATTCAAACTATTAATGGGCAAGCTAAATGTATAAAGTTGATCGATTGATCAACTTGGGTACAACCAGCCTGCACTTGCAATTATCGCCGCTAATGATAATCACTGTCCTCTCCCAGCGGGGATCGCTTCCACCCCCTGCCTTTGCGCTCCCTGGGAGAAGACAATCGCTCGAAAGAAGGGATTCCTGCGTCAACACTGTCTGTGTTGATGGGGGAATGAAACACATTTCTTTCCTGCAACCTTTGGTTGCAGGAAAGAAATTCACTCTGCGTATGGCCGGCCTTACACTTGTGGTCATTGGGAAGAATTACCCCTTACAGATAGCTAAAAATATCAATGGTGTCAGTGGGAACTTATCTAAGAGGCAGACATTTCTCATTACTCAAGGAACCCCTAGCAACCTCTGGAGGAACCATAGGGTTCCACGGAACCCTGATTGAGGAACCCTGCACTATACTCTGGTGCTTGCATATTTCCAGGGTCAGAGCCACTTGTCCAAGCCAGCCGCATGATACCAATGATCTTTTTAGCTTTCTGAAATGATGCATTCTAATCAGCACTGTGAGAGTTACATTCTTCTTACTAACCGCCAAAGTAAGGTGCATTATTCCCATTGATAAATAAGAAGGGTTCTCCAAGACATGAAAATGATTTTCGTTCCTCTGGGGTTACAAGGTTGAGAAAAGATGGGCAAAAGTTTCATTAGTCAATGGGGCGAACCAGGGGTCACAGCATTAGTAGCTATAGGGAGCCCATAGGGAACACAGGGCCCAAACTACGACTACAGCTCAGATAACACTGTCAGACTTGTGCCACCATGACAATGTAAAAAGCCATATAATTTGAAAACAATGGGCCAGACAAATTTCAGGAAGGCCAATTATGATATCAAATAGAAAAAGAACACATAAAAGGGGAAACAACCAACCATTGAGTTTCCTCGTAAAGTGTATTGAGAAAGAGAAATGGGATACAGAGTCTATATGCTTCCAGCAATTAAACTGAAAATTATAGGGTCAATGTTCCTATAAGGTTTCTTTGTTGTTGATAATAAGTAGTGTTTTTTTCCCAGGGCACGATTACACACAAAAATAAAAATTTCCCAGTGTTGCAAACATTTGCCCAAAGAATATGCGCTTGCAGCTGCTCTTGATCTCACTCTTCTTACACTTGTAGGCCATCTGACCTATTTAAGTGGTCAGTCCAAACATCCGGATCACACGCAGGAAGAGCCCTTTGTAGAAATAAACTGTACTTCCAATATTATACTTTTCACAACATGATTGCATCATCAATGGTGCACTAAAGCCAAAACATACAGTGGCTCTGCAAATAAATCTTTAAAGGTGACCCGTGTGAAAAGGAAAGAAAACACATTGGGTTCATGTTCAACATTATTCAGACATCTGTAGCATCTCTACTCAAAACGCTTTATTTTTTTTTGAGAGGAGAAGGTAATGGGTTGTCGGTTTGAATCCCAACCATCACACTACCTGCCCGGAGTTTGCATGTCCTCCCTGTGCCTGCGTAGGATTCCTTAAGGTACTCTGGTTTCCTCCCACACTCCAAAGACATTATGGTAGGTTAATTGGCTCCAGGATAAATTGGCCAGGGTACTGTATGTGTATGTATGAATGTGAGTTAAGCTGGGTACACATTAACAGTTTTTTTCTCATGCAACCCGCCAGTCAGAACCGTTGTACTAAGTGCAAGTTTAGTTCAGCAATCTCCGCTGCTGGCTGAGAGCGCTGATCGGAAGTGGGTTGGCTGCTAGTTTTCCAGCATGCACATCCAACATACACACAGGCCGAATGTTGGCCTTTTTTTTTGAACCACCCATTGTCTCCCGACATTCGGCCCGTGCCGAGCGAGTGAGTGTCACTGTGCCATCACAAGAGGCGGGGTCTCCGGGTGACATCACTGGATGGCCATGACCCATAGCTATATAAGAACCGGCAGACAATGGAGCTGACACAACTGCGGAGGAGGACTGGGTTGTTTATTTTTAGAGGGTCAGCAACAACAGAAGACATCCTCAGAGGGAGAAGACATCACATCGCCAGAGGGAGAAGACCAAAGGAAGAAGACATCAGAGGAGGGAGAAGATGTCATCGGAGGGAGAAGACCAGAGGAAGAAGACATGTTGGAGCTGCTATGACGGGGGGCATGCTCGGATAAGGATCTGGTATGGTCTTTGGGGGGCCCACGCTGTATTGTTTTTTCTACATTTTGGAGTGGGCTTTGGAGTTGGACCAAAGTAGTGCGGGAACCTTTTTCAAAGTCAGACCAACACTAGTCAGACCAGTTAAGACGGTTTTCATAGGAAACCATTGATTGACATGTCATGCGACTTGTGCTCTTGAAGTTGGAGCGTATGTTGCACCAGTCTGAACCGGCCCTTAAACAAAAAGTGAAACAATCTTTCAATAAGGTCACCTGGTTCAGCAGCTGTCTTAAAGGGAGGTATGCACTCCCTTTGGGGAAATTCACATTTACTGAGACTACCCACCTAAGAACTGTACCTGAGCCACCCCCATCAACCCAACCCCCGCAAGTTATTACCTTTTGTGCCACCACCCCCCTCCCTTTTGAATGTAAGCTCTATGAGCAGGGCCCTCCTGTCCCTTCTGTATTGAACTGTATTGTAATTGTACTCCCCCCCCCCCCAGATTGTAAAGCGCTGCATAAATTGTTGGCGCTATATAAATCGTGTATAATAATAATATTAATAATTTAAAGCGGAGTTCGAGCCTGGGGAAAATAAATAAATAAAAGTCAGAAGCTACATATACTGTAGCTGCTGACTTTTCTAATATAAGGACACTTACCTGTCCTGGAATACTGTGACGTTGGCACCCCAAGCTGATCTGTCTGGGTGCAGGGGCAGGCATCCTTACTAAGGGAAACCGGAAGTGAAGCCCTGCAGCTTCGCAGCTTCACCGCCTGTTTATTACGAGTCACGATGTGCTTTCTGAATGGTCCCGCTGTCTTCTGGGACCTGTGCAGTCGGGGGGGGGGGGGGGGAGCCCGGACATAGCGTAGATTGCCGCACAACGATTGAGCAACGCTTTAATAAAGGGTTGAAGCAAACTCACTCTTAAGGGGAATTTTCACTTTGGAAATAATTGCAAAATTAATTTTCACTTATCTTAGTGAAGGAGGTGAAACAAATCAAATTCTCTTTGCAAAGATGACTTAAAAAAATTGGATGATTGTAGTTCAGCTAAGTAAAAATTCTCTTTGAAAAAAATCACTAGTGAACGAGATGAACTTGTCCTTGCACCAATCATGTGCAAGCAAGATGCCATTTTAAAAAATGGTCTTTGCATATAACTGGGTATTCTTTTGCACTTGCACTGATTTTGCACTTTGAGAATGAACCTGCTTCACGCATATAAGTTGGTTATACACTAGAAGAATTTTTTTTTTTTTTTTTTTAATAAACGTTTGGCTTGATAATCGTTAATTGAAAGCATTCTCTTAATGGCTTCCATGCATGGGACCTGGAAGCAAGTGGAGATTACTGGAGTACTAGTGTCTACTTCAGTGATTTCCAACTTCCATGGGCATTTCCCAGGTATGGTAAATATTGGTTCAAGCTGCATCAACGCAACTATATAAAAATATCCATACCTGGAATTCTTTTTTAAAGCTTACATAAGTCCGGCAAACTTAGATTAGTCTGGCTTGGCTCAATGTAAGCATGTATGAGGTAGAGATTGTGATGCCATCCGCGCTTCCTCTCACCTGCATCAGAGAACGCCTTGCATTAAATGGAAAAAAAAAAAAGAAAGAGTGGTGGTACCGAACAAGTGACCCCCGTGGTCAGTGTGCATCGGGGAAGCTGTTGGAACAGCACCTGTCCTGGAAGTTCATGGCTCTCACTGTATGTAGTGTAGAGTGTTATGGTGGTTTACACCATCCCCTAGGGCCCCCTAGATATCAGATATGGATGCCTCCATTGAGCCAAGGTGGATCAATGTAAAGCCTGCCATAAATGGAGCAATTTTCTTTCCTGCAACCATGACTCACAGTCAGTGTTGACGGGGGAATCCCTCCCACAGAGGGGACAGGGGGAGCCATCCCCGCTGGGAGAACACAGTGTTTACTTCTAGCAGCTATAATAGTTACTATGAATAATTGCACGTAAAATCCAAGTTGATCGATCAATAAACTTGGGTGCATTCAGCCTGCCCATACATGGATCGAATCTTGTCCGGTCCCTGCTGAGGTTCAAGCCATCTATGGCCAGCTTAAAGTGATATTAAAGATAAATAAAAAAAAACAAAACAAAAATAAAATAACAGACATGTTATACTTGCCTGCTCTGTGCAGTGGTTTTGCACAGAGCAGCACCGATCCTCCTCTTCTCGGGTCCCTCGTTGGTGCTCCTGGCCCCTGCCTCCTGTCGAGTGCCCCCATAACAAGCAGCTTGCAATGGGGTCACCCAAGCAGGGGAGCTCCCAAGCCACTGCTCTATGTTTCCATTCCCCTTGGAGGCGCAGCTCTGCCCCGCCCCCTCTTTCCCCTCTTTGGCTGTCTGGCTGTGATTGACAGCCAATAGCTCCCGTTGCTGCCTTCGCCAATGAGGAGGGAGAATCCAGGAGAGCCAATGCTCTCGTGCACATCGATGAGGGAGCTCAGGTAAGTATAAGGGGGGCTGTGGGGGGACTGCTGAACAGAGAAGGTTTTTTGGTTTTATGAATACAATGCATGAAGGTAAAAAAAAACTTCAGAACTTTAGAACCACTTTAAGTTTGCAAAAAAGAGCATAACTGGAGTCCCGATTTAACATTTGCTTGACTGCTCACAAAAAGTGTTCTTAATAATGGGGGTGCAGCACACACTGCCCTGTTAAGTCTTTGTTTTGGGTCTATATAGGTACAGTAAAAATGTTCTTTGTATATATGGAAATCTGTGGACCTGGTTCAAGGAAATAATGAATCACTACAATCTGCATAATAGCATAATAGCAGCTGTCAGCACAATACTTACTACAGTATCATTAAGCACGGTATTTTTAATGGTCTCAAAAAGTGATATAAATGAAGCTGTATTTCTTTAGCGGCACTTATTCTTTTCAATACAGAGGATATTTCTGGCGCATCCCCAACATTAAAAGTTAATTAAAAGCAAAAAGGAAAAAGCCTAGCAAGCCTGAGCCATGGAATGCAAATGTTTATTAAATCTGATTTTAAACAGATATAAATCATAATGAATTTTCTGTATGACGGCTTCACACAGCTTTCAGAAAGACTTAAGCAAGTGGCAAGCAGGACTGTTCTCCCTGAATGGAGATTTTGACAAACAGACATTGAAAGGAAAGAAATTCTGTGTGAACTGAAGCAGAGTTCCCCCCAAAAGTGGAAATTCCGCTTTAAGCACTCCTCACCCCCTTACATGCCACATTTGGCATGTAATTTGTTTTGGGGGGGGGTGTACCCGGTGTTCAGAGGGACTTCCTGTCCCACTTCCTTCTTCCGTCACCTGGCGACTCCTCCTCTCTCTATAGGCGGCCCCATCCCTCCTGGCAATCTTCTGGCACACGTCACAGACCCCAAAAATTGCCTGGCCACTAGGAATGCGCATGCGCAGTGCGTGCCCGGCCGTGAAGCCGCGAGCTGTCACGGCCGGTGCCCACACTTGCAATGACGGCGCCACCGGGAGGAGGGAGAGATGTGCGAGGCTCCGGGCGCTGCCATCGTTGGACCACGAAACAGGTAAGTTTTTGTTTATTAAAAGTCAGCAGCTATACTTTTTGTAGCTGCTGACTTTTAATAAACTAAAAAAAGAGTGGAACTTCAACAGGTAGGTGGCTTGGACTTGGCCACAAGGGCTTTTATAGTTGGGATATTTGCTGTGCAGCAAAGGCGCTCAACTAAACCAGGTGCAAATTAATATAGTGAAGGCCAATTAGCCTCTCAGTTTTGCAATGCGGCATCATTATATTGCAATATAATATTTCAACAATAGCCATCATTATCAGTGTGGTAATACGAGCCTGAAGGTTTTTGTAACGTAAATACTAAGCTTTCCGAGGAGGAGGAAGATGTTTGGCAGTCTGTCCTCTAATGACGGTATTGGAGAGAGCAGGAAATGTACATTTTATTATTAAAAACAAAAAACTGGGCTTTCTGGAATAGTTTTACTGCTCTCTTCCAGGATGTGTGCAGCAGCAGCCAACACTGCAATTGTGGAGGAGAAATATGATGTATGGCCATATTTAATAGCATAGAACCAGAAGCAGAGATGATGTGCTAAACCTATTACCCACCGCAACCAGATTTCACCTTCCATGAAAACTACTATGGGTTAAAGTGGTTCTAAAGGCAGAAGGTTTTTTTTACCTTAATGCATTCTCCGCACTAAAGTAGTTGTAAACCCCATTAATGAAATTTGACCTAGGCACATATATTTGTAGTGTTTACTTATCTCTCTCCAAAGCTCTAAGTGCCGTGTTTTTCTGCTGCTCCGTTCCTCTGTTATCAGCAAAGACACTTCTGACAAGTTATGAGATAACAGTAGCTGAAAATTTGTTGGGGAGGGGGGTTGGAGGTAGATAAGCAGAGAGCGTATCTATTCACAGTACAGCTCTGCATGTTCCTTTGTTCCTCTGCCTATGTGGGGAGGGGGGGGGGGGTTGTGCCTTAGCTCCAATCAGCTCTCACACAGTATAAGCCAACCCAGAACCAACTGCTGAATGAGGAAGAAAGACTTCTGACATGATCTGCACTTTGCAAAGACTGTAGAAAGGGGAAGACAGCAGATATACATGTAAAACTTATGTAGGGAGATTTTTTTCATCTTCATGCATCACCTGAGGCTGTTCACTTCACTGGGTATAGGAGAGGGTTTACATCCACTTTAAGGTACAAAACCTTCTGTGTCCAGGATCCCCCCTGCCCCCCTTATTATTGGAGCCCGATCTCGATCCAGAGCTGAGCACGAGAGCAGAGTCTCTCTCTCCCCACTGGCCATGGAGGCAGCAGCAGGAGCCAATGGCTCCTGCTGTTGTCAATTGCAGTCCGTGAGGAGAGGACAGGGGGCATGGCCAAACCACAGGCTGCTCTGTGTAAAACCATTGCATGGCGCAGGTAAGTATAACATGTTAAAAAAAATCTCTTTGCAATCACTTTAGGACTCTTAAGCTGGCCATAGATGGATAGAATTTCAAATGAACATTCTTGGGAAAAGTCTTAGGAAGCTTCGTATGAACATTCCCTTGCCGTTCAAAATACATGGTATTTAAATAAAATTTCCTCCCTGACCCTAAAAATGTTCTCATCACTGTGGTCGAAATCAAACATTGACCTACTAATTCTTAAAAAAATGAGTACACTTTTTCTAAGAATTTTTATTTGAAATTCCACCCATCTATGACCAGCTTTAGATTTGCCCTCAAACGATACCTAAACCCAGGAACAAAAATACAATATATTGCAGCTTACAGTCCTTAGATGTGTTGGCTGCATTAGTTTTATTTATTCATTTATTATTGGTAAATATATAGCGCCAACAATTCATGCAGCACTTTACAAATATATATACATTATTATTTATAGAGATCCAACAGTTTGTGCAGCACTTTACAACATGAGGGCAGTTGTACAGTTACAATACAATTCAATACAAGAGAAATCAGAGGGCCCTGCTCGTTATAAACGGTATATATATTCACATCAGTCCCTGTCTTCAAGGAAATGTACAGCCTAAGGTTCCTAAAGCCAGCCATAGATAGTGTGACTTTCTTTCCTGCAACCTATGGGGTTGGGGGAGTGGGGAAAGCCATCCCCACTGGGAGAACTTAGTGATTATTGTTAGCGGCTATAATAGCTGCTAGCAAAAATCGTATGTAAAAACCAGCAGGCTGGTTGTACTCAAGTTGATCGATTGACTTGGGTGCAATCAGTCTTCTCATACATGATTCAAACTGTCTCACATTCAGAATATGCATACTAAGGCCAAATCAGAGAGAAGCCACTTAACATACCAGCATGTCTTTGGAGGGTGGGAGGAAAGCCATGCAAGCACAGGGAGAACATGCAAACTCCAGGCACATTTGTGAGCTCAGCCCTTTTGCATTAGGGTGCGCACCCCAGAGCACAAACACACATGTGTATATCAGCAGAGCAGTGGACAGTGTCAGTAGAGCAGAAATTGGTGTCAGCAGGGCAGTGGATGGTGGCAGTAGTTTTTATTTTTTACAATATTATTTTTTATTTTTCTTTTACAATTTTTAGGATCCGAATTGGAGGGCTTTTGGTAAAATATTAAGGGTCTAAACAGAGAGAAAGGGACAGAGCTTCCCCAGTCCTTTTCTTTGCAACCTCCGAATGGAAAGTGCTCTTTGCTGAGCGGCTTTCTGTTCATTCACAAATTGAAGCACAGTAAACTGTTTGCTATGATTCAGCTAAAAATGAACACAGGATCGATCGGTAGAGATCACTCACTGTGTTCATTCATTCATCCATCCTGAAGCATTCCCCGCAGCAGCCAGCAGGAGAGTAGAGGAGGGAAGCTGGCAGCACTGCAGGGAAGAGACAGGGCTTGCAAGGAAGCAGGAAGAATCGGCACCGCACGGGGGTGATTAGGGTGTGCCCAGGCACACCTGACACACCCTGTGCGCACGCCTATGCCCAGGCAGATAGTGTTGTGTTTGGGATTTGAATCGATGACCCCATTACTGTCAGGCAGGCGTGCAAACCACTATGCTTCTTCTTTATTCAAGCTAAGAACATTCCCAGCAAGAACAGAAAATATCTGATACCTTATATGGCTTAAAGCGGAGTTCCACCCACATTTGAAACTTCCTTTGATCGTATTCCTCCCCCTCAGGTGTCACATTTGGCACCTTTTGGGGGGAGGGGGAAGAGGATACCTGTCTTTGACAGGTATTCTTTTCCCACTTCCGGGAGCCCGGCCACGGCGCATCACGTCAGCAGCCCGGCTCCCTCTGCCGCCTCCGGGCCACTGACAGAGCGTAGCACGTTTCGCGTATGCGCAGTAGGTGCCCAGCCCCGAAGCCAAACGGCTCCACTACCGGGTTCCCTTACCCGCAATGGCCGCGGCTGCACCTGATCAGCCAATCCGAAGATCGGCGGTGGTGCTGACATTGCTGGACTCCAGGACAGGTAAGTGTCCTAAAGTTAAAAGTCAGCAGCTACTGTTTGTGTAGCTGCTGACCTTTAATTATGAAATCGGTGGCGGACCTCCGCTTTAACCTGTACAGAACCGCGCTATAGCCGAAAGACGGCTACAGCGCGGCTCTGAAAATCCAGGAGGACGTCCATGGACGTCCTCCCTCGTGCGCGCCCCCCGCGCGCACTCGCAGCCTGCGGCGGCGCGCTCTTGCGGCCGCCGCACGCTGCATGGGCGTGTCCGCGGGTCGGGCGGACTCGATGTCTGCCCGAGACCCGCCGATCACCTGTAGCAGCCTCAGAACGGGGAACCGTTTACATCGGCGGTTCTCCGTTCTGTGAATGGGACATAGCAGATCTACTGATCCCTGTCACTGGGATCAGTTAGATCTGTTATGTCCCGACCAGCCCCACCCCCCCACAGTTAGAACACACCCAGGGAACATTTCTTAACCCCTTCACTGCCCCCTGCTGGTTAACCCCTTCACTGCCAATGACATTTACACAGTAATCAGTGGACATTTAAATTTCTGATCGCTGTATAAATGTCATTGGTCCCAAAAAAGTGTCAAAAACGTACGACATGTCCGCCCCAATATCACAGTCCCGATAAAAATCGCAGATCGCCGCCATTACCAGTAAAAAAAAAAATTAAAGTAAAAACGCCATAAATCAATGTCCATAGTTTGTAGGCGCTATAACTTTTGCGCAACCCAATCAATAAACACAGATTGCGATTTTTTTTCCAAAAATATGAGGAAGAATATATATCGGCCAAAACTGATGAATAAATTAGTTTTTTTATTTTTTATTTTTGGATATTTATTATAGCAAAAAGTAAAAAATATTGGTTTTTTTTTCAAAATTGCTGCTCTTTTTTTGTTTATAGCGGCAATCAGAAATGACGCAGAGGGGATCAAATACCACCAAAAGAAAGCTCTATTTGTGGGAAAAAAAGGACGCAAATTTTGTTTGGGTACAACGCCGCACGACCGCGCAATTGTCATTCAAAGAGCGACAGCGCTTAAAACTGAAAATTGGTTCGGGCAGGAGGGGGGTTTAAGTGCCCAGTAAGGAAGTGGTTAAGATGGTCATAGATGGAACGAAACCAGACTGCTGGTAAATTTCCATTCAATCAGTGCCTGCAGCCAAGCTTATGTTTATCAGTGCATTGTAATGGTGGAGAAATCCCTGCTGTCAGAATACAATAGCAGTGAGGAGTATTCCTTCATCTACCTCCCTTGTGTGGATGGTGGAATACATCCAGTTTCGCCCCCCATCCCCCCAGACTGTTGTCTGAGGTCATCTATGGCCAGCTTTAGAATAGATGGCAATGTGAAGATAAAGGACAAATTGGGGACAATTCGTTTTTTCTATAGTGCATACAATGCAGAACACAAGCCCTTAGGTATTTAACTCTTTGTTAGGACAGAAAGTGTGCACATCTACTTTACAACTGACAATGAGATCTGCCAGTACAGTACAGACATGGCACAGCAGGGGAGAGCTAGATAGAACCGCGATTTTAGCATCTCAAATGTGCGTTCTGCGATTTGTTTTTCACACCTCTGTGCTTTGAAATCGTGGGCAGAATCGCAAATCTGCCCGCGATTCAAAATGCCAAGGTGTGAATGCAGCCTAAGCAAATGGGATCTGCATGTCTTTTGTGGCCTCCAAGGCCCATGATTCATGGCTGTCAGTGAGCAGAGTAAAGACAACACATCACAGAGATCAATTTACTGCCACATCATGTTATTTCAATAAGAGATAGTATGGATGGATGGACATGGTGTGACCTTTGGAGAATGATGTAAACAAATGGGCAGTAAATACCCTTATCTCTTATCCCCCTTCTTTGTGTGAAGATTTACCAATCTGCTTATCTACTGTGCTGCCAATACTCAAGACAAAAAGAAAAGGAGGCCTGGGCTGAATGAGAAAAAAAAAATCAACCCTGGAAAGTCAAAAGGTAAGAAAGATTACATACAGTATAGGTGATGGATGTGCCTTTCCTGGGCTCTACATGAAGAGCTCTCCTAGGCGAGGGGCCTGCTTAGGGAAGCAATACAAAAGCACAAGGACTTGCAGCATCTCGCACAGATGTGGCGTAGGACAGTGAAAAACGATACTTCACTGATCCCCTTTCAGTACTGGGCTGATTGGTTCAAAATCCCTTTCTGCCAAAAGCATCAAGAAGCATTCCGCATACATCAGAACAAGAGCGGTGAGCCTACTTTATGATCTCCAGGTGTGATCTGTATTGCATACTTTAGCTCAGGTTGGTGCAATGTAGGTATGCATATTTCCTACCTGGGGAAGCTGAAAATCATTGCTGCTTCCAGCAATGGGCAGACAGAAGTAGTGATGCTGCGCCCAGGGCAACCACCCCTTCTGCCTGCCCCTTGTCCCCGTCCTGATAGCCATAATCTCCTGGGTCTTGTGCTGAGTGACTGCACTACTGCTGCACACTGATCACCGGCGGCGCTCACTCAGCACTGCTGCCATTCATAGAATGCCTGAAATTTTTTGAACGAATACAAGGCCTCTGTGATTGGATTGGTTGAGATAGTGGTGTCACCACCTATCCTCACCACCTCTTCCACTCAGAGAATGGCTGCTGCCTGGCTGTGCCACTCAACGCAACTCCATTGTGAAGAAAACCTCCTCTGAAGTGTCTTTCAAAATCAACACTTAGATCGGTCAGAGATCATTCAAATCTCATCCGGTTCAGCAGGGTTCAGCCGAAATTCGAACCATCTATGGGCAGGCTGATTGTACCAATTGACTTGGGTACAACCAGCATGTCGGATTTCTATGTGCGATTATTGGAAGTGGCTATAGCCATTAGCAATAATCACTGTGTTCTCCTGGCAGGAATGCCCCCCACCCACCACCACTGGGAGATCACAATAGCTCTGCCGGATGGATTCCCCCAAAAATCAAGCAATTTTCTTTCCTAAAACCTGTAGTTGCAAGAAAGAAAATCGCACCATCTATGGCCTACCTTATGCTAGTGTCAATATATTGTGCAGAATACAAGTCAGACAAAAATTGAGATCTGAGACGGTACCTACATAGAACAATATCCCTTATTAGACTAATGACTCAAATTATAACATACATAAAATGTCCAAAATTTCCTTGGGGCCTCTTGCATAAAGAAAATTGTATCACAAAGGGCATGTATAGTATTGAACTGTACATTACACTACTGAGCAACCAAAGGATTCTCAAGAATAGTCAATTAAAGAATATATCTCAGTTATATAGAAAGCAAATACTTTTAAAGATATCCATAAATGTAATGAGTCATATTGAATCCTCATCACCACCACCACCAATGTCACAATATCATCATCATCATCATCATATCATCATCATCATCAGGCACTCCTTATTTCTACCAGGGTCAGAGGTGGTTTATTCCAGTCATATGTGAAATTCTAAGATCATCTTGTACTGAAAATATGCCTGCAAGTCATAGAAAATAGGGAGGGTTATTTACTAAAGGCAAATCCACTCTGCACTGCAAGTGCACTTGGAAGTGCACTGAAAATGCACATGGAAGTGCAGTCACTGTAGACCTGAGGGGGACATGCAAGGAAAATAAAAAACAGCATCTTTGATTGCACATGATTGGATGATATGAAATGAGGGGAAGCTGTGCTGATTTCTATCTCCCCCTCAGTTCTATATGACTGCACTTCCAAGTGCACTTGTGGTGCAGATTGGATTTGCGTTTAGTAAATCAACCCCATTGTGTTACACCTTAATGATCCACCAGCAAGGTAAGGGTGGAAAATATCTATCACTGCAACCAGCATACAATGGTTTTGCATAAAAAATGCATGTGTTATATTCAAGATTTAAATGGTATACTGTGTGAGATGCAATATTCCTGTTACACAAGTCAAAAATGCACTCAATGTCACAGGCGAAGTGGGTATATTGCCACATTTAAGATGCCATAATGGTGTTTGTACTGTATATACTAGCAAACGATGACCACTGTGTTCATGTTAGTTGTGTAAGTTCTTTGAGAGTCACTAAATGGTAAAGTATGTGCTTTTAGGTTACAGGCAGTGATAGGTGGGGTCCCCATGGGAGTAGCACGACAGTCCAGACATGTTTCACCATCAGGATTCCTCGGAGGGATATGTTCTTTTGTTAACTATTCGTGAGAATCTTCAATAGGATTTCTTGGAGAGATATGCGCTCTTATTGACTATTCATGAGGCAGTGTAATCTACAGTTGTATACTAATCATGGACTTTGTGATATAGTTTTCAATATAAATGGGACCCCACTGTGATTTTAGATGTTTGTCTGCATTTTAATTTAAAGTATTGGTCTAGAAAATATTGTATTATATTTTTACCATCAATAATCCTAGATCTCACTGTGGGGGTAATTTACTAAAGCTTGAAAGTGCAAAATTTGGTGCAGCTCCACACTAAAACCACAGCTTCAAGGTTTTATTGTCAAAGCTTGATTGAACAAGCTGAGGTTAGAAGCTGATTGGCTAGCATGCACAGCTGCACTGGTTTTTGCACTCTACAGCTTTAGTAAATCAACCCCTACGTCACGTGTCTGACTTGTATTCTTGAATGTTCACGTGGGACTAATGGTGGTCTGTTTTTTTGCTTAAAACAAGGTGCAATAGTCAAAAATGTTAAAGAATCAATCTGTTGTGACCCATGCAACATGTGGTCAATCATCAATCTGTTGTGACCCATGCAACATGTGGTCAACCATCAATCTGCTGTGACCCATGCAACATTCAGTGTTTCCTCCAGCTGACCCCTAGGTCACTACAGCAAACAGTAGGTCATTGGGAGGAACAGAGTGGCATTTGGTGGCATGGGCAGCAAGGGAAGTAAGTATTTTCTTTATTCTCTTAGTGAGATTATTTTGGCAACTTTGGTAAAGAAAGAGAGTTGCTTTGAGTTAACGTTTTTGGGTGAGCCAAACAAAGCTAGCACTTTTGATCCAATTTGTTGTACTTGGATATATTTTGCTAGAGGCGCAAAGTAGATTTTTTTTTTTTTTTGAAAAGGTGGACAGATCAAAGAATTCTGATGCTAGCACATCCAATCATAGAGTCAGCAGGCGCTATTCAGGACAACTAGGGTTCCTCCGGAGGTTGCCAGGGGTTCCTTGAGCAATAAGCAACTTTTGCATCTCAGATGAGTAACCACTATAAACAATGTCTTTTTAGCTATCTGTGCTACTGTGAGCTTTTGCTATAGAAATTATTAGCAGGGGTTCCCTGAACCTGGAAAGTTATTGCAAGGGTTCCTCTATGTTAAAGGTTGAGATTTAAGAGCTAGGTACTTGTCCGCTGACCATAATAGGAATAAAAGGAGCTAGCTGAAATGTTCTGGGTTCTTCAGCTACCTGGCTCCTGATATTTGATCAACCCTGTATTACAGTTATATTCAATGTCACTTTTCACATGACCTCAGTCTTCCCTTTGATGTACACCTATTTGAGGCCAAAGCGTCATTCGTGACAAGCATGAGACAATGGAGAAAAAAGAATTTGAGAACTGCTGCCGTAGACACCACTTCACTCCATTCTTTACTTTCTCCTTGTGTACATATGTATGTAGATGACGACGTGTGTACAAATCTATTTGCACAGGGGAGTGGTGGGTGGATGTTCTCAATAAGCTCTCCTCCCAATTAAAAATATAGAAAACATCAGGTGTGTGCCAAACTGGCCAAAGTTGTCAGGCTAGCACAAATGGTTAAAGAGATCGAAAAAGTAAACAACATTCCAATGACAATTAATATTAATTGGATTAAGTTGTATGTTGCAGAAACTGGGTCAGTGTTGAATTAATTTCATTATATAAACCAATATGGAGCCTAAAAAAAATGGACAAATAAGAGGGGGAAAAAAAAGTGTAGTGGCAGAGTGCTTTCTGATTGCTCTACACAATGAATAAGGGGACTGAGCTTTATTGGCTATATTGTTCCCTAAACATAACTACTGTTCTGAAAAGCAGAACTCTAGGCATTTTTTTGTATTTATTTCAGGTGTATATACTAAAGTTACCATCTCTGAAGTATATTCTATTGCCGGATCACTCCAGTGTCCTTTAAAATAACTACTTTTGTTGATACCAGATACTAGAGCTCTCCCTGTACCTTTGGCCCCCAACCTCTATGAAAACTGCTGCCATTTATCCACCCTTGTTCTCACCTTTGTCCATTCCCAGAATGCCTGTATTGTCAGTATTCTGTGAGCCATTTACATACAAGAGTTTCTATCAGAGAGAGACAGTCTGAAAGCAAAAGGCTCCTGCTCCGCTATCTTTAGATATTCCAATGTTCTGCTTTGACATGGGTGCTCGTTGTTATACAAATCTGTTAATATTCCCTGTTAAACAGTTAAGCATTTCTGAAACATAATAAAATAAAATCTCAAAACCATTATAATCTTCTTTAAATGGGTACTTGTTGCCATGTGAAAATTGTAGAACATTGAAACACTATCAATGCAAATAATATGTAGGCAGGTAAAAACTAAAAACTTTACACAGCTGAAGACAGACGCTCCTGGGACCAAGGTAGCATTGTTTTTTGTGTTGGACGCCATGAAAACATCTAAAGTCAGACTCATTGTTGAAGCCACCGGGTCTCCCAGAAATCCCCTGGAGTAAGTGGGGATGGAGCATGCATTTCCACTATGGTAAGCATTACTGTGCACCAATGGGGCTGCCAGTCACCAGAGTCAAGCTGGCCATACAACAGTGGAATCTTTGTTTGATTTCATTCGTTTTTGAAACGTTCATTTGATTAGGTGAGTGGGGTAAAATCTTTGTCTATTATAGAGCAAAGTGGCCAGAATATCTGAAGGAGTAGAATGGAAGGTTTGAATTTGATTGTGACTTGTATTTGGGAAAAATTGTTCTTCTAGTTGTATTGTAGTTGTAATTGTACATATTGGCATAAAACCTGTTTAAATATGCTTTGAATTCCATTTAAGTAGTAGATCTGAATGCATATTTAAGGTTCTTCAAATAAAATTAGTTGAGTCAATGATGGCAAGAAATAATATTCTGCCAAAACTTTTTTCAATGAAAAATGTAACCATGCATAGCCAGCCTTAGTGCTGCCTTATGTCCACATGGTTCCTAATTGATGTGAAGGGGCAGGGGGATCCCATGATGTTCCAGGGACTTATATCAGTGAAGAGGGCTGATAGTACGTCAGTAGTTCTGCTACCTTACAATATCAAAGTTAAAGTTACACTGTAGCATTAGCTAGCTAAATTTACTGTAAGGCTTAGGCACCTTTTCAAGCTTCGAGCATGGGGCCACTATAGAAAAGAATGGGATTCTTGATGTTGAAAGTTGTTTAAGGAAGTGCGTGAAAATGAGTGAGAAAACGCTCAAGTGTGAATGGTGGATTATAGTGAATTATTTATAGTTTACAATGATTTCCAATTGTCCAGAAACAAATCTTAACCATCCATACACTAAGCATATTAAACGGAAGGCCTGCCCTACTAAGCCCAAAACAGACGTGAAAAGAGAATTAAACATGTAATAGGCACTTGTAGTCAGTCAAGCTTGTGCTTCCATATTCATAAGCTGCATATTTATGTATAAACCAATGTAAGGTAACATGGAAAAGTATTAATTATGATACAGATGAATGGAGCGGTGTGATACCTTTGGGATCTCCTCAGTTAATTTCCCTATTGAAACCAGAACTATTAATTGTGCATGTATGGGAGCATATACCTCTTCTGCTTGACTAGCACAGGAATAAAAGAGGTCTTCTCCCAAGAGAGGAGAATTATAATACAGGAGCATATACACAGAGAAATGGCATTGCTGCCTTGACACAAGACTTTATCAAGTAAATTGCTACTTCATTATTCTAACATCATTAGAATATTGTAACATCAATGGGACCATTGTAGATAAAGACAACGGGGACCCCGGTGCTGTGATTATAAACAGGCCCCCTTTTATCACAATATAGTTAGTGAAGGGACACAAGAGGTGGTCCATAGCCATTGGTTTACTCCCTGGCATTGAAGGTATTGAAAGTGGAAATGCTTTCTGTAACTAATATCTGATTGGTTGCTATATCACATATAGTTGTTAAGGTTGAATAAAGACATTAGTCCATCCAGTTGTGTTTTCTCCAGTTTCTTCAGTTTAAATAAATTTGCCCTTTTAAGCTGGGCATACACTATACTATACAATCCATACATTGGCTGAAAGCGCTGATCAGTAGCGATTGGCCGGCTTCTGATGGACCAACTCCAGTACACAACTCCAGCCGAATGTCGGACGGTTTATATTGAACCAGCCAATGCTGCCCAACATTCGGCCTGTGTGTACTGGGCTTAAAATCTACCATCAACTATATAGTGCGGGGCCTGCATACATTGATACTAATGGAATTGCATTGTATTCTGAATACGTGTCAGAATACAAAGACACAGCGGCGAGGATTTTCCCATCCATATTGAATGTGTGGATGGGGGACTTGGGCAAATGGTTGAATGAAAAAAAACTGACTCATCTACAGCCAGTTTATGAGTGCCTTATTCACGCACACATGAACTTTAATGGCATCCCAGTCTTAGTCCGTAGGGTTCAATATTGAGTTGGCTCACCCTTTGCAGTTATAACAGCTTCAACTCTTCTGGGAAGGCTGTCCACAAGGTTTAGGAGTGTCTATGGGAATGTTTGACCATTCTTCCAGAAGCGCATTAGTGAGGTCAGGCACATAGCACAAAAGAAGGTCCATAAAGACATGGATGTGCGAGTTTGGGGTGGAGGAACTTGACTGGCCTGCGCAGAGTCCTGACCTCAACCCGATAGAACACCTATTGGATGAATTAGAGCGGAGACTGCGAGCCAGGCCTTCTCATCCAACATCAGGGCCTGACCTCACAAATATGCTTCTGGAAGAATTATCAAACATTCCCATAAACACACTCCTAGACCTAGTGGATGGCCTTCCCAGAAGAGTTGAAGCTGTTATAGCTGCAAAGGGTGGGCCAACTCAATATTGAACCCTAAAGACTAAGACTGAGATGCCATTAAAGATCATGTGCGTGTAAAGGCAGGTGTCCCAATACTTTTGACAAAGAAGTGTATGTGAACAAGCACTCATAAGCTGGCTGTAGATGAGTCTGTTTTTTTTTTTCATTCAACCAGTGTAAAATAATACCCAATACTTTTGACAATATAGTGTATATTGCGGTAACTGGTGGTTTTTACACACTGGAAGAATGTCAGCTGCGTTTAGGGCACACAGAAAACAATTGATTTCTATGTGCCCTATTCACACTGCAATGCAGCTGTGGTTTAGTAAGCTGCGATAAAATGCAGACATGCAGAATTTCATCACGGCGCACAGGAAGGCACCACATGCCATTGTACAGCAGCACAACACACCGTGCTGCTGTATAGTGACATGAATTAGATGTCACTTTTGTGCACTTCAAATAAAGTTCAGATGAAAAAAAAAGGGATGCAAGAAATGCACACCACACCGCCCCCTACTGCCGGTTCACTGTAGCCGGAACACTAAACGCTACCATGTGCATAGATGGTATGGAACTGGCCCTAAAGCAGAATGTACATAGATAGTTCAATCAGATTGTATAGTGGATGGCTATTATTAGATACAAATTCAATAAACACAACAGAGACCTCATTCACACACTGATTACCTCTAGACAACTTTGTTTTGTTTCTCCACTACTGATACAGTCTCACCATTACCTGAATGATAACCGATATATGTAACATTCACTGACTGTGACCTTTACATAGCAGATTCTATTGAAATATTCAGTTTCACAGGCGTAGGTAAAGGATAAATGTATATATCCAGTTTCATGGCTGATATCTCTTATTTCAGAAGAACTGGCTTGTATTTTATAGCACATTTCAAAGCTGAATTCTGGGAAAAGTAAAAGTCCTCCCTTGCAGTGCACTTCAAGGGTTAAACATTGGTTTAGGTCCAAGGGACGGGAAAAGCAGTCTTACGTACCTGATCCTCAGCGCTGCAAGACGGGTCCCAGCTGCCCCTTCTCCCCTGCACTCCGGCAGTCAGGTGCCCCTGACGTCAAAAGGACTGATGTAGGGATAGTCCACTGCCAGAGCATAGGGGAGCGCAGTTTGCTGGGAGAGCAGAGGATCAGGTAAGTAAAAGTTCTTTTACCATCCCCTAGACCAGGGGTCTCCAAACTCTCCAAACAAAGGGTTAGTTTACTGTCCTTCAAACTTTAGTGGGGCTGCACTGTGGCCCGTGGGAGTAGAAAATGTCATGGTGTCACTGGAAGTAAACAGTGTCCAATTGTGGGTGTCAATGGAAGAATAGTGCCCCATCATTGGTATCAGTGGAAGGAATAGTGCCCCATCATTGGTGTCAGTGGGAGAAATAGTGCCACATCATTGGTGTCAGTGGAAGGAATAGTGCCCCATCACTGATGTCAGTGGGAGGAATAGTGCTTCATCACTGGTGTCTACACCGTGATAAAGAGGGTGACTGTGGTTACTACC
>BLSH010428814.1:662454-688100 GCA_018402905.1 Glandirana rugosa | reverse complement strand
AGGGGAGAGGGAGAGAGAGAGAGGGGGGAGAGAGGGGAGAGGGAGAGAGAGAGGGAGAGGGGGGAGAGAGAGAGGGAAAAAGAGAGAGAGGGAGAGAGAGAGAGAGGGAGAGAGAGAGGGGGGGGAGAGGGAGAGAGAGGGAGAGGGAGGGAGAAAGAGAGAGAGAGGGAGAGAATAGACACATTACAAAGTAGTATTAAACACCAAAGCAACTATTTATTATAGTGCAGCTGAAAGACCGCTTTCACACTGCAGCGCTGCAAAAACTGCCCATAAAATGGCGATCATTTTTGCAGCGCTTTTCAAGCACTAGCTGTGGGCTTTTTTAAGGTCACATGACAACATGACCTTTAGGGCTCTTTCACATGAGCGGATGGTTCGGGTCCGCCTGTCAGTTTTTCAGGCGGACTCGAACGGACGCTCCATTGTCCTCTATGGAGCGATGGATGTCAGTGGTGACATGTCCGCTGACACCCGATCCACTCCAATCCGCCAAAAACAGATGGATGGAAACCCTATTTTCCATCTGCCTGGTGGATCGGATCGGATGAACACAGACAGACGGTCCATGTTCATCTGATCCTCCATAGAGGAGAATGGAGCTGTGACAGGTCAGTCACTGCAGAGACTGTCCTGTCATCTGCCAGCTCAGCGGGGATAAACAGATGGATCCCCGCTGAGCAGCTCCGCTCGTGTGAAAGGGGCCTAAAGCAGAGTTCCACCCAGGTAAAAGTTAGCAGCTACAAAAAGTGTGATGTGTCTTTTATGTGTCTTTTATGTGTCTTTTGTGTGTCTTTTGTGTTGCTTCCATTAGTAGAAATCCTCTTATGCACCCCTCCCCAGCAATCTTCCAGTGCAGAAGGCTTTAATAAAACCTGGGAGCTGCCAAAGGCATTCACCAATGGTGCCCTAACTATGCCTGCCCTTTCTGCCCAGCTCCTCCATTCATGAAAGCAGCACCAGTTTTACTTAATATCCCCTTAGGCTTTAAATTTCCTTTGCAAACCCAGATTATATATTATATTGTAAGAGTAGCGGTGACATCATCACTTTACTGTACAGAAAGCAGAAGTGTGGGTGGAGTCCAGCAGCTCCACCCACTAAAGTCTGCCTGCAGAAAACAACAGGAGGGGGCGGAGACCAGATCAGTCACCCTGCACAAGGAGAGAGAGCAGCAGAGAGCGGTCCTTATTACAGGAATTCCTACACAGAGGGGAAGTCTCACACTGCAGGATTACTGCACAGATCTGGAAGAAATACACAAAGTGCACCAAGATTAAAGTGGTTGTAAACTTAAAAAAACAAAAAACCTGCAAGACAAAGGCATAATGAGCTAGTATGCATCACATACTAGCTCATTATTAAATACTTACCTTAGAACGAAGCTACTGCAGCGGTCCCCGCACACTGCTGTGACCAGCGACATGCTTCTTCTAGGTTCGCGGGCTCTGACACTGGGATTGGCCGGAGCCGTCACGGCTTCAGTGTGCGCGGGAGCCGCCAGTCACGGCACAGGTCCTGAAGAAATGGCACCATCGGGCTGTTTCTTCAATGCACATGTGCTGATGGTGTCGACACATGCGGATACAGTGAATATCTCCTAAACTGTGCAAGTTTAGGAGATATTCATAGTACTTACAGGTTAGCCTTATTATAGGCTTTCCTGTAGGTTAAAGTGGTGTAACAGAGTTTACAACCACTTTAAGTTGTACACAAGCCCTTGTATAGAGACAATATTTGCTTATTTTAGAGTTTAGCCTTAACCACTTCAGCCCCGGTAAGATTTCCCAGGTTAGGACCAGAGCACTTTTTGCGATTTGGCACTGCGCCGCTTGAACTGAAAATTGCACGGTCGTGCGACGTTGTACCCAAACAAAATTGCTTCATTTTTTTCCCACAAATAGAGCTTTCTTTTGGTGGTATTTGATCACCTCTGCGTCATTTCTGATTGCCACAATAAACAAAAGAAAAGCGACAATTTTGCAAAAAAAAATGTTTTTCTTACTTTTTGCTAAAATACAAATCCAAAAAAAATATAAGAAAACATTTTTTTCATCGGTTTTGGCCGATTTATATTCTTCCTCATTTTTGGTAAAAAAAATCACAATCAGCGTTTATTGATTGGTTTGCGCAAAAGTGGCCGCGTTTACGGATGATGAGAATTAATTTCTGGGGTTTTTATTTATTTTTTATTTTTTACTAGTAATGGCGGCGATCTGCGATTTTTAGCGGTACTGCGATATTGGGGTGGACATGTCGGACCATTTTGACACTTTTTTGGGACCAATGACATTTATACAGCGATCAGAAATTTAAATGTCCACTGATTACTGTATAAATGTCATTGGCATTGAAGGGGTTAACCTGCAGGGGGTAGTGAAGGGGTTAACTGTGTTCCCTGGGTGTGTTCTAACTGTGAGGGGGCTGGGCTACCATGGGCATGAGAGATCTAACTGATCCCAGTGACAGAGATCAGTAGATCTCCTATGCCCCCACTAACAGAGCGGGGAACCGCAGTGTTTACATCGGCGGTTCCCCGTTCTTTGGCTGTGGCCGCTCATCGTGGTTCGCCGGCAGACATCAGGTCCGCCCGAGCCGCGGGCACACTCCTCAGGAGTACGGCGGGCAGGCGCGCCCCCTAGCGGCCACCCGCAGATCGCCGCTTTTGTGCGGCGATTCACGGGACATGTTCACACTGCCGCTGTGAATATACGGTAAGCAGTGTGGAAGTAGTTAATTAAAATACTTGTTTGTATCCAATGGTGGCCATACACACTTTGATAAAAGATCAATTTCTTTCACGATCAATTTCTTCCATTAGCAATTATCCATCAATAGTTGATAACCCCTTTGCTCAGTATGCCACATATGAGGAAGTGGATTTCAATCAATAGTCAAGGCTGACTGTACACTATACAATCTGATGGGACAATATCCTTTAGATACAACATATACATTGTACATTCACATCAGTCCCTACCCTCAAGGAGCTAACTATCGAAGGTCCCCAACTCACATTCATACATATACTAGGGCCAATTTAGGATCCAATTAACCTACCAGCATGTCTTTGGAGTGTGGGAGGAAACCGGAGAACCTGGAGGAAACCCACGCAGGCAAGCTCCAGGCAGGTAGTGTCGTGGTTGGGATTCAAACCAGCAACCCTTTTGCTACTAGGTGAAAGTGCTAACCACTCCACCACTGTAGTTTTGGTAAATCAAAATTTGATTGTAATGTTTACAGTGAGAAAATATGACAATAAGATCTCTGTTTCCACCATGCAATCTCAATCTGATCAGAATATGATTTTATTCATAAACAAAGTATTTCAGTGCAGCTGATCAATGCAAAATGATCAATAATTTTATACCTGGGCCAATCAAAACTTTGACTGAAATTTCTGATTTGAGTGCTTTGATTGTATCGCACATTGACTGGCTAAAAAAATCAAAATGTGTATGGCCACCATTATTGCTGCTGATCTGCAGTCTCCTGTATTAGTTTAGCCAGCTGTGAAGTCACAAGGAGTCACAGCCGGCTTCCCTCAGTTAGCATGGCGGTGTGTGGGACATGAGGACTGGTGAAGAACTATCCCAGTTGAAGACATTGCGGGATCCCTGGACAGGTAAGTGTCCTTTTATTAAAAGTCAGCAGCTACAGTATTTGCATCTGCTGACTTTCATTTTTTGAGGGGAGAGGGGTACTGAAGAACGAGGTGAAGTTTTGCTGATTTCCATCAACCAGTCATGTGCAAGGAAAAATACGGTATCTTCCTTGCACATGATTGGGTATCCTTTACAGGGTGAAGCTTCAACTCATTTACTAAGCTCTGGGGAAAATTTCCTTGCAAAGTGCAACTTCCGTTACAAAATGAACAGCCTATTTGCCTTTAGTAATGGGAATATTTGTATGGACATTTGTTTGAAAATCTATTAGTGTATAGCCAGCTATTGAAAGCAATAGCCATCAGGGCCGTCTTTAATATTGATAGGACCCTGTGCAAATATTTTATTGGGCCCTTCCGAATCCATGTATCAACTATTTACGGGAGGTGCGGGCTCAAGAGGCACCTTCTTTGGGCCCCACAACAACGACTGGACCCAGGGCAGCTGCCCCTTTTGCCCTGTGTTAAAAACGTCCTTGATGGCCAGTACAACCAGTACTTGGGTAAACATGTGCCTTTGTAAAGATGATTTACGAATGGAGGACGGGCGGATGAATGAAAGGTCCATCTCCTCCATTCATAGATCACTTTCCTTTCATGGATTCTGTAGCACGGCTTCTATAAATGGAGGGGGATCAGAAAGGGTGGGCATATTCGGGACGCTTGACAAGTTCATATGACAGGTCCCTCGATTCATATTAAAGCCCAACATCGGGAAACTTGACATTATCCCATGTAGTGGGGCTGTGCCCGAACTGCAAAGGTTAGCTGCTTGTTCGGTCTAGGGTAGAGGAGAAGAACTTTTACTTACCTGATCCTCCACTCCCCTGGAAGACGGCGCTCCTCCATGTTCCAGCGGTGTCATCATGTCCAATGGAGGACTATATGGACCCTGCATTGGTCTAGATAATGTCAAGACCTTACCGCTTATACACACCCTGGGGACCAGTCTATCAGCACAGAGGAGCCAAGGATCAGGTAAGTAAATCTTCTCTTTGTCCCCTAGGCCTAAATCAGCACTAACCTCACCTAAACAATATCAACCCCAAAATTAGTGCAGTACAAATATTCCTATAGTGCTTAGTGCTAAAAATAATCCTCCAAAATGCAATATACTAATGCCTTAAAAGTGCAAGTGCAACATAATATCCAAATATTACGTAATATTCAATTCAATTAGTATAAAAAAGTTGGTGTCAAAACAATGTCTTAAAGCAGAGTTCCAGCCAAAAATACAACTCTATCTTAAACAAAAGACCACCCCACCCCCCTCATTTTTGGATATATATATTTTTTCTATTTGATGTTTTACCTTTTGTTGAGTCCAAAGGTGTACTTCTGTCCTAACCAGTGGCGGCTGGTAGTTTGTTTTCTTTCGGGGGGCGGCAACAACCACCCCAACTCGGTCGCCGGATGCACACCCCCCAGCTCCCGCTCATTTCCGCTTGGTCGGGTCACCTGCACCCCCCTGGTGGTCTTGCGGCCGGTCGGTCATCCAGCCCCGCTCTTACCCCATCTAGGATGCGGGCAGGCAGCGCTCCTACGGGTGACGGGCGGGCGTCTCCTCCTTCATCCTTCTAGGCGTCCAAAAGGGTTGCCTGTCCTTTCAGCCAATTAGGTGACGGGTCTCAGGACCCGCTTCCTGATTGGCCAGGAGGAGGATCAGTGCGAGAATAGCGAATATTAATTTGCTATTGTCACACAACTGGGTGGGCTCGGAGTGCAGTGCTCTGCGTCCGAGCCCACCCTTTTTTGAATTAGAGGCCCAGGCTCTAATCACATGCTTCAAACCCCCCCATTGCAATCCATGCATCCAGCATGTAGATTAGGGGGCTGGACGCATGGATGGGGGGGGGGGCAGCTCCTAATGGACGGACCGCCACTGATCCTAATCCCCCTGCGGTGAGGTACGTCATTTTCCCATCTGCACCCCCCCCCCCCCACCCCGCCACCTTCTGAGACCTGTGTGTGTCCCAGAAGGGGCCATGCAAAAAGCACAGTGCGACTTGCACATGAGCAGTAGGAGACCGGCTGTGAAGCCTGAAGGCTTCACCGCTAGTTTCCCTTAGATGCAACAGCAGCACCTGCGCCCGAGCCCATGGACGAATCGGCTTTGAGGGGGGGGGCTGACATAGCTGGATTACTGGACAGGTAAGTGTCCTTATAATAAAAGTCAGCAGCTACAAATATATAAACTATGAAAAAATATATATATATATATATATATATTTTTTTTTTGAGGCTGGAACTCCCCTTTGAGCATGTCCATAAACATGTAAAAGAAACATTTGTATCAATCAATAACAAAACAGTTTCTTAGATGCATCTTTTTCCATCCCTGTGCAATATGTCATAAACAATAAACAAAGGTGATCATGCAATCCACCACCAGTGCTCTCTGGCTGCTCACCTCCAGTTTTAACTCCTATTTTCCTAGAAAGGTAAAACTTGCCCTCCTTCACAGGTGTTTTCAGTAAAACAGAAAACATAACAGCTAGTGCTTTCTGATTAAAAACTGTATTCTTGCCAATTAAAGCATATGCCATCACACTTACATAAAAGGCAATAAGAGCCATGCCAGCTGTTATGAACTTGAACAGGATCCACCAGTTCCCCGCCGTGTGATTAGTAATGGCCAAGGGATAGTGTCAACTAGTCAGCTCCTAACTCCATACGCGTTGCGTCCTGGGTGTGGACTTCTTCAGTGGGGTCATGTTTACTTTGTCCTTTCCCCCTCCCTCTTCCACAAATGCTAACAATGTTTGCTGTATTTTTTACCATTTTTCTTTTTTTTTGGTGAATTGCCTTCACTTCCAGGTTCTCTGCCTAGACTGGGCCCACAGCCTCCTGGGATTGCTATGCCACTATATTAGTAGGCTACAATTTGTGCACGTGTGGCAGGTGCCCTTACATGCACAGAAATGCCATGGGGTACTACAGTGCCCATCCCATTGGTGCACACACGGGGCAATCCAACGCTCTTGTACACAGATGCATCACTGGTCTCTCCCAGCTCCCAAATGCCTGGAAAAGACTGGTGGTGCACCATTAAAAATGGCGGAGGAGCAGGACAGGGGTGGCAGGGTCATTTGGGAGCAGTTGAGTTCTGCTTCGAGACCCTGTTCATGCTTCATAATTTGGAATCGTGGGGCAGAATCAGTGTGACTTCTGTGATTCCAATTCATGCGGCAATCACTGAAAAACACATACTGCATATTTGTGTGGCATTCATTCTAAATGGCCCTCCAAACGCAGTGCAATTTTGTCACGACTGGCGAGCAACAGAAATGCGCAGCAATTGCAGCAAAACACGCCTTTAAAAAAATGCACAAGGTTTGTCATCCAAAAATGGGCAGGAGCTTCTTTTGGGCAACAAATGAGATAGGACAGTCCATTCAAGTGAATGGGCTGCCCTATGCGCGACACGCAAACTCACATAAGAATTGTGCTTTGAGAATCATTAGCAGGAACGTTTATTCCCGCTACATGTAGTGTGAATGGAGCTTAACCCTTGCAGTGCAAGTGTAGCCCCACTGCAAAGGACAATTTTAATTTTAAAGTTGAGCTTTATCCCCTGTAGCATTTGATAACAAGACTGAGTTCCTGTGCACATATAGTGCAGTAACCTGCATTTTATTGTACTGAAGAAATGCAGATCACCACTATGACACACAGGAAACAATAGTTTTTTATCTGTCCTATTTACACTGCAATGCTCCCCAGAGTTTCAATGCAGTGAGCTGTGACAAAATGCAAAATGCTGCACTTTATTGCAGCACACAGGATGGGATCGCATGTCACTGTACAGCAGTGCAACACAACACGCTGCTGTAGAGTGACAAGAATGATGTGTCACTTTTGTGCACTTCAAATAAAGTTCATACAAAAAAAGGGAGAAGTGTGATGCACTGGAACGTGCATCACACCATCCCCTACCGCCTGCAGACTGCAGCCAGAATGGACAGCTGCCATACACTAAACCACTGCAGCAGCTGTCTGGAGCAGTGTCAATGGGCCCTGAAGATCTCAACTAAGGGTACTTTCACACCAGTGCCGCCCGGGCGTTAGAGGTAAAACACAGAAAATTTGCGGCTCTTTTAGCAGCGCTTTGTGCTGCTATTCGGGTGGCAGCGGTGCGCTTTTAACACCCCCACAAGGGGTTAAAAAGGGGTTAAAAGTGCCGACCTAGCGGCATTTCCGAAGAGGTGTTCCGGCACTTCGGAAGCGCTGCCCATTCATTTCAATGGGCAGGGGTGGTGGAGGAGCGGTGAATACACTGCTCCCATACCGCCCCAAAGATGCTGCTTGCAAGACTTTTTATTCCGTCCTGCAAGCGCACCGCCCCAGTGTGAAATAGGGTTGCCACATCATCCCTTTAATCCAGGACACATATTAATTACACAGGTTCTGTGGCTTTTTAAGGTGGTAATTAAACTCACTTGGTGCCTTAGCTGCATTAAATCAGCCACAGAACCTGTGTAATTCATATGTGTCCTGGATTAAAGGGATGATGTGGCAACCCTAGTGTGAAAGCGCTTGGGCTTTTACACTGGGGTGGATGGGGGGTTTCAGGCGCTTTAAAGGCGCTATTTTTAGCGGTAAAGTGACTGAAAAATGTTCTGGTGTGAAAGGGGTCTAAGACTGTGCACTACATCACATTCAATCAAGTGCAAGAGTAATTTTATTTGTTAAAAATGTTTCTTAGGCCACATTCACACTGGGGGCGGTAGCGGTAAATCCCCTCTAGTTTCAGCGGGGATTTACCACTGTTATAGCGGCGCTATGGCGGCAGGAGCAGTGCGCTTATAACCCCCCACAAGTTTTAAAACGGGGTTAAAAGTGCCGGCACTCCGCGCTTCCGAGGCGGTGTGCAGCCGCTTCAGAAGCGATGCCCCATTGTTTTCAATGGGCAGGGGTGGAGGAGGAGCGGTATATCACCGTTCACCGCACCGCCCCCAAAGATGCGGCTTGCAGGACTTTTTGTAACGTCCTGCAAGTGCACCACCCTAGTGTGAAAGCACCGTGACTTTCACATTGGGGTAGATTTTTGAGGCGCTTTACAGGTGCCAATTTTAGCTAAATAGCGCCTGTAAAGCGCCTCAGTGTGAAAGTAGCTTTACACCTGATTGAATATTCTTTACAAAGTGAAGCTTCGCTATATTTATATTTACAAAGGAAAATTAGTGCAATTGCACTTGCAAAGTGCACAATCTATTTGCCTTTAGTAAATCCACCCCATTGCATTGTTTGTCCTGTGTTTTCTTTCTTTACTAAACATAGGCTTTAGGAATCCGGAAGGCAAAAGCTCAGGGAATAAAGTATAGAAAAAAAAGATCTTTGTTTTATTCACATTAATATTTTAAAGTACGAATGTCTGCAAATCTGTTACATTTTGAAACTTTTTGCAGAAAAAAAAAAAAAAAAAAAGGAACCGCTAAGAAAGAATATAGAAGTGTAATCCTCATGAATACATTAATATGTTCTCAGGGGGTATATTTCCACACGATGCCGTGCCAGCTGCAAAACCCAACAGTGTTTGATATTACAGTGCAAATGTTTGGGTATCGGCTTTCCCTGGGCCTCTCCGCGTAGTAGCGATCAAATCACACTTTTACAATGGATGGATTATTTTATTTATTGCTTTTTTATTGTTTAAGAAAGCAGCGGAGTCTAGACGAGCTGACACTGCGCCAGTAAAATGCGTGAGCTGCTTTATTTTCTGGATTCCACCTCTTCATGACTTGAACTTGGGTGTCAGTTCTGTCCCCTTTCCGGGGAAGAAAAGGGTAAATCAACACCTGTTAAACGCTAAACGCCCGCTAATGGAAGTTTTAGGCACAAAGCTCGCTTTAAAATACAGAGTCCTTGTCAAATAAATCACATTTTCCATAAAAAATAATTGAAGGGAAAATAAAGTGAAGTGCTTACAGGGAATGGAAGATTAAAAAGCGTTTGGACTTTGACTATAACACGCCTTCCCCACCCAGCCCTGATAGACTTTGGAGGCACCCAGAGCGATAGGAGTAGGGTTGCCGCCTGTTCTCTGATGTCACTCCAATAAATTGCCATTCACACTCTATTAGGAAGTCGCTTTTACACAAGAAAGAAAGGATTTCATGATAAATAGAATACAGGGGTATGTATGGATTGCTTTTGAAAAAAAAAAAAAAAAGGATATTGTTAAGCATCACTTTAAACCCCAATGTATTATAATGACACCCTTGCCCCAGTGTTACCCGTTGGGCTCTAAAGCTGACATGTAAGAACATATTCATTAACAATCTCTTCCACCTGAGTTTCTCCCATCTTGGTTTTCCACTAGAAATTTACTAATTTACTTTTGTATAATTTATATCTATAGATAATTGAGATATGATACTCCTGATGAGAGGACGTATCCTCGAAACACGTAGAGTATTGTGTGTATGCCAGGACAGTTTGGATAGCAGCCTACTGTTATGGTGCACGTATCCTTATACATATTATGCATTTTTATCTTATTTTGTTGGACTATTCTGATCAACTGTCAGCTTTTTATGGTACCCATTTTACTGTAATTTATATTTTGTGTACAACTCTAAATATTCTCATCTTTGTAAAATAAATGAATTTATATCTACTCAATCGATCAATGTGATACTTGCATGCCTAAATGTTCTCATCTTTGTAAAATAAATGCATTTAAAGGTACTCAATCGATCATTTTAATACTTGCATGCAATTCTTTAGTGACTGGCCTCATATAAAGTCCCAATGACCGCCTTCCTTTGTATAATGTATTATAATGCAGCTTAAAAGCCCTTAAATGTGGTTGCTGCATTCGTTTTTTTTCCCTTTATGTGCCACCAGTTTTCAGGCAAAAAATACAGTAAGGTTCCATTCACACTTGTATGACTCCAAAGTTGCGCCGACTTTGGAGTGCAACTTTCATACAACTTTGGATGGGTGCAACTAGGATATGACTCTGACTCTGGCTTTGACCAGACGTGTGTTGCACACACGTTGCATTGTATAACATTCAAGTACGACTTTCAGGGCTGCTGATAAGGCAATACAGCCAGCCTCCTGTACTGGGCTCAAACCCCATCAGTTCAAAAGGGGGGGCCTGGGCACCTGCTGAGCAGGAGGTCCAGTTGTACTTTCTTATTGCAGACACTGATCCACTTCTTCCTCCCCTTGCAGCACTGCCAGCTTCTCCTCTTCTTTCTCCCTCTGGCTGCGCTGCAGGGGGGTTGAATCTAGCACATGCGCCACTTCCATCTGCTGTCCGGGCCCCCTTGTGTGCCCCTTTCCCCCCGCAGCACTTCCCTCCTCTCCTGCCGGGAAGCTGCCAGGGGCACACAGGGGGATGTTTCAGGATGGAGAGAGGAGGAAGGGGCTGGTAAATATGTAATTTACTGGCTCCTTCCATTCCTGAATGAACACAGTGAGTCATCGGTACCAATCATTCCTGTGTCCATTCATCCCTGAAGCATAGTAAACTGCGTTTACTATACTTCAGTTTGTGAATGAGAAGGAAGCCTCTGAGCACTTCCTATTCATTCATCTGTGCAGCTGAGGCTACAGAGAAAGGGACTGATAAATCTATGTCCTCAGTCACTTTCGGCCAGGGGAAGGGGCCCTGTCAGGTAGGCTATATGGGGCCCCGTGATTTCTAACAGCAGCCCTGATGACTTTCATGCAACTTCAGCAGGTTAACAAGGTTGAAGTTTAGGCCCTCAAGTTGCATTACATTCGGGCCAAAGTAGTGCAGCCATGAACTACTTTGATAAGTTGCGCATATATGAATGAGTATCATTGAAAAACATGGGGAACGACCTGTAATGCAACTTTGATGTTCAAAGTTGCATGACAAATCGCACAAGCAATTTTACATTGTGGGACCGCGGCACAACAGCACTGGCAGTTGTGTGGCACCATTGAACTCAATGAGCGAGTTTGACTTTTGACTTTTGCTTTTTTAGTATAAGAAAGACAAAATCCGTATTAGCAATTTGTTGTTACACTTGTATGCTGACCTATTTACAGATCCTGCTTAGATCGATGCAGGCTGACTCAACTACCCACATATTACAAAGAATAAGAAAAAGAATAGTTTTGTGGTATTGACACCTGGAATTATTATAGGTCATGTCTTTAGCACTCAGTATGGTGCGTGGTCATACTTGTCATCTAGTGTTAAGTCCATTTTACTGTAAAATGTTATAACACATTCTTTTTTCTTGTATATGTGGTCAGGGCCATCGATAATGGGGTACCACTGGTCCTCCTGTATGGGGCAACAGGGGGGAATCGGATGTGGACAGGGAGGATGATCGGGGCAATTTGGGGGGAGGGGGGCAATTACTGGATCACATCCAATATATGGCTCTCTCTGCAGCAGTTGAAAGCAGGCTTCTCCTCCTTTCCCTCCCACTGTCTTTCAGAGAGAGCCATATAAGGGATGGTTTCCAGTATTTGGCACCCACCACCCCATTCACCCTTCCTGTAAACGATCCTCTTCTTCCTGCTGCCAGGACCCCCAATGTGAGCATTGGGAGTGGAAAAGGTCCTGACATTAGTGGGAATAAACAATGCCCCACCTTTGGTGTCAGTGGGAGGAGTGGCGCCCCATTCTTGGTGTCATTGGGCCCCATTGTTGGTGTCATTGGGAGGAATTGTACCCCATCATTGGTGTTATTGAGAGGAATTCTGCCCCTTATAGGTGTCCGTGGGGTGTGGGATTATGCCCCATTGTTGGTATCAGTGGGTGAAAATAGTGTCCCAAGGGCTGGATAAAAGCAAGCAAGAGGCCACATCTGGCCCCTGGGCCACAGTTTGGAGACCACTGCCAACACTAGACAATCCCAGGAGATGGCTCCATCCCCCTTCCAGTACACAGCAGGTGATAGGAAAACATGGACAACTGAGGCTGCCAATTAGACTGTGTAGAGGGGGGGGGGGTCTTTTCCCCCCACTCAGGTCTCAGATTACACTCAGCTCCCTGCTCTATGCTGTGCAGTCATGTCAGATCTCTGCCCCCTTCCTTCTGCAGCTGAGAGCAAACCTTTGATCTGTGTGTTTTACAGATCACCAATAACAGACAGCAATCATGTACTGTGATTGGCCAGGCCAAGACTACTAATGCTTCAAGTGCTGGTGAATACCATAGTTATAGAACTGCCAAAGAGAAAATGTACCGAAGTAGCTGAATGATGACAGTCGGAAGAGCAAGACAATCATCTCTTCTTCCACCAGCAAAGCCAAGTAGGTCATACTCTATGTGATATAGTGCTTAAAATACAAATTCATTTGCAATGACACAGACACCGTTTCGGCACATACAATTGGTTTGTCCTGTTGCCTACTAGCAGTAAAAAATATTGTTAGAGTAATGCTGTAATTATCTTGGCAACACTTGGTGATAGCCGAACATAATTGGTTTTGGTTGCATAATACATTCCACATCATCGCAGTGACCAGTGACTCAGATACTTCCACGAAAATAAAAAATGATATATAGAAAAAAATTAAACCTGAACTCTGTGACAAACAGATATGGTCTAACTACTAGGATCATGTGTGTTCTTCCTTGAATCTTGGTGTGCTTTGTGTATGTCTTCCAGATCTGTGCAGTAATCCAGTGAGACTTTCCCTCTGTGCAGGAACTTCCTGTAATAAAGACCGCTCACTGCTGCTTTCCCTCCTTGTGCAGGGTGACTGGTCTTGTCTCCGCCCCCTCCTGTAGTTATCTGCAGGCAACCTGTAGTTGGCGGAGCTTCATTCCTAGAAGCCGATACTACAGCTTCTGTAAATGAAACAGGATCTATGAATGGAGGACAGATAGATGGTTGGAAGGTCTGCTTCTTCCATTCATAGATCACATTTAACTCATAGAAGCTGTAGTAATGGCTTCTGTGAATGGGGGGGCTGGCTGGAAATGGTGGGCATAGTTGGGTGTTCTTGAGTGCCTGCGACAGCTCCCTTAGTTCTATTATCCCCACAGCAGTGGCGGCTGAAGCTCAATATTTTGGTGGGGGTGGCAAACTAACTTCACCCCCCGCCCCGGGAGATGAACGGGAAGACGATCCCCCCATTCCCCTCCCCCCCCACGGGAGACGGGCGGGAAGGCACGATCAGAGGCCTCCTTACCTTAGGAGGCAGATGATGAGGATCTGGGGTAGGGCTGCTGCTCCTCGCTCCAGCTTGCGAAGCTTGAGAAAAGTCGGGTCCATTGCTTCTCCTCCCAGCCGAATAGGAAGTGGGTCCTAAGACTCCCTGGCCAATCGGGTCTCAGTACCTGCTTCCTGATTGGCTGGGAGGAGAATCGGAAAGACAACAGCAAATATTAATTTGCTACCGTCACACAACTGGGTGAGCTCAGGGCACAGTGCTCTGCGCCTCGAGACCACCACTTTTTGAAGCCACTTAGAGCCTCAGGCTCTAATCATGTTCCTTAAAAAAAAAAAAACCCATTGAAATCCATGTGTCTGGTGCCCTGCATGTAGATTAGGGGCCGGGCACATGGATTAGGGGGGTGGTGTCCCTGTGCCCTGCATGGAGAGGCACTGGGGAACTATGGTGGCAGGGGTTGGGCATCAAAGAAGGAAGATTTCTGTTGAACCTGGACACAGCAGCACAAGGGACACATCTCACTGAAGGTAAGTCATGTCCCTTGTGCTGATTTGTTGTGTTTTTTTTTTTTTTACACTTTAAGGCTTAGGCTTTAACTAAGGCACATTTAGCTACATTTGGTTGAGTTGTTCAATTAAAAACTCATTTTAGAATGAGATACTGAATCATTTAAGGGAAATGTTTGCTGTACATTGAAATGTGGATGTTTTAGGTTTAATTTGCTTCAACTTCCTGCCCAAACCACACCACCTCCTACAGATAAAAATGACTCATATCAATTTAGCAGAACTCTGGACCTAGATTTCAATTCTCAGTTCACCACTTAGCACATGATAAGTTAGATCTTGCCTGTGAATAGAGTTGATTAGTTGAGCAAATAATTTCTCAATGCAAATATCCACAGTTTTTTTTCACAAATCTTTTCCATTTCCTGCTGACATTTAATTAACAATCCCATACTGCTTTGCATAGCATCCCATCCAAGCCTGTGCCTGCCCTCCTTTCCAGCAGCTAGTTAGGTAGTTATAATATACAGTATGGCAGGGCAAAATAAAAGAAAACATATCCAGTTCCGTACATCTCTTCCATGCTATGCTGTATCCCTTTACAAACTTTTCTAGTACAGAATCTACCTGTTGATCTGCCAGAAATCCAATGTACTCCTAACTTCCTGTGTGAGCTAAAAACACAATGGGGTGGATTTATTAAAAGCAAATATACTGTGCACTTTGCAGGGAAAATACAAAAAAATGCATGTTTGCTTGCACATGATTGGATGATGGAAATCAGCAGAGCTTTACCTCATTTAGGCTCCTTTCACACCAAGGCGTTGAAAAAAAGCCTGTAAAATCTTGTAAAACGCCATGATTTTAGTGTGCGTTCTTGCAGCGCTTTTGAAGCATTTTTAAGCGCTTTTGAAGCTTCTGTGTTTCGATCATGTGACCTTTCTCACAGCCTCAGTGCACATTTCATGCGCTTTTCAAGCGTTTTTCAAGCGCTTAACCATTATTTCAATGGGCATGGGCGTTTTTGTGCGTTATTTTGAGCGCAAAAAACAAGCTGAAAAGATGCTGCTTGCAGGACTTTTAGCAACGCCTAGCAAGTGCGACGCCTCGGTGTGAAAGCATCCATTGAGATGCATGGGGAGTGTTTTTCATGTGCTTTTTATGTGCTAATTTTAGTGCAAAAACGCCTTGGTGTGAAAGGGGTCTTACTGAGCTCCAGGGAAAAACAAGTACAACTGTGCTTGCAAAGCGCACAATCTATTTGCCTTTAGTAAATCAACCCCAATGCCTTTTCTGCTCTGCAATTCCAAACAGTGTAGTCAGCCCTGCCTGCAGAGCACCACCTATTCCGCACCCCTCTTTTATGCATGGATTGATTTTCTTCCTAGTTAAGCAGTATTGCTGCCTTGACTCCCAAGACCCTGTGATCACACTCTTGGGGCTTGGGAGATGTAGTTCTGGGGGCGTGCCTAAATCAATAGGAAGTGGCTGCTGCAGCGGCTCCTGCAAGAATTTTTGAAGCCTGATGATGTCCCAGGGAGTAATAAAACAGTTTTTGCAACATTAAAAAAATAAAATAAAACCGGGACATGATCTGGAAGGTTTGGGGGTATATTTGGGTAAAATCATCAAGAAGAGCCTACATTCAAAGGCAATGGTGGAGAAAATATCTGATATGTATTGGTGTTGGACATTTCTTCTAATCCCTACCATCAACAGTCACAGTTCATTGGCTTTGGTAGCACTTAAAGTGTTACTAAACCCAGGACCCTGCATTCACTATATCTGGTCTCCCACAGTACACAGAACATGGAAATGCAATTATTTTAGTAAATATAAACTGCTAAATACCTTTTCTCATCAGCAGTATATAGCAGTCTTGTGACTTCTATAAGTGATCAGCTAAGCACTGGTTAAAGCTTGTAGGAGGAGCTTTCTGACTATTCTATGAGACTGCAAGACCCCTGAGGAAAAAACCCTCTCTTCTAGCAATACACACCAAACTGAGCATGCGCAGCCTGACTCCAAAGACTCTCTGTGTTATCAGGAAATTATCAGGGGACAGTGGAAGAAGGGGAGGATCAGAGAAGACAGGATCAAACAGCCTTTTTATACAATGCAGAGGATTAACCCCTTAGGTTCCACAGTGAGTATAACAAGCATGCATTACTGCATTTACAGACTGATTTTACTGTTGTGGGTTTAGTAACACTTTACTGCCATATTATCTTCATCATTGTCATTTGTCCCAGTTCATTTGTCGACTGTCACTACCCACTGGTTTGGTATGAGCTATCATTAAAAAAAAAAAAAATGTTGACAGATTTTTATTTTTATGAGCGAAGAGACCCTATTGGTGTTTTGTGTCATAACTGCTTCTCCCTGTCTTAACGGGTAATGAACTGCGTGATGTGGCGCTGTGACTCCCATGCTCATTTCACTGTGTAAAATGTGATCATTTATTAATATGAGGAATATAATGACTAAGAAGAAACCACTGAAAGGCAGGCAGTTGCCACTGGAGAAGATGGTAATGGTTGCGCTGCCCATGGTAAATCAAGGGGTGGTAAAGCAAGGGTGAGCAAAAGGCAGTTGACAGCTCCTATACACACCTAACTACTACAGCATACGTTCAATCAAATATTACCCCCCCCCCCCCCATAGCTGCAGTCATATCACTTGTTATGAGGTATCTCCCATGTTGTTCAGGTTGCTGCTCCATGTAGCAATCTTTTCTGTAGTGGGCCCGGTCCTCTTCCTGGCACTCACCTTCCAGCACAGTGGGGATTAATAGCTTGGAGTCTTCAGGCTGAACTGCATTCAAGATGGTCCAATAGGGACCCTCTTCCCTTCTCATCAACTGAGAAAAGTCTGTGCATTGTTTACTGAATAAAGCACCATCTCTGATAGGGTTGCCACATCATCCCTTTAATCCAGGACACATATTAATTACACAGGGTCTGTGGCTGATTAAGGTGGTAATTAAACTCACTTGGTGCCTTATCTGCATTAAATTAGCATCAAAACCTGTGTAATTCATATGTGTCCTGGATTAAAGGGATGATGTGGCAACCCTAATCCCTGAATGGGGGGCAGTTGGATGAATGACAGGATTTTCTCCCACATTCAAGAATGGTGTTACATTCTGTGTAAACAATGCATGGGCTTTTCTCAGTGGATGAGAGGGGGGGGGGGTCCCCACTAAACCGTTTTAAATGCAGTTCAGTTGGAAGATCTGAAGCTGTTAACTCCTGGCCAGGGTCAGCTACAGGAAGAGGACTGGTCACTCTGCAGGGATGATTTCTACATGAAGCAGCAGTCTGCATGATTGGACATTATATGTGAGTGTGTGATGTGACTGCTACAATAGGTAAAAAAAACTGGGCTTCAGTTTTAAGTCATCTGACTTTGGGTCAGGTCATGATAATATTATAGTGGGGTACAGAACACACAGATGAGTTCAGGGGGACAAGGAGGACATTAGAGATGAGCAGACGGTTCAGTCTGAACATTTGCCCATTCAGCCCCCTGTTCAGCAAGAGCTGAGCATCATAGAGAAGCAGCTGTATTTCTGCCATTCCTATATATGACAGCTTCTCCCTGTCAACGGTTCCTAGGGAAGCTGCAGGTGCTTGCATCCGCTGCGTCCCTAGCAACTACCGCCAGGTAGAGTTCAGGAGGTAGGGCTGACACCCCTTTCCTGGCTGGGCAAACTGCATGCTTGGATTAAGGTACTGAGGTTGGTTTACTAAAACTGGAGAATGCAAAATCTGTGCATGGTAACCAAACAACTTTTAAATCCAGCTTCTTCAATTAAGCTTTGACAATGAGCCCTCGATCACACTGAACGTGGGTTTGAAATCGGTCAAGTTCAGCTGAACTCGCAAAATTTCAAACCCGCAATTCAGTATGAGTTTGGGTGGGATTTGAAAGACATCTGTGCGGGTTGATGCACAGATGTCTACTTAAATCGCCCCGAAGTCGCCAAAATTCATGCAGGAACTACTTTTGGAAATCAGTGCGGCGCCACAAAGTCGGTATCGCACCGATTGGGACAGTGCCGTTACCGGTGTTGTATCGAGAAGTGTCCTCCACCGATAGTTCTGCGCATGCGCAGTAACAAACGGCACTCCAGCTGATATGTTGATGACGTAAACACAGCGCATGCGCAGATCGTTACATGGGAAACATTATTCGATGGGCACTATTCAAAGCTATAGAAACAGTGGAGGGAGACCGTATTTGTCACATTCTGCCTTGCTGTTGTGGGGCGCCTTTTCCGTGTGCTGAAGGGCGGGTTTTGTCTGTGTTGCAGGATGGGTTTGGTGTGTTGAACGGCTGCTTTTGGCTGTGTCCAAGGGGGGGGTTGCGACACGCACCAAACCCATCCTGCAACACAGAGAAAGCCCACCCTTCAACACATGGAAAAGGAGCCCCACAACAGCGAGGCAGAATGTGACAAGTACAGTCTCCCTCCGCCGTTTGTATAGCTTTGAATAGTGCCCGTCGAATAGTGTCTCCCGTGTAACAATCTGCGCATGCGCTGTGTTTACGTCACCAACATATCAGCTGGAATGACGTTTGCTACTGTGCATGCACAGAACCAGCAGGGGCATTTTTCAACGAAGGGCAATCCTCGATAGAACACCGGCAATAGGCTGCGATTTGACCGGACAAGTCGCATTACAAATTGCGCCGATGTGAACGGGGGCTTAAACCTGGAAGCTGATTGATTTCTATGCACAGCTGCACCAGATTTTGCCTGCTCCACTTTTAGTACATCAGCCCCACTGGTAAAGGTTTTTGAATGCAATAAACTGACTTGATGATGCCAATCATAGGTGTGCGCAGCCTTTTGCATTAGGGTGTGCACCCCAAAGCTCAAACACAATTGCATGTGTGTGCAGGTGTATACAGTATATACAGATGGTGTCAGCAGAGCAATGGATGGTGTCAGTAGAGCAGAGATTGGTATCATTAGGGCAGTGGACGGTGTCATTTTTTATTTTTGTTATTTTATGTTTTTATCATTTTTTACAATTTGGCTTTCTGAAGATCCGCATTAGGGGGCTTTGGTGAAATATCAGGGGTCTAAACAGGGGGAATCTGCTCCACACTGGTGGATAAGGGTGTGCCTAGGCACACCTGGCACACCCTGTGCTGTGCGCAAAGAATGTTCTGATGAATGATTTTTCTGAATTTTGGAAAGAATGTTCTAACTAATGAAAATCTACCTATGTATGGCCAGCTTTACTGAGTCTAGCCCTGCAGCAATGGAGAGGGTGAAAAAGGAAGTACACAAATATTAGAGGGAGTGTTCATTAGACTTTGACCTGGATACATGTCGTTTTATTGATGGAGTGGTAAAAGCAGACAGGACATATAGGTAATTACAGTCATTAAGGAACTGGTTGCAAAGTTTACCCTTTAACATAAAAGTCAGCATACGCAGTAAACATCACCTACACGGAAATTAAAGCTTGAGTAGCGTTTCCTTTCCACTCTCGTGTTCCATCCACACTTTGGTATTCTCCTTCCATGTTATAATAGCAGAGATTAAAGCCTTAGGAATCCTTCTATTATATGTTACTATATTACTAAGTGCAGACACAGCACTGACAGTCCAGGCTGGCCTCAATTACCGCATTCTAGATCTGGCTGACAACATCTCCAAGAAATTCAGCTCTTTGAACTTTGTGTCTGGAGCTGTTACCTAGGTCTACAATCTAAAGCACCCGTATACCCAAAAAGTATAACTGGCAAAGATAAAAAAAAGGAAACTTTTTTAAAAAATTGGATACCGTGTAGAATAATCAGAACCCCTGTCAGGTTTTTATTGCTGTCTGTGTTTTACCTCTCTATTTGTTCTGATGATCGCTATCACTGAAAGTGAGAGTGCAAAAAAACAAAAACAAATTGGATTGATCACCAGGAATAGAGGGGTAAATCGTCCAATGGGGACACAAGTTCTGGTGACTACTGGGGATTCCCTCACTTTGGGACAGGAAGTAAAGTGAAATCTCTCAGACGAGACACAGATGGCAAAAAATAAAAAAAACTTGACAGGGTATATATACAATAATAAAAAAAAGTTTTTGCCTTTAGTTCTACTTTAAAGTAGTTAAAAAGGACCTTCCCCTCCCCCTGCCCCTGCAGGAAAATGGCAGTAATAAAAAAATATATTCCGTATGAAGAAGTAGACTTATCTATATTAGAAGTGCACCGAATGGAAATTTTGGTTCCGAAACCGAAAACCAAAAATGCAGGATGCATTTGGCCGAAACCAAAAATGACAGTTTTGAAAGAATACATATATTTTTATATATAATTGTATATATATATTCAACTTTTTAAATAATATCATGAATTTAAATTAATATGAATTTATTGTAGACCATTATCAGCAACTTAGTGCAAGAAAGGCCCAAGAAAAATGCATGCCTTTAAATTCTATGTATGACTTCACGCTGCTCCATTGCGCTTCCATTGTGGTGTTAAAAATCTTGCTTGCTGTATTTTTGGTCAGTTAAAAAAAACGCATCAGAAACGCACCTCCCCATTGAAATACATTGAAAATGCAACAAGGACGCATCAATAACGCACCCGTGTTAAGTTTTTAATGCGGTTTTTGAGTCACATTACCTATGAAAAACACACCATAAGCACGGTAAAATTATGGTAAAATCGTGGCAAAATCACGTGTGTTTTCGGCTCCATTAGCGGCACCTTTTCCTCTATCGGCAAAATGCCGACAACGCCATTTCACAGCACTGTATTACTTATGAATAAAAATACAATATCACACATTTACCAACATGTATCAAATGTAGGTTATTCACTCTGTGTGTAGAAATAAAGGCTTATTGCTGTCAAATTTAATTTATCACTGGTATTTTTAAAGCACCAACAACTTACATATAAAGTATCTCACAAAAGTGAGTACACCCCTCACATTTTTGTAAATATTTTATTCTATCTTTACATGTGACAACACTGAAGAAATGACACTTTGCTACAATGTAAAGTAGTGAGTGTACAGCTTGTATAACAGTGTAAATTTGCTGTCCCCTCAAAATAACTCAACACACAGCCATTAATGTCTAAACCGCTGGCAACAAATGTGAGTACACCCCTAAGGGAAAATGTTCAAATTGGGCCCAAAGTGTCAATATTTTGTGTGGCCACCATTATTTATTATTATTGCCTTAACCCTCTTGGGCATGGAGTTCACCAGAGCTTCACAGGTTGCCACTGGAGTCCTCTTCCACTCCTCATTGACAACATTACGGAGCTGGTGGATGTTAGAGACCTTGCGCTCCTCCACCTTCCTTTTGAGGATGCCCCACAGATACTCAATAGGGATTAGGTCTGGAGACATGCTTGGCCAGTCCATCGTCTTTTACCCTCAGCTTCTTTAGCAAGGCAGTGGTCATCTTGGAGGTGATTTTGGGGTCGTTACCATGTTGGAATACTGCCCTGCCCAGTCTATGAAGGGAGGGGATCATGCTCTGCTTCAGTATGTTACAGTGCATGTTGGCATTCATGGTTCCCTCAATGAACTGTAGCTCCCCAGTGCCGGCAGCACTCAGGCAGCCCCGGACCATGACAGACCACAGGACATGGTTCCAGTAATCCATGTCCTTAGTCGGCTTGTCTTCAGCAAACTGTTAGCGGGCTTTTTTGTGCATCATCTTTAGAAGAGGCTTCCTTCTGGGACGACAGCCATGTAGACCAATTTGATACAGTGTGTAGTGTATGGTCTGAGCACTGACAGGCTGAACCCCCCAACCCCTTCAACCTCTGCAGCAATGCTGGCAACACTCATACGTCTATTTCCCAAAGAAAACCTCTGGATATGACGCTGAGCATGTGCACTCAACTTCTTTGGTCGACCATTGCGAGGCCTGTTCTGAGTGGAACCTGTCCTTTTAAACCCATGTATGGTCTTGGATACCATGCTTCAGCTCAGTGTCAGGGTCAAGGCAATCTTCTTATAGCCTAGGCCATCTTTATGTAGAGCAACAATTCTTTTTTCAGATCCTCAGAGTTCTTTGCCATGAGGTGCCATGTTTAACTTCCAGTGACCAGTATGAGAAATTGAGAGTGATAACAGCAAATTTAACACATCTGCTCCCAATTCACACCTGAGACCTTGTAACACTAATGAGTCACATTACACCAGGGAGGGAAAATGGATAATTGGGCCCAATTTGGACATTTTCACTTAGGGGTGTACTCACTTTTTTGCCAGTGGTTTAGACATTAATGGCTGTGTGTTGAGTTATTTTGAGGAGACAGCAAATTTACACTGTTATACAAGCTGTACACTCACTACTTTATATTGTAGGAAAGTGTCATTTCTTCAGTGTTGGCACATGAAAAGATAGAATTATATACAGTCAGGTCCATAAATATTGGGACATCGACACTATTCTTGAAATGAAACGAACAAGTTGTGCTTTAACTGCAGACTTTCAGCTTTAATTTGATGGTATTTACATCCAAATCAGGTGAACAGTGTAGGAATTACAACAGTTTGTATATGTGCCTCCCACTTTTTAAGGGACCAAAAGTAATGGGACAGATTAACAATCATAAATCAAACTTTCACTTTTTAATACTTGATTGCAAATCCTTTGCAGTCAATTACAGCCTGAAGTCTGAAATGCATAGACATCACCAGACGTTGGGTTTCATTCCTGGTGGTGCTCTGCCAGGCCTCTACTGCAACTGTCTTCAGTTCCTGCTTGTTCTTTGGGCATTTTCCCTTCAGTTTTGTCTTCAGCAAGTGAAATGCAGGCTCAATCGGATTCAGGTCAGGTGATTGACTTGGCCATTGCATAACATTCCACTTCTTTCCCTTAAAAAAACTCTTTGGTTGCTTTCGCAGTATGCTTCGGGTCATTGTCCATCTGCACTGTGAAGCGCCGTCCAATGAGTTCTGAATCATTTGGCTGAATATGAGCAGATAATATTGCCCGAAACACTTCAGAATTCCTCCTGCTGCTTTTGTCAGCAGTCACATCATCAATAAATACAAGAGAACCAGTTCCATTGGCAGCCATACATGCCCACGCCATGACACTACCACCACCGTGCTTTACTGATGAGGTGGTATGTTTTGGATCATGAGCAGTTCCTTTCCTTCTCCAAACTCTACTCTTCCCATCACTCTGGTACAAGTTGATCTTGGTCTCATCTGTCCATAGTATGTTGTTCCAGAACTGTGAAGGCTCTTTTTTAGATGTTGTTTGGCAAACTCTAATCTGACCTTCCTGTTTTTGAGGCTCACCAATGGTTTACATCTTGTGGTGAACCCTCTGTATTCACTCTGGTGAAGTCTTCTCTTGATTGTTAACTTTGACACACATACATCCACCTCCTGGAGAGTGTTCTTGATCTGGCCAACTGTTGTGAAGGGTGTTTTCTTCACCAGGAAAAGAATTCTTCCGTCATCCACCACAGTTGTTTTCCGTGGTCTTCCGGGTCTTTTGGTGTTGCTGAGCTCACCGGTGCGTTCTTTCTTTTTAAGGATGTTCCAAACAGTTGATTTGGCCACGCCTAATGTTTTTGCTATCTCTCTGATGGGTTTGTTTTGTTTTTTCAGCCTAATGATGGCTTGCTTCACTGATAGTGACAGCTCTTTGGATCTCATATTGAGAGTTGACAGCAACAGATTCCAAATGCAAATAGCACACTTGAAATGAACTCTGGACTTTTTATCTGCTCCTTGTAAATGGGATAATGAGGGAATAATACACACCTGGCCATGAAACAGCTGAGCAGCCAATTGTCGTATTACTTTTGGTCCCTTAAAAAATGGAAGGCACATATACAAACTGTTGTAATTCCTACACCGTTCACCTGATTTGGATGTAAATACCCTCAAATTAAAGCTGAAAGCTTGCAGTTAAAGCACATCTTGTTCGTTTCATTTCAAATCCATTGTGGTGGTGTATAGAGCCAAAAAGATTAGAATTGTGTTGATGTCCCAATATTTATGAACCTGACTGTATTTACAAAAATGTGAGGGGTGTACTCACTTTTGTGAGATACTGTATATTATACATTAACATCTAGGTCTTATTTACTAGGCTTACAATCTAGGATCCCTATCTTACATGCACACATACTAGGGCCAATAACTACCAGCATGTCTTTGGAGTATGGGAGGAAACCAAGGTACCCCCATGCAAGCAGAGGGAAAACATGCAGATAGTGTTCTGGTTGGGATTTGAACCACTAAGCTGCTGTACTGTCTCTGCACTGTTAACACTGGTTAATTGTCGTCTGTATTTCTTTTTAAATTGTATCAGATAATGAGCAGTTATTGAGTACACTTCCCTTAAAAAGCAAGTAATTCTAAAACTGATTAGTCTGCAGGTTTAATCACCTGAAGCCTCTCTCAGACGCTGGTGCAGAGTTACATTAGAGCCTTGAATAAGCAAATAAAACTGCACATGTTCCATGGCTGTCAGTCACATACCCATATATAGTATACGCAGTATAATCTGCTTACAGTTGCCGCTCACTTCTGTATTATCTTCCATCCCTATTACTGTACACTCGGGATGATTGGTGTGAATTCAGTGATAAATTACAGATTGTCAGCAAAATTTTGCAGATACTGAACTCTCTATTTTGCACACTTGGGGGGAGTTAGTTAGGCTTTGTATGTGTGAGTGGGGAATGCATGCATAATTGCGCGTGTTCCCAACCCGCAGGCGAAACGTGCTGCTCTTTTTTTTTTTTTTTAAAGTATGTTTTTATTAATTTTTGACAAAGTATAATTACAATAGTTACATTAGTCGTAAAAACACATGGCAAGGAGATATACATATTACAACCAAACCAGGGCCGAACATGGCCAACAACATATCTCACAGTAATAGTCCGCCATCCCCTTTGTAAAAGGGGGGCGGTTAGAGGAGTTTAACCAAAACCTGCCCCTCCCCTACCGCCTGATAATGACACTCTATACAACAACCGGTACAAGCCGGGACCAAACCAACATTATACATATAGAGGAACGGTACACAAAAATGCTGATTACATTGATAACATTAATATGAAACAGTTTTTAATTATTTTTGTATGAAATTTTTTTTTTTTTTTCTCGTCGTGCAAAGCGGACGCCCAACCCTTGTGCGCGTTAATACGTACGTAAGGGGTGAGTGTGTATGTTTCGGATTGATTGAGGGGGGTTCACACGTTTTATCTCTCAAGTCATAGACGTTTTAAAACGACTGTTAGACATTAAATAGTGACTTAAGTGTGGTTAGTAGGGCTCACATGTCATTATCCCTACCTTCTATTATGTCTTCACTCGCCGTTGACATTCGTCTAATATGACGCATATGATA
>BLSH010428814.1:612695-634919 GCA_018402905.1 Glandirana rugosa | reverse complement strand
CCCCTCTCTGCTCTCACCCCAGGACCCCCTCTCTGCTCTCACCCCAGGACCCCCTCTCTGCTCTCACCCCAGCAGGGGAGGGCTGGGCCGGGGGGCAGGGTGGCAATTGCCCCCCAGGCCACCCTAACTTACATTCAAAATGTTGCTCACACTTTTCTCTTCTTGTGGAGGAAGGAAGTAGGGGCCAGGGGCGCAGCCACCAACTAACTGCAGGCAAAGGGGGGGGGGGGGGGTGGCACTGGGGAGGCTGCATTGGTGGGCACTGGTGAGGCTGCATTGGTGGGCACTGGTGAGGCTGCATTGATGCATTATTTTTGTTAAAGCTCCTTTGTTGCTATTAACATTAAATTATGTTACCACATTGTATCATATTTGCCTTGCTTCATAACATCAATATCCATTATAAAACCAGGTGGGCATGGATGGTGAGCTGATTCGGTGGTTTAATGGGCCACTTGACTGGACTTGCCCCCCAGGCCTAAGGCTGCCAGCCCTCTCCTGCACCCCAGGACCCCCTCTCTGCTCTCATCCCAGGACCCCCTCTCTGCTCTCATCCCAGGACCCCTCTTTGCTCTCATCCCAGAACCCCCTCTCTGCTCTCATTGCAGGACCTCCTCTCTGTCCTCACCCCAGGACCCCCTCTCTGTCCTCATCCCAGGACCCCTTCTCTGCTGTCATCCCAGGGCCCCTCTCTGTCCTCATCCCAGGACCCCCCCCCCGTCCTCATCCAGGGACCCCCTCTCTGTCCTCATCCCAGGACCCCTCTCTGTCCGCATCCCAGGACCCCTCTCTGTCCGCATCCCAGGACCCCTCTCTGTCCTTATCTCAGGGGTCCCTCTCTGTCCTCATCCCAGGTGTACCCTAAACACCAACTGTGATAGGGGGCTCAGGACAGTAAGGGCTTGTTTACATTCACAGTTTGGGGGTGGTAAAACCTTATAGTTGAGCTCTGGTTTTACTCACCCCTACCACACCCCCTTTAACTGCAGTGGCCAGGGGTGTACACATGTTGCAGCAGCAGCAGGATTTATACACCCTGTCACACTCGGCAGGTGTAGTGCCTGCCAAGCGTAACCCATTCAAGTGAATAGGCTGCTCTGCAAAGGCCGTGCAACCTTGTGTACAGCGAAAAACGGGTTAAAGCGGGCAGTGAAGAGGCGTTGTATTGCCTCCTCATCGCCTGCTTTAACCCCTTGGATCCCACACTAGCATGCTGCAACTGCGTGCATTGCACATCATTGCAGGGTGTTTGCAGAGTGGGACCCATTCACTTGAATGGGTCGCGATCACCCACCAAAAGCAACAGGGATTTAATTCCTGCTGCATCAAGTGCTGTCACTGCAGCTAAAGGGGTAGGGGCGAATGTATATAATGTGGGTGCAGTGCAATAAGTAAATGGTATTTTGTGTGGCTTGAATGTGGACAGGGACACAGGGGGGCCCCGTGATCTCCTATTGCCCGGGGGCCCCATGGGTTGTCAGTCCGCCCCTGGCTAGGTAACATTTATGTGTAACTCTTCCGAGTATTTGATCAGAGTATGAGGAACAAGCCGTCTTTGGGCATTATCTAGGGCAGTGATTGTCAACTAATGCCCCGTACACACGATCCGAAAATCGGATGAAAAAATCCCACTTTTGAATCGATTGTACGATAATCGGATCGTTAGTACAAAGCTTTCGAGAGCCGATCATGACGGTTCATCCGATATTATTCAATCGGACAAACACGAAAATGTTTTTCTTATGATACCAGATCGTACGATTTTCATTTAATCAGTACAGTTGTCGTCCGAAAATACAATACAAATCAATACAAATACAAATACACTACAACACATCACTTCTGATTTTTTATTCTGTTGTACGAGAATTTTGTGACTTTAGTACACTCTTCCAATTCAATCTGAGATTAACAGCAAATAAAAACAGAAGATGCATCGTCCGATTTTCGGATCATGTGTACGGGGCTTTGCACTCACTGCCACTTTATTAGGTACACCTGTTCAATTACTTGGTAATGCATATTGCTAATCAGCCAACCACATGGCAGCAACTCAATGCATTTAGGCATCTAGGTGAGGTGAAGGTGACTTGCTGAAGTTCAAACCGAGCATCAGAATGGTGAAGAAAGGGGATTTAAATGACTTTGAAAGTGACATGGTTGTTGGTGCCAGACAGGCTGGTTTGAGTATTTCAAAAACTGCTAATCTACTAGGATTGTCACACACAACCATCTGCAGGGTTTACAGAGAATGGTCCAAAAAGGAGAAAATATCCAGTGAGCGGCAGCTGTGTGGAGGATAATGCCTAGTTGATGTCAGAAGTCAGAGGAGAATGGGCAGACTGGTTTGATATGATAGAAAGACAACAGTAACTCAAATAACCATTTGTTACAACCAAGGTATGCAGAATACCATCTCTGAACTCACAACAGATCGGACCTTGAAGAAGATGGGCTACAGCAGCAGAAAACCACATCGGGTGCTACTCCTGTCAGCTAACAGCAGGAAACTGAGGCTACAATTTGCACAGATTCGCCAAAATTGGATAATAGAAGATTGGAAAAACGTTGCCCGGTCTGAAGAGTCTCAATTTCAGCTGTGACATTCAGATGGTGGGGTCAGAATTTGGCGTAAACAACATGAAAGCATGGATCCATCCTGCCTTGTATCAATGGTTCAGGCTGGTGGGGGTGTAATGGTGTGGGGGATATTTTCTTGGCACACTTTGGGCCCCTTAGTGCCAATTGAGCATCATTTAAACGCCACAGCCTAAGTAATGTTGCTGACCATGTCCATCCCTTTATGACTGCAGTGTTCCCATCTTCTGATGGCTCCTTCCAGCAGGATAATGCACCATGTCACAAAGCTCCAATCATCTCACCACTGGACAATGAGGTCGCTGTACTGCAATGGCCTTCAGAGTCACCAGATCTCATCCAATAGAGCACCTTTGGGATGTGGTAAAACGGGAGATTCGCATCATGGATGTGCAGCCGACAAATCTGCAGCAACTGTGTGATGCTATCATGTCACTATGGACCAAAATCTCTGAAGAATGTTTCCAACACCTTGTTGAATCGACGCCATGAAGAATTACAGCAGTTACTTCCTGGTCAAACTTTAGGTCATCTACCCTCAGCTGGTCAACTCCTTCCTGCGTCATCACCTAAATTTGTCCAGGAAGTAAGGCAGAGTAAATCAAGCAGTGTTTTGAAACAGCCATAAAGCCAGTGAGGTAAGCATGCGCAGAATAAATAGAAAGCTGTTTTATTTTTGCAAAGAAGTACATTAATGCTATATTGGTACATAGGAGAGCTGGAATTTAGAAAAAAAAGGTTAACAAAGGTGAACTTAGCTTTTAGGCCTCATACACAGGGACGTTTCTTAAAAAATAAACAAAACGTCGGGCCCGACGTCAAGGAAAAAAGATCGGTGTTTTTCGGTGTTATGCATCGGCTTTGGTGATGCTAATAGGCGTTTTTTTTAAAAAATCATCCCTTTGTTATTTTTCAACCTATAAACGTTGGCGTCAAAAAACGCCGGTTAACGCCGGTACAGTATTAGTTGGCATTAGTTGGCATTTTGCGGCGTCGGCGTCAAAAAACACCAAAACGTTACAGCCTCAGAACGCGCTGGCCGTGGGTTCTAGTTTCACCTCACTAACGCCGACGCCATCTACAGCTCAAAAACGTCAGCATTTTTATGGGGCCATTGACTAACATGGAGAGCTGCAAAAAATGCCAGAAAACGCCGGTGTCAAAAAACGTCCGTGTGTATGAGACCTTATAGTCAAGTATAAGGAAGGGAGACCCAGTGTCAAGAAGATTGTGGCCTGTGAGTCGGCCCCCCTGCTAAATGGATGGGGTCTGGTCCCACTACGTGAGGGCTGCCTGTACCCCCCTAATGGTGGCCCTGGTCACAGGAGGTCTCGTCAGAGCTTCTCCCCTAAATTACACCAACCATATACCCTACACAGTACAAAAAACTTGTGATCATGGCAGCCATTTCTAACTAAGGGGAAGCCACAGTGAAGACATTCTTGAAATGCAGAGTACAAAAAAGACAATAAGGCCACTTTCACACTGGGGGGCGGTGGGGTGTTAGCGGTAAATCCCCACTAGTTTCAGCGGGGATTTACCGCTGTTATAGCGGCGCTACGGCGGCAGGAGCGGTGTGCTTTTAACCCCCCACAAGGGCTTAAAAAAGCCGGCGCTCTGCACTTCCGAGGCGGTGTTCAGCCACTTCAGAAGTGCTGCCCCATTGTTTTCAATGGGCAGAGGCGGCGGAGGAGCGGTATATTACTGCTCAGTGCATCGCCCCAAAGATGTGGCTTGCAGAACTTTTTGTAACGTCCTGCAAGCGCACCGCCCCAGTGTGAAAGCACTCCGACTTTCACATTGGGGTGGAATGGGGGGGATTTTTGAGGTGCTTTACAAGGGCTATTTTTAGCTAAATAGTTCCTGTAAAGCGCCTCAGTGTGAAAGGGGTCTAACTTTGGTAAACTGTGTGCCCCCATATTATATAGTGGCGCTCGTTACCTTAGCTAGCCCATAACAGATAATGCAGTCATTTTCCGATCACTCATTATAAAATTTAAGGTGGTTTTCCCAGCCTGTGCGAGGCCTTTCTTTTCCAATATATTCGGGCAGAATTTTCCAAGTATGATTTCCACACTCGTCGTCCACATTCCTGAAACTGAAACTTCTTTGAAGGCCAGCGTCCCGCATATGTAAGGAATGTCACACTTAGAACCATTTAAATGAAAACGATGTCCACAATTATGAGATGACAAAACTGTACTTTCCTGTCTCATTGTAATGAATTGTATTTACGGCGCCGTATAGGACTTGGCTATATAATTGTAACACAATCATTTCAAATTGAGAAATAAATAATTGCAGGTGAGAAATAAATATATATATGTGGTATAGTAATTATCAGTATAACCACAATTATTTGTTTTATCACCATTCTTGTAGAGGGACAAAGAGAATTGTAATAGATTTGATATAATGATAATTATGTCTGTAAATACATATATATCACCTGCTATACATAGCATGGCTTTTGCCTGTTAGCACCAGTAATTGCTCATTATACCTGCTGATGACCTGCATCCCTAATAGATTCTATTATCTACTTCTGGGATTCATCATCACAGAGCTATTTTTTTAATTGTCTGAGTTCTGCAATATGGAGGTAGATGTGTAACAAATAAAATGATTTTCTGATACTTTGTTGCTTTTTTTGTTGCATATTTGCTAACAGTACAAAGGATAGGACAGTGTGCTAACTGCAGTAAGTTATAGCCAGCCAATCAGATTTCATTTTACTAGTCAAATTAAGCAATAGTGAATTCTGATTGGTTGGTAGTTGCTTTGTTTCATTATATTACTAACAATAGTTAAAATGGTTAAAGCTGAACTCCAGGATATTATTGTCTAAATACAATAGTCACATGTATTCTTCCTTGAATTTTTGCAGTCTTTGAGTATTTCTTACAGATCTGTACAGTAATCCAGTGTCAGACTTTACCTCTGTGTAGGAGCTTCCTGTAATAAAGACCGCTCACTGCTGCTCTCTGTGAATGCGCAGAGTGACTGGTCGTGTCTCCGCCCCCTCCTGTAGTTTTCTGTCTATAATGCATGGAGCTGCTGGGCCCCTTCCACAGCTCTGCTTTCAGTGATGTCAGTGCTACTTTTACAAGGTAATATGGAGTTTGCAGAGCAGTGGCGGCTGGTGGGCTTTTCTTTTGGTGGAGGGTGGCAAACAAGCACCCCCTCCTCCGGGAGGACAGTGTTGCGGCACCTAACCAATCTAGGGCTGGCAGGCTGTGGTACCCTCTCCCGGGATGCGGGCAGCAGCTCCGGTGTCTGCTCCTTCCCTTGGCGGGGAGGAACTTTAGTGTGAAAATAGTGAAAATGAATTTGCTACCATCACACTACCCTTTTTTGAAGCCTATTAGAGCCTCAGGCTCTAATCACGTGCTTCAATAACACCCCCCCCCCTTTGGAATCCATAGTCCGACGCCCTGATATGTAGATCAGGGGGCTAGACGCATGGATAGGAGGTAAAAAATTTAACAAATGCTGCGCCACCCCAAATAATAATCAACAAACCAAAGAATAAATATACAAAAAGTGACAATTGCTTCAAATTGTGACCAAAATGTTATGTGCAAAGATTGCTAAGTTGGATGCAACCATCCAGTATAATCCATAAACATAAATACAAAGGTTGCTATATAGAATGCAACCATCCAGTGCAGTTCATATAAAATAAAATAGTGCTCTGTGCTCCAAATCAAGACGTCACGTCCGCCCGTGGTGGAACGCACGCCGGAGCCAGACGCCGCACTTACTACATAGCAATAGGAGAATATGCGGGAGATCATCAGTCTGTCTTGTAAAGTTCAATTTTAAATTGCGCAAATAAACTTTTATTACGGTACTTCACTATGGAGGCTGTTTTTCTTTTCTGAGCACTTTATGTAGAGAAGTGGAACCTACAGTCTACAGCCTTGGTTGGCCATCACCAGGAACAAGCCTATTGTGACCCCCAGACTGCAAAGCTGGGGGTCCATTTTTTCTGGTGAGTGGGGTCACAAGAGGGGGCTGTCACCAGGGGAGGGCAGGGCCAGGGGGCAGGATGGCAAATGCCCCCCAGGCCATCCCAACTTACATTTGAAATGGCTGGCGGCCATTTCCCCCTGACAATATTTCCTTTTTGTGGAGGAAGTAGGGGCCAGGGGCACGGCCATCAACTAACTGCAAGCAGAGGGGGTCGCCCAGGGCCAGCCCTACCATGGATGATGTCTATTATAGGAGCCTGTCCAGGACTTCGTATGACAACGTCCACGCCAGGTAAGCAGGAGATCCCGCTCTTTGTAATCCAGCAGCTCTCCTCTTTCTGCATTGCAGGCTGCATTGGATGGGCACTGGTGAGGCTGCATTGATGGGCACTGATGAGGCTGCGGGGTACTGATGAGGTTGCATTGATGGGCACCGATGAGGCTGCATCTCCTTTGTTGCTATTAACATTAAATTATGTTACCACATTGTATCATATTTGTCTTGCTTCATAACATCAATAGCTATTATAAAACCAGGTGGGCATGGATTGTGAGCTCATTCGGTGGTTCAATGGGCCACTTTACTGGACTTGTCCCCCAGGCCTAAGGCTGCCAGCCCTCCCCTGGCTGTCACTGAGCACCACGGACTGCATACTTGGCACTTGATTTGGAGCACAGAGCACTTTTTTTTATTTTATATGAACTGCACTGGATGGTTGCATTCTATATAGCAACCTTTGTATTTATGTTTATGGACTACACTGGATGGTTGCATACAACTTAGCAATCTTTGCACATAACATTTTGGTCACAATTTGAAGCAATTGTCACTTTTTGTATATTTATTCTTTGGTTTGTTGATTATTATTTGGGGTGGCGCAGCATTTGTTCAATTTTTTATTTCCCAAGGTACCTCTTAGTAGATACTTATATGGCAGCAGCCCCACTCATTGACTGATCTCTGGATTTCTATTAAAGGTCAGAGGGATTAGTGTATATGAGTAATTCATTGGTCCTAGCGCGGATTATTTAGTACACAAGCATGGATAGGAGGGGCGGCACCCGTGCCTCCACTATGGATGAGCCGCCATTGTTGCAGAGGTGTTTGGAACACGCATTGTGGATTTATATCCTTTGTAGCTGATAAAGAATATATTTCAATTAATGTTTTTGTGCTTGGAGTTCAGCTGTTAAAAAAAAAAAGGACAGGTTTGCCTTATGGTGTGAAAGAAAAAGGGGAATTAACAAGACTGAAGACGGGTGGGGTAACCAATGTTGATTAAATAGTATCTCATGCAAACAGATGCAGACCAGTCAATTAAAAAAATCAAAGGAGCCTGATGGAGGATTGTCAGACAAAAAGACCAGATGCAGAAACTGTTTAAGCATGCAGACAGCCTCGGGTGCTATGGCTGTCTGAATACAATAACCAGCAAGGGAAATAAACAGCATTGATGGGGGAGTCAACTGACCTCTTTCATTGAACCTGCGTCGCTGAACAAGACTAAGCTAAAATATAACTTTATCTTTTGAACCTTCTCCACTCCAAAACTAAAAAAAGATTAAACACCTGTGAGGTTTTTATTGCTGTCTGTGTCACAGAGTTTCACCCTCTCTATTTATTCTGGCAATCTTCATCATTGAAAGTGATAGAAAAACACTGACACGACAACAAGGCACCATTCCTCCCACTGACACCAATGATGGGGCACTATTCCCCCTACTGACACCAATGTTGGGACATTATTCCTCCCACTGACACCAACGATGGGACACTTTTCCTCCCACTGACTCCGATGATGGGACACCATTTCTTCCACTGACATCAATGATGGGGAACTATTCCTCCCACTGACATCAATGATAGGACACTATTCCTCCCACTGACACCAATGATGGGACACTATTCCTCCCACTGACACCAATGATGGGGCACTATTTTTCCCACTGATACCAATGATGGGGCACTATATTTCCCACTGATACCAATGATGGGGCACTATTCCTCCCACTGATACCAATGATGGGGCACTATTTTTCCCACTGATACCAATGATGGGCACTATATTTCCCACTGATACCAATAATGGGGCACTATTCTTCCCACTGACACCAATGATGGGCAACTATTCCTCCCACTGACACCAATGATGGGGCACTATTCCTCCTGCTGACACCAATGATGGGGCACTATTCCTCCCACTAATACCAATGATGGGGTACTATTCCTCCCACTGACACCAATGATGGGGCACTATTCCTCCCACTGACAACAATGATGGGGCTTTATTCCTCCCACTGACACCAATGATGGGGTACTATTCCACCCACTGACACCAATGATGAGGAACTATTTCTCCCACTGACGCCAATGATGGGTCACCATTTCTCCCACGGACACCAATGATGGGCCACTCTTCCTCCCACTGACAGCAATGATGGGGCACTATTTCTCCCACTGACATCAATGATGAGGAACTATTTCTTGCACTGACACCAATCATGGGCCACTCTTCCTCCCACTGACAGCAATGATGGGGGGCTATTCCTTCCCCTAATAGCAAAGAGGGCACACTGTTTACTTCCACTGACACCATGGCATTTTCTACTCCCATTGGCCACAGTCTGCCCCCCCCCCTAAAGTTTAAAAAACAGAAAACTGGCCCTTTGGAAAGTTTGGAGACCCCTGCTGCTCTATCCAAAAGAAGAAAAAGTTTTACCACAAATTCTACTTTAAAATCTATGGATGGTCATAGTCTTTCATAGTCCCATAGCTTACCAGCTTTTGGAGAAAGATTTCACATAAAGCTGTCCTGTGCTATTTTCACAAGCTTGGTCATCCTATGACCCTGCTGGGATCTCAGTGAATCATATAGTTCTGTACAACTAGCCAAAAAACATCATTATTCTGTTTATGCTATTTTTTTGTGTAAAAATAAACTTTCTTGCAAGTCCTCTGGACATTGGTGTGGGAATTCAGCCCTCCATAGGATTTTCTGCACGCTAACATAACATAACATGCCACAGCACAATGCACTTACTAAAACTGGGGTTGCAAGATCTCATTTCTTCCTTATGGTGGCCACACACGCTTCAATTTTGTTTATCCAGTCGATCTGTGATTTAATAAAAAAACAATCGCCTCTGCAAAAAAATTGGATCGCCATAACTTCCCTTCTGATCACTTTAGACTCAATTTGGATTGGATTTGATCAAACTGAGTTCTTTGGGCAGGGCAAAAATGTATTGATCATTTTGTATCAATACATCATAAATATGTATCAATTTTTTTTTTTTTAATTTATTTCAGGTACTTATATAGCGCTGTCAATTTACGCAGCGCTTTACATATACATTGTACATTCACATCAGTCCCTACCCTCAAGGAGCTTACAATCTAAGGTCCCTAACTCACATTCATACACAAAAATTCTAGGGGCAATTTAGACAGGAGCCAATTTACCTATCAGCATGTCTTTGGAGTGTGGGAAGAAACCGGAGAACCTGGAGGAAACCCACACAGGCACAGGGAGAACATGCAAACTCCAGGCAGGTAGTGTCCATGGTTGGGATTCGAACCAATGACCCTTTTACTGCCAAGCGAAAGTGCTATCCACAACACTGTGCCGCCCTGTATCAATGCATCAAAGCTTGTTTATGAGTACGATTGTATTTCAATCGATCAGATTATGAGACTACATGTTGGAAATGCAATTATTGGCTTATGATCAGATCATAACTATCAATCAAAATCCCATTCCCTGTGTGTGGCATATCAATCAAATGGGTTGGTGACTATAGATGAATTATTCGAATTGCAAGAGATCAATTGGAAAAGAAATCGATCATTTATTGAAGCCTGTATGGCTACCATTAGATGAAATCATCTGAGAACTAAAAGCTAAATGGGGGTATTATCTGTTTAGCTTGGATGGGGTGGCTGTGGGGTTTTACTCTTGGATTTGGGTTTGGTCTAGGTTATTGCTGTGACCTTTGCTTCTATATTAATGTTATTAAAATGAGAATTTTACCTTTTGCAAACAATAATCCATGCACTCATACTGCAAAAACACAAAAAATAAAAAACGACTATTGGAACCTGCAAAGCATTGCAACCATGAAGAGTGCTCTGGGATAAATTATATTATATTACATTATATTATGTTATAATAATTTATGTCTGTATCCTTTTATATTTTTCCTTATCTTACTTATTTTTTGAATACTTTCGAAGGGCTGGACGATAAATGAATCAGAATTACTGTTGATCATCTTCCTATTTGCTTAACTGATTTTTCCCTGTAAATGTATGTTATGCTTTTCTTTTTGTATTTTTATTAAAATCTGTCATAAACATTTCCAAAAATAAAATCTGATTAAAAAAAACAAAAAAACCCATAATGAGTGGCTTATGGGTGCAATGTTCTGGCTCCTGCAGACTATTTTTCCAGTTCAGGTTCATACAGAGGTACAGATCTACAGTCATGGAGCTGGAGGAAGGATATATGGACTATAAGTGCCACAACGTCACCACACTTGTGCTCCATTGAGAACTACAGTCCCTCTGTCAGGGTGGAAGATAGGCACAAGGGAAACAAAGCTCAACACTCAACCTCGGCACACTATCAGCATAAGGGAAACACCTGAACTCACATAGGCTCCTGTCCACCTTTAGCCCTGGTTCACATTGGTGCATTTTTGGCTGCCGATTTGGCCAAATCGTCAGCAGTTGCCGGGAATGGCACCGTCCTAATCCATGCCATGCTGCATTTGCAGTGCCACACCGATTTCCAAAAGTAGTTTCTGTACTTCTTTTGGCGATTTCAGGTGCGATTTCCATTGACATTTGTGCAGAAACCCACACAGATGTCTCTGAAATCGCACCTCAAGTCAGGACGGACATGCGGGAATGACATGGTGCGAGTTCAGCTGAACTTTTTCATTTCATTCCCTCACCAATGTGAACCTGGGCTCACAAACAGTATATCTTGCCAAAAATCCTGCACACAGCAATTAATTCAGATATTAATTATATCCAAGAGGCTTACAACAATTATCTGTAACGCGTTTCAGAAACATGACTTTAAAGTGGTATTAACCACTTCGTGTCCGCGCCATAGCCGATTGACGGCTACAGCGCGGATCTAAAATGCCAGGAGGCCGTCAATAGACGTCCTCCCCTTTGGCTCGTGCCAGGTGCGCTCTCCCCGCCGCCGGCAGCGCGCCGCCGCACGCCGCGTGAGCATGCCCGCGGGTCGGCCGGACTCGATGTCTGCCGGAGACCCGCAGTCTGGTCACAGAGAGCCAAATGGGGAACCGCCGATGTAAACACATTTAATCACTGCTGGATTATTTATTTTTTGTGCTATAAACTAAAATAGCCTGAAAATGTTGAAAAAAAAATTTTTTGTTCACTATCTGCTATAAAACATATGCAATAAAAAAAAAACTAAAAATGTCTAATTTCCTCGTAAACTTTGGCCAATATGTATTCTCCCATATAATTTTGGTAAAAAAATCCCAATAAGCGTATATTGATTGGTTAGCACAAGGTTATAGCGTCTACAAACTATGGTATATATACTGGAATTTTTATTTATTTTTTACACTAGTAATGATGGCAATCAGTGACTAATAGTGGGACTGTGATAGTGTGGCAGCTAATCTGACACTTTTGACTCTTTGTGGGAACCAGTGACACTAATACAGTGATCAGTGCTAAAAATATGCGCAGTACTAATGACACTGGCTGGGAATGGGTTAACATCAGGGGCGATCAAAGGGTTAAATATGTGCCTGACAGAATGGTGCATTCATTCACTGTGTGCTGTTTTTACCAAGGGACATGTTGGTTTTCATTCCCTGCTTTGCAGGGAAACAAAACCCTGCACATCCCCACTGACAGGGCAGAGATCTGCATTGTTTACATTCACAGAGCTCTGTCCTGTCATCCTCCTTGTTGATCAGTGGGTGCTGGCGGTCAATCATTGGCCGCCCCCTACCTGAAAGTCCTGGATCAGGTACTAGGTACAAGATTCAGAACAGGAGAGCCAAATAATTTATTATAAAAATAGAACTCCTATTGTAACAATAAAGTCACTATGACAATTTAAACTCATGCGTAACAATGGACGGGATGCCTCCACAACCAAGGAATGAAGCAAACTAAATAGGTAAAACCAAGAAAAGGAGTCGTAAATGGAGAACCGACATGATCCAGAGCAGGAGAGCTGCTCTGCCGCTTACTCCTACATAAATACTCGTATGTGAAGTGATTGGCAAGCGGTTAAACTTCACAAATTTTTTTATTAGGCCCCCAGGATGTTTATGTCATAATGCGCTAGTATGGCACTCGCCTGTCAAATAAAGCCCTCCAGTGCTGTGCTGTCACCACTCCAGCTGGCCCTGGGTGCTTCCGCCTTCTAGATTCACTGTCACATGCACACAGGAGTCACTTCATCATGGCACTGAGTGGGTGCGGTCAGAGCTGCGCATGCGCGGCTCAGATAACCATACTAATGACAAGCTGGAAGAGGCATTTGTATGTACTGTGGAATACCAGCTTACCCCCATCTAGCGTTAAAACTGTCTCCTCCCCCTCTCAACACCTCTGCTGACTAACCCGTGTACAAAAGATGTATCTACTTACCTATTTGCAGTCTGCTCCAGTCTGGTCACATGATCCTGCTCCCCTGGGTCAGCCAGGGACTGCTTCATGGAAGAGAAGGGAGCACTGACAATGTATGGCTCATTGAAACCTATGGGTGACGTCACCACTTCACGCTTACTAACCATTAATGAAGCACTCTCTCCTCTCCCCTGTAGCCGCTGCTGGCTGATACAGGGGAGATCACATCACCAGACCAGAACGCCCCGAAAACAGGTAAGCAGGGGAGGGCTGGCAGCTTTAGGCCTAGGGGGCAAGTCCAGTCAAGTGGTCCATTGAGCCACTGAATCAGCTCACCACTCATGCCCACCTGGTTTTATAATGGATATTGATTTTATGAAGCAAGACAAATATGATACAATGTGGTAACATGATGTAATGTTAATAGCAACAAAGGAGGTTTAACAAAAATAATGCATCAGTGCAGCCTCACCAGTGCCCATTAATGCAGCCTCACCAGTGCTTATCAATGCAGCCTCACTAGTAGTACACATCAGCTAAGCCTCATCAGTGCCGATCAATGCAGCCTGATCAGTGCCGATCAATGCAGCCTGATCAGTGCCCATCAATGCAGCCTCACCAGTGCCCATCAATGCAACCTCACCAGTGCCCATCAATGCAGCCTGGAATGCAGAGAGTGGAGAGCCGCCGGATTACAAAGAGCTGGGATCTACCGCTTACCTGGCGCGGTCGCTGTAAAGCAAAGCCCCGCCTTCTGGACCGACTCCTATAGTAGACATCATCCATGGTAGGGCTGGCTCTGGGCGCCCCCCCCCCCTGCTTGCAGTTAGTTGGCGGCTGCGCCCCTGGCCCCTACTTCCTCCACAAGAAGAAAATATTGTCAGTGGGCAACGGCAGTCAGCCATTTCGATTGAAAGTTGGGGTGGCCTGGGGGGCAATTCCCATCCTGCCCCCTGGCCTAGCCCTCCCCGGCAGGTAAGTATATACATCTTTCTTACACAGGTTATTTAGCATAGGTGTTGGGGTGGGGGGAGCTTGACAGTTTTAAGGCTAGTTAGGGGGAAGCTGGATTTCCACTTTAACCACTTAAGGAATGCCCCACATACATGTACTGCGTCAGGATGGCCCTTAAGTGCTTAATCACATACCCGTACGTCATCCCCATCGTCGGCCCTGGGGCACGCACGCTCCACCGGAGCCATGCTCCTGCTGTGATTGGACACAGCGGGAGCCAATGAGCGGGTCCGGCGGCCGCGATGGCCGCCGGCCACCTGCGATCGTACAAAGGAGAGACAGAATGGCAGTCTGCCCATGTGAACAACAAGGCAGGCCGCTGTTCTGTCAGAAAGGAAGAAAGAGATCTTGTGTTCCTGCTAATTAAGAACACGGATCTCGCTCTTCCTCCAGTTAAACCATCCCCCACACATTTCAGGTACTGTCAATTTATGCAGCGCTTTACATATATATTGTACATTCACATCAGTCCCTACCCTCAAGGAGCTTACAATCTAAGGTCTAAAGGTCCCTAACTCACATTCATATACTAGGGCCAATTTGGACAGGAACATATTAACCTACCAGCATGTCTTTGGAGTGTGGGAGGAAACCAGAGTACCCAGAGGAAACCCACACAGGCACAGGGAGAACATGCAAACTCCAGGCAGGTAGCGTCGTGGTTGGGATTTGAATCAGCGACCCTTTTGCTGCCAGGCGAAAGTACTACCCACTACACCAATGTGCTACCTGAAATCACTCCCTAGGAGCACATTTAAACCCTTGATTACCCCTGGTATTAACCCCTTACTTGTAAGTGTCATTTATACATTGACAGTGCATTTTTTTAAGCATTGATCACTGTATTGGTGTCACTGGTCCCCAAACAGTGCCACTTAGTGTCAGATTTGTCCACCAGAATGTCGTAGTCCCGCTAAACATCGCTGATTGCTGCCATTTCTATTAAATACAATAAAAAAATAAGTCAATAAAAATATCCCATAGTTTGTTGACGCTATAACTTTTGCACAAACCAATCAATATAACCTTATTGGCATTTTTTTTTTACCAAAAACATGTAGCAGAATACATATTGCCCTAAATTGATGAAGACATTAGATTTTTTACATTTTTTTTTACTGGATATGTATTATAGCAGAAAGTCAAAAATATTGGGTTTTTTTTTTCAATATTGTCGGTCTTTTTTTGTTTATAGCGCAAAAAATAAAAACCGCAGAGGTGATCAAATACAACAAAAAGAAAGCTCTATTTGTGGAGAAAAAAAGACACTAATTTTATTTGGGTACAGCGTCGCACGACCGCACAATTGTCAGTTAAAGCATTGCAAAAAATGGCCTGGTCATGAAGGAGGTAAAACTTTCCGGAGCTGAAGTGGTTAAAGTGTTAGTTCACCTTTCAGGAAGATTTTTGGAAAACTCCCCTATGCAATTCTATATCTAATGAATAGCACATACCATCGCTCCTCCTATTAAAAATGGTGAAGGTGTGCAGTGCACTTAGGCAGAGAAGAAGACCTTTGCTAAGAATAGCTGGAGTCAGGAGAGCGTGCACTGTGCATAAGTGCAGTTTGAACATCATGGATGACCTCTAGGGGCGCTATATAGTGAAATGTAGCCCTTCCTGCAAATGGCAGGATGGAAAGTAGGGTTGCCACCTGTCCAGGATTCACCCGGACAGTTCGGGTTTGGAATTGTGTGTCCGGGTTTCAGACCTCCTGAAACCCGGACACATCTGACACATTATTGAGAATATAATGCAGTTCCCCCAAGTAACCACAACTGCCAAGTACATAGGTGTGTGCACAGGCCCTACCCCCATACATGGACAGGAGAGGAGAGAGGGTTTGATCTCCTCCTGCCCTTACCCCTCTGTCTGCCCACCCACACTTCAGTCCCTGGTATTCTGTGCTCAGGAAAGGGATGTGTGGGCTGGAAATTTGAAGCTCAGCAGCCGGTAGATACATTGTGGATGAAAGGTGTCAGTGCTTCAGTCTTCATCCTCGGGTGAGTGAGCTCACCATCCAATGACTGAAGTCTCCCCCTTCCTCCCTCCTCTCCTGCCACTGAGTAAGTGAGCACAGTAAGATAAGGGGGACTTAGTTATAAGGAGTGCCCTGTGGACTCTGATGTAAGGGGGCTTTGGGAACCCTGATTTAAGGGAACATGCTGGGAACTCTAAAATAAGTGGGAGCTTTGGTGAGAAGAAACCCCCTTACACCCCCCAGAGTCCACAGTGGTCCCCCATAAAATAAATTGGCATGCACCGCTAAAGTGTTCGGGTTTGGCTTGAAGAAAAGGTGGCAACCCTAATGGAAAGGTATGTGGGGTGGGGGGTTCAGTGCTTCTTCCAGAGAGGACCCAAAATAGCTACATCTGAAATTAATGAACTATCACCTTTTTTTTTAACAGGAGGAGCTATTGTATGGACTATAATTATTATTATTATATAGGATTTATATAGCGCCAACAGTTTATGTAGCACTCTCCAACATGGCAGACAGTACAGTTACAATACAATTTAATACAGTAAGAATCAGAGGGCCCTGCTAATTATTAGCTGTAGAAATGCATATTAGGATTTTCTGAAAATATTCTTGAAAGGTGAACTTACACTTTAACTGAAGGCCTGGATTTAAGAAAAAAAAAAAGTCAGGCCAAATCATTGTTCTGTTCAGTGCATACGTGCCTAACGCAGCAGCCCAACCACTTAGCTGTGACTGTTACATAAGATACCAGGAGGGAATGTGTACATTTGGAAGACAGATGCCTTGTCTATGATATCCACCCCATGTCTAGCTGACATTTTTCTAATAACTAAACGACCCACAATAGCCGACCCCAGCCAAAAATACATGGAGGAGCATCAGCTCTTCTGGCAGATGGTGGACACCATGAGCTTTGGCAACGCATTCATAAAATCACTTCTCAATCTGAAGCTATTCACACCTGGGGTATTATGAGACAAGTTTATGATTCGTCTTTATTGCTTACTTAACCTTGTCTGACCCGGCTGCCTGGCTTGACTACGGTTTACTCACTTCTTTGAGTTCCTGCACCTGAGCTGGAGATCATGGAGAAGATCACATTTCAGCCCAAATCTCAGACACTGGTTTACGAGGTTCACACAATTTTTGATTTATTGGAATTACACTTTTCAGGTATTTTTTGGACCCGAAACCTTAATGTAGATTTTATGGTTCCAAAAAGTGGACTCTCCATTTTGTTGATGAGCAGCTATGTTCAGTATTACTTTAGCTTATCAACTCAGTTAGAAAATGCTGGCATCATATTAGTGTAGAAATGTGCCCCCTCAGGGGTGGCTGGTAGGGTTGCCACATCATCCCTTTAATCCAGGACACATATGAATTACACAGGTTTTGAGGCCAATTTAATGCAGATAAGGCACCAGGTGAGTTCAATTACCACTTTAATTAGCCACAGAACCTGTCTAATTAATATGTGTCCTGGATTAAAGGGATGATTTGGGAACCCTAGTGGCTGGTAGCTGTGGTTCACCTTCTGGCTGCCCTCAGTCCCACAATATCTCACACATCCGGAGTCACTGAACAGGCCAGCTCTTGTTTTATTTAGGGGTTTAACTTGGATGGGGAAAAGGGGTGACTGTGGGATGCCCCAAAGCATTAATACACGGTACCTTCTATATACACGACTGCATATACAACTCTACTTCCTCCAGCACTTGTAAACCGTTACTCCTCTCACTTATCACCAGCACTTCACTTGCAGACTGTTACTCCTGACCTGAAGGTAAATTTATCAGGCTCACATAACTCATTTCTCTACACTGTAGCTAGCACATGGTGATGCCTGCACTCAGTCCGCAGGACCTCCTGACCACCCATTACAGGCCAGGGTCAAGGACCCCTCAAGTGTAGCCTAGTATGTTGGTGCTAGCTGGGCCTTTGATGGACTACAACTTCCAGCCCATCCCTCTTCCAGACCACACTGGTCTGCTTTCCTCTCAGTGACACTCCTTCCCCTGATTGGCTCCTGAGACCTCCACAGACTGTCCACTATTCCTCTCCCAGCCTGCTCCATCCTTGTCCTCCAGCTCCCAGGGTCTTTCACTCACCAACTCTTGTGGATACTTTAAAGTGTCCTCAGTAGCACCTCTGCTGGTCTCCTACTCCCTTGTGCCACTCAGGGGAGGGCTGGGCCGGGGGGTAGGGTGGCAATTGCCCCCCAGGCCACCCTAATGTACATTACATTCAAAATGGCAGGCGGCTGCTGCCCGCTCACACTTTTTTCTTCTTGTGGAGGAAAGAAGTAGGGCCCAGGGCCGGCCCTACCATGGATCCCGCGGAGCCCATTGGGGCGCCTCAGGGGGGCACCGCCGGATTACACAGAGCAGGGATCTCCCTCTTACAAAGACCTACCTCCTGGACCAGCTTCTATAATAGACAGCACACTGGTGATGTCTATCATAGGAGCCGGTCCAGGAGGCGGGACTTAATATGACAGCGGCCGCGCCAGGTAACCGGGAGATCCCTGCTCTGTGTAATCCGGCGGCTCTCCTCTCTCTGCATTGCAGTCTGCATTGGATGGGCACTGGTGAGGCTGCATTGGTGGGCACTGATGAGCTGCATTGATGCATTATTTTTGTTAAACCTCCTTTGTTGCTATTAACATTAAATTATGTTACCACATTGTATCATATTTGTCTTGATTCATAAAATCAATATCCATTGTAAAACAAGTTGGGCATGGATGGTGAGCTGATTCAGTGGTTCAATGGGCCACTTGACTGGACTTGCCCCCCAGGCCTAAGGCTACGAGCCCTCCCCTGGTGCCACTCCAGGAATCACCTCCACTCCTGGCTGCACCAGAGCCTCCAGGCCTCAAGGTCACCCCCCCCCCCCCGACTGGGGGTTCCCTCCCATGTAGAGGCCTCCACAGCACCTCGGCTACATTCTCCACACTTCCACCTGAACTCTCCTCCCCCTGCTGGGCAGATCACAGTATTTAAGGAGGCCTGCCCCCTGCCAATCTCAGATGGGGATTGGTCAGGGCTCCTTAACGTACAGAGAAATTGAAACCTCCTTTTCCATCCCCCCTTACAGCACTTTCTGGAACCAAGAGGAGGAGTATCCAAAGGGTGTCCCTTCCTGCAATCTCCAGCCTACTCTGAGCCACTCCCCAGCCTGACTAAATTTTGCCTCTCCTAGTAAAAAGACCTCTCAAAAATGCCTACATTATGGGGGCGCTACATTAGATAAGCAGATGATATCTTGAAACCATCACACAGACTCTAAACTCTGTGGCGGCCCGTCCATTAGGAGTGCATGGGTGCCACCCCCCCATCCATGCGCCTGGCCCCCTAATCTACATGCAGGGTGCCGGACACATGTATTCCAATGGAGGGAGTGTTTTTTTCTTTTTTGAAGCACATGATTAGAGCCAGAGTCTCTAATATGCTTCAAAAAAGGGTGGGCTCGAGGTGCAGAGCACTGTGCTCCGAGCCCGCCCAGTTGTGTGAGAACAGCGAATGAATATTCGCTATTCTCACACTGACCCTCCTCCCGGCCAATCAGGAAGCGTGTCTGAGACCCGTCACCCGATTGTCTGAAAGGACAGGCGATCCTATTGGATGCCTAGGAGAAGGAGGGAGGAGACGCACATCGGAAGCCGCCGCGATGCAGAGAAGGAGGAGATGCCCGCCCACCTCCCGTAGGAGCGCTGTCTGCCCGGAACCTAGATGGAGTAAGTGTGGGGCTGGATGACCGACCGATCGTGAGACCCCCGGGGGGGGGGGGGTTACGGGCTGCGCGTGAAATAATGTGCATGAGTAAAAAAAGTTAAAACGTTTGTAGATGGGGTGCAGCATGATGCAGTGGTAATAAGTCACACAGATGGGTATAATAAAGAACTTGTATTGAAGAATGCAGTAATGGTTCACAACAGAACCCTGGGGGAAAATCCACCCAGACAGGTACACTCATGGTTTGCAGAAATGAGGATGAGGCGATGCTCTGCCAGACTGTAAAGTGAGCAGAATGCAGCCCGACCGTCTCGTGCCCAATCAGGAAGATGTTCAGAGGAATGACCGTCCCTATGCTTTCCTTTCCCTACAGCTAGTACTGCCCCTGAGAGGTGGGGCACCTCTCCTTATGCTACCCGCTCACAAAAAGCGCGCCAAACCTGGGGGCCAGGGCCTTAAATAGACCTTGCCTGATCCAAGATGGCTGCTAGAGTCACATGGGGCTGCAGCATCCAGTAGGAAAGCTTTCCCAATGACCCAAGGCAACCATAGAGGAACCATGTTACTCTTGACTTCCTTCTCCAAAAACAGTGTTGCTGCAGGAGAGTGCCACCTGTCATGGTTAAAATAGACTGCACCTGCCTACATACATATTAACACTTAAGCTGGCCATACGCTATTCGATTTTCAAATGAATATTCAAATGAAAATTCTCATCAGTACATTCAATGACGTGATGAATGTCATTTGAAAGTACTTGAAAACAATGTGAACCTTGTAAAAGCTTCAGGTTCCCGCCTGGCTTACACAGCTCTGTCCATGGGATTCCATCCAGGGTGCAGGCTTAGTGAAGAGTCCGTCTAAACTGCTTACAATGTCTGGGAGCAAAGGTAATTAACCGCAAGCTGCACACTGAGCAGTCCTGTACATCAAGGAGGTAATAGCAATATCAGTCTATCTTTGTCCTGGCCACACCTCTACGCATTTCATCCCACCATGGTCCATGACTTGCAGTGAGTGACGTCATTGCGGCATGGCCAATCAGATGACCGGAGCACTCAAACCCAGAAAGAAGACTGGGTGACGATGGAAGCTCTCAGCGGTGACAGCGCGCTGCTGGAGGGCTTCATTCTATGGTAAGTATTTCAGAATGTGCTAGTATGCATACTAATATATTATGCCTCTACCTTTATGAAACTTGGACACTTGAATTTGCTTAACAGGTCGATATACAGTAAACATATTAGCGTTTCGATGGAGCTGGACAGTAAAACCTGGTGATGGTGACCAGGGCCGGGACAAGTGGTAGGCAGGAGGGGCGGCTGCCCTGGGCACTGTGGTATCATGTGAAGTGGGGTGCACCACAAGGAGATTGGGAGGAGGGGATTTGTGTTAAGAAGGGGATTTTGGAGGGTGGCAGGGGGTAAGAATTGTCCTAGGAGGGCCAAATTAGGGCAGTGTGCTAGGAGCGGTGATTTGAGGGGATCTGTGTTGGGAGGGGGGGTGAGGGAAGAGGATGGGGGGGGGGCACAATTGGCATGTTTGCCCTGGGCTCTAGATTACCTTGTCCCACCACTGATGGTAACCCAGAAGAACCAACAAGACCGAGTCAAAATTATCACTAAATTCAATGATACGGGCTATAATATTAATATGTAAATCCTTATTTTTCTTGTAAAAGTTGAGCTTGGCCCCCACTCTCTTCAACCTCTTGAAGCTTCCTATTGCAAAACAAGGCCAGCCATCATATTTAAAGACTATAGAGGTTTGGGCAATGCACTGTTAGAACCTACGCAGATGGGGTAGTGGTCCAGGGATTTAAAATCTCTGCTCTTCTCGCTCTTCATTCTGCAGGGCTTTCGGGATGGCGGAGAGTAGTGTTGAGCGAACCCGGACTGTAACGTTCGGGTCCGTACCGAACTTTCGGGTGTCCGTGGCACGGACCCGGACATTTCAAAAATCGTTTGGGTTCGGTCCGGGGTCGGTGCCTGTGGGCTTTCAAGCCATGCCTGGGCTTGCAATGTCAGGCCCAAGCGAGTTGTGATGAGAGGCGGTAGGGCTTTCGGGACGTCTTACTTCTCGCTCTTCTCGTCTCTAAAATTTAGGGACCTGGTGATGGGGTAGACGCATCCAAGATTGTCACGTAACGGGTTTGGAGATATCAGAAATTTATACTACCGACCGGAACAAAACGTTATCCTTCGAAGTTCTCCAACTTCTCTCACCCCCGGTTCGAGTTGAAAATGTTCTTTTTATTCCTAAATGTATAATTATAATATCGGGCATAGTAAC
>BLSH010428814.1:593391-608132 GCA_018402905.1 Glandirana rugosa | reverse complement strand
ATTTTAGAACAGTTATATGGCTTCTACCATTAATTAATACTTTTCAGACACAGTTTGAAGATGATCCACATTCACCTCCATTTTTGCTTTTTTTATGTTTTTATTTTTTTAAAAATATTTACAGTTATTTCCCTGTCCCCATTTTTTTGTAGGGCACTTGCCCTACCCTTACCCCCATTTTACTTCCTTTTGCAGCCCTCTAGGGCTTTCCAGGACTTTGTTACAGCCATTTTTGTGCATAAAAGTTTGGGTCCCCATTGATTTCAATGGGGTTCGTTGTCCGTGCGATCGTTCGGGTTCCGTCCGGACCCGGACCCGGACTTTGTCCCGAAGTTCGGACGGACCAGCAGAACCCGAACTTCCAGAGGTTCGCTCAACTCTAGCGGAGAGCACTTCCTGGCCACCCACCAGAATTCTGACATTACAGCCTGGGGCTATACACATGCCATACCCATGATGCTTTGCTTTGTAACCCTGTCAGTTTTACCTGAGACTGCAGGTCAAACTCGCCCATTAAGATAAATAGGGCCACACTGCAATGTAGCCAAAAAATAAAATATAAAACCAAAAAACAAAACAAAAAAAAAAGACAAGCATCAGGACATGGCAGTAGTGCTTCCTGAAAGCCAGCCAGACGCTGCTATGCCGCCCTCTGAAAACTGATCCACCATGGATTACTTTTCAGATGGCAGTAAGTTACCCCCTTTTTGCAAGAGCTCTAAATGCTGGGGGATGTTACTGACACTCATTTGAATTTGGAAAACCACCTGCAGAACTATAACTACTACTTGCTATACTATTATTTGGATAAATGAGAACATCCACAGACATTCTAACCCAGTATATGAGTGATACAACGGGACGGTAACCTCCCTATCCTCGGCACTAGTTTATAGGTCAATGTAATATGTCTGGTCATGTGTGGACATCCTGTAATCTACTGAAAGTCAAAGCCAATCGTCCACACTCTAGTTTATATTGTTTTTTTTTATATCGGGTGGCACAGTGGTGTAGTGGATAGCACTTTCACCTAGCAGAAAAAGGGTCATTGGTTCGAATCCCAACCACGACACTACCTGCCTGGAGTTTGCATGTTCTCCCTGTGCCTGCGTGGGTTCCCCCCGGGTACTCCGGTTTCCTCCCACACTCCAAAGACATGCTGGTAGGTTAATTGGCTCCTGTCTAAATTGGCCCTAGTATGTGTATGTATGCATACCTCCCAACTTTTTGAGATAGGAACGAGGGGCACCTATTAGCAAAAGTGTGTAGGCATAGGACACACCCCCTGCCACGCCCCCTTAAAGGAGAATTATACAAAAAATGATTAGTTAAACCCACAAGTGCTTTTTTTACCACTACTATTCCTTTATATCAGCTTTTTAAATGTACAAATGCAGCAATTTAGAAATTGAATGAAAGGTTTAGCATTGTAAAACACTTTTTGATAGATAAATAGTGCATTTTATATATAGGGATATGCATCAGACCAAAATGAGGGACAAATGAAGAGCAATGAGGGACAAATGAAGAGCAATGAGGGACAGAGGGACATTGTTTCCAATCAGGGACACTTGGGAGCTATGTGTATGAATGTGAGTTATGCCTCGTACACGCGGTACGATGGTCGTATACAACAGGTCGTATGAACGACCGTTGTATGGGAAATCGATCGTTAGTACGCGTGATTAGAACTGCCGACGTAAGACGGTCGTACAACAGGAGTTGTATGAGCAGACTAGAAAACTTGGTAGTACCAACAAGCAGTCTTACGACCATTGTATCGTGTGTACAGAGAAGTTGGTCCAACATGTTGTATTGTGCAAAACACGCATGCTCAGAAGTCAGGAACGGCCAGACGCTAATTACATGCACCTGAACTTTCTCTTTATACTTTCATAACACATCACTACGTTCAGCTTGGTCGTACGATCGTGTAGTGCATGTCAGTATGCGAGATACAACAGCCAGCATATGATTTGGTCCGTTCGGTCGTACGACCGTCGAACTGTGTGTACGAGGCTTTAGGGGCCTTAGATTGTAAGCTCCTTGAGGGTAGGGACTGATGTGAATGTACAATGTATATGTAAAGCACTGCATAAATTGACGGCGCTATATAAGTACCTGAAATAAATAAATAATATTGTTCATGACTGCTATGGGGATCTGCATTCCTCCTCAGTTGGTACTTCAATGTATCATTGGAGATGAACGACCTTGCAAAGATAAGTTGTGTTTTAAGATATGATACATCTTGATATACAAATGTATTCATCATAAATATAATAGACACACATTGCATGGTCTACATGCAGGAGGAAGTGAGTCACTTTGCAGGGAAGGTTGTCGGAGGTGACACGTGGTAAGAAGGATGGAGGACGGTACTGATTGCAGACAGTCTGGGGGAGATGTCAGATACTTAGTCAGAGGGAAAGAGACGCACAATCATCCGTTTTATTACAAAGGCTACAGGTGGAGTTAAGCAAACATTAGCCCAGAGGGATATTCTTCTATTTAGAAATACATTTACTATAGGCAAACTAGGACAGATAAAGGCCACATGAACATTATATTTTCTATGATGTGTTTTCTTTAACAGGAGTTTAGCAGCAGAAAAAAAAAAGCAGCAAAGCGCCACATTTTTGCATGTATGCTCACATGCGTTTATGCGCATTCACTTGTCTTGCATACAATTGGCCAGAATGTTAATTAATTCTGCCATTAGAAAGTATTAGGTCACAGTCACACCTGGGTGTTTGTGATCGTGGGCAGAATCGCCGTGGTTCTGCCTGCGATCCCAAAACACAATGCAAAACTGACAAATCGCACCATGTTTGTTCAGGTGCTATTCATTTTCAATGGCACCTAAATGCGGGTGCGATTCTGGCACGATAAATCGCACCGCAATCACGGCAAACCACGTTGCGTAAAGCTTGTCACCCAAAAAGGAGCAGGAGCTTCCTATGGTGGCGCATTGAGAAAAGGAGGAACCTGGAGTGCCGGTGGGGGTCCATAGAAGAGGAGGATCGGGCTGCTCTGTGCGATACAAATGTTTGGTATAACATGCTTCTTTTTTTCAAAGAGCTATAAACCCCCTTAAGCCTTGGCTCATATTGCAGTAATTTGGCATGCGATTTGGCGGTAGCAATTGCCGGCAATGGAAGCGCCCTCATTGGTGCGATGCTGCATTTGCGGCGCCGCACTCATTTCCAAAAGTAGTTTCTGTACTACTTTTGGCTATTTTAGGTGCGATTTTCATTGACATCTGCGCAGCAACCCGCGCATATGTCTCTGAAATCGTACCTGAAATCGGGACTGACATGCGGGAATGAAATGGTGCGAGTTCAGCTGAACTCGCACCATTTCATTCCCGCAGTCAGTGTGAACCAGGGCTAAGCCTAGGTTCACATTGATGCGATTTTGCATGCGATTTAACCTGCCAAATGGCATGCCAAATCGGCAGCCATTACTGTACGACTTTGGGTGTGATTTCAATAGACATCTGTGTAGGAACCCTTACAGATGTTTCTGAAATCGCCCCTGAAGTCGGACTGACAGGCTGGTATGAAATTGTGCGAGTTCAGCTGAACTCGCATAATTTCAATCCCACAGCAGTGTGAACCTGTGCTAAGAAGGGTTTATAAAATGCAGGTTATTTATCTGACCGTTTTGTAGCTGTTTGTTACCCATAAATTCAATTATTGTCATAAGTGATGCAAAACATTTTTATTGTTGCTTCAAATGTTATTATTTTATTATAATTTCATTAATTAGCTACATGTTCAAATTTCTCATAAATCCAGGTATTGTCACAAGTGATGTCATGGAAGTCCTGCCTAATATGTTTCGTCACTAGTGTGCGACATCCTCGGGAGCAGGCTGCTCCTGAGGACGTCGCACACTACTGATGAAACATGCTAGGCGGGACTTCCATGACGTCACTTCCAGTTTCGGTGGAACGCACCCTGCCTATGTACTGCATATTTATCTGTTGAGGTGTAAGTGTAATTTTAATACTTATGGTCATTAATAAATGGTTTTACACTATGGGTGATCTCTCCTTTCTGCTTTTTTAATACAGTTTTTTTAGTACTTAAAGGGATATCTCTGGATAACAGCTGATGGTCGGATGATGAGGCAAGCTTAACCTTATCCTTGATGTATAGGTATAAGGTTACACCAGCAAGCGTGTACCATACTGGAGTCAATTATATCTGGTGAGTGCGGAGTGCTGCACAGAACGCGGTGGAGAGGAGCACCATTTGAATGCATGTCTATTTATTTCTTCACCAGGGTGAATTAAAGACACCGCACACAAGCATTTATTTTATACCTTTATTTGGACTTTATAGGACTTATTATGTGATAGATAGATACGGTACACGGGAATTTATATCATTTCACTTTTTATTTGATTAGGTGCAAGCGCAGTTTTATTTGTGCAGCATTTGATTACTGACATCATTTTTTGTTTGAGAATAGCAGCTGCACTATATATATCATTTTTGATTTTATTATTATTTGTATTTGAGAGGGCGCGGGTGTCATATTGGATATAATTGTCATAAGTGATGCAGAAAATCTTTACTGCTACTGAATTTTATTATTTTAACCACTTACTGACCATATAACTTACATATACGGCAGCAAGGTGGCTCTGCTGCACCAGACCACATACCTAGTACATGATCTGCCACTTCCGGGTAGGGGGTGCGCATGTGTGCCGGCGGCGGCCTGCTTTTGCTGTCATTATACACAGCGGGAGCTGACCTGTGGGTACCGCGGACTCGATGTCCACCGGCACCCACCGACTGTTAGACAGAGAGCCAGATCAGCGTTCTGCGTATGTAAACAAGGCAGATTTCCATTCTGACAGGAGGGAAGGCATGAATCCTGTGTTCCTTCAAAGCAAGGACTAGAATCCATCTCTTCCCCTAGTAAAAGCAGCACACAGTACACTAAAACACTGGCTAGGAACACATTTAACCCTTTGATCGCCCCTGATGTTAACCCCTTCCCAGCCACTGTCATTAGTACAGTGACAGTGTACATTTTTAGCACTGATCACTGTATTAGTGTCACTGGTCCCCAAAAAGTGTCAGTTAGAGTCCAACTGTCTGCTGCAATATCGCAGTCTTGCTATAAGTCACTGATTGCCGCCATTACTAGTAAAAAAATTAATAAAAATATCTCATAGTTTGTATAACTTTTGCGCAAACCAATCAATTTACTCTTATTGGGATTTTTAAAATCAAAAATATGTAGCAGAATACATATTGGCCTACAATGATGAAGACATTTGATTTTATCAATTTTTTTTATTGGATATGTTTTACAGTAGAAAGTAAAAAAAGATTTTTTTTTTCTAAATTGTCTGTTTTTTTTTTGTTTATAGCACAAATAATAAAAAATGCAGAGGTGATCAAATACCACCAAAAGAAAGCTGTATTCGTGGGGAAAAAGGACATAAAATTTATATGGGTACAGTGTCGCATGCCCACACAATAGTCAGTTAAAGAGAATGTAAACATCATTCATGAAATCTGACCTGGGCACATATATCTGCAGTGTTTGCTTATCTCTCTCCAAAGCCCTAAGTGCCGTGTCTTTCTGCTGCTTTGTTCCTTTGTTATCAGCATGATAACTTCTGACAAGTTCTCCAACACAGGAGATAAAAGCAGCTGGAAATTTGTGTCAGGAAGGTAACTTAAGCCCCGTACACGCGATCAGAAAATCGTACAGAAAATACCACTTTCGAATCGGTCATACAATAATCGGATCTTTAGTACAGAGCTTTCGAGAGCCGTTCATGACTGTTCATCTGATGTTTTCGGTCCGGACAAGATCGGACATGCAGGAAAAATTTTCTCGCACGGTGCCCGATCGTACGATTTTCGTTTCATCAGTACAGCTGTCATTCAAAAATACAATACAAATACACTACAACACATCACATGACTTCCGATTTTTTATTGTGTTGTGTGAGTGGTATAAGAAAAGTAAACTTTGCTGCATGCTTAAGCCTCCTGCACACGATCAGAAAATCGTACGGAAAATACAGTTTTCGCTGCGATCGTACGATAATCGGATTGTTAGTACGGAGCTTTTGAGAGCCGATCATGACAGTTCATCGGACATGCAGGAAAAACGATGCCCGATTGTACGATTTTCATTTAATCAGTACAGTTGTTGTTCAAAAATACAATACAAATACACTACAACACATCACATCACTTCCAATTTTTTATTGTGTCGTGTGAGAATTTTCGTGACTAAAGTAAACTCTTCCGATTCGATCTGAGATTAGCATGCAAAAAGAAACCAGACGATCTGTCGTCCGATTTTCGGATCGTGTGTACGGGCCATTATAGATGGATGAGCAGAGAGCTTGTCTATTCACAGCACAGCTCTGCAAGTTTCTTCGTTCCTCTGCCTATGTGGAGGGGGGGGGGTGTGCCTTTCTTCCAATCAGCTCTCACACAGTGTATGCCCAGACTCCCCTCTCACTGCTGAAACAGGAAGAAAGATTTGTAGCACGATGTGCACTTTCTAAAGATTGTAGGAAGCTAAAGACAGCAGATATACATGTAAAACGTATGTAGGGAGATTTGTTTCATCTCTGTGTATCATCTGAGGCTGTTCACTTCACTGGATATACTGTATGTGTTGGTTTACATCCACTTTAAAGTAACGCAGTGCCGTATTGCAAAAAATGCCTGTTCAGTCAGGGGAGTAAATCTTCCAGAGGTCAAGTGGTTAATACAATTTTGTTAATTGGCTACGTGTTCAATTTTTCTCCCCTTTGCCTTGCAGTATTATTCTAGGGTTTGTTCTCGCCTCAGTAGGTACTTTGTAATCGGTCACATATTTAATATCGCCCTGATCCCTGTGTCTACAGTAAGGTGTTTGACATGTGTGCAGTGTGTGAATGAAATGGCATCAGTGATCTGTAAAGTGGGATCAGCACATATCTCTTCCTGCTGCTAATACCCCAGCACAAAGCATCCGGCTAGCTGTCTCCACTGTCTCGCTACATTGCCCTCAGTCTCTAGAAGCACTGTGCGTGATTTACTAAGTGCTAAGCTTCTGTACACCTGAGTGTGACATCACTGTCTGCTCTGAGCGCGCTCCCTCTTCAATCCAATGTGCAATTCCACTTCTGACAGCAACACATATAGAAAAATCATGACTGCTTTGGGCTCTCCCATTATGAGAAATACTGACCCATTTCCATCATCTTCTCTCACCTGTCCTCTATAGGTGATTACATGTCAGTTGACAAGCAGAAGTACTCGTTCGATCTCTGATGAGCTGTATTTCTTATCTATTGTCTGCCTGACAAACAGGGGAGTTACTGCCGGGTGTGGAGATCAACCCTAGGCTGGGAGTTGTTCTGTTACAAACCTGCTTAGCAAAGCTGTCATTATGAGGTCTGAGGACGAGGGGGCATTTAACGTACACATCGGAGATCCTTTATTTCTGTTCCAGCCATTGAAGAATTAAATATGACTGATAAAATGCAATGCTGCCTGAGTGGTATAAGAAAAGTAAACTTTGCTGCACGCTTAAGCCTCCTGCACACAATCAGAAAATCGTACGGAAAATACAGTTTTTGCTGCGATCGTACGATAATCGGATCGTTAGTACGGAGCTTTTGAGAGCCGATCATGACAGTTCATCGGACATGCAGGAAAAAAATTCTCGTACGATGCCCGATTGTACGATTTTCATTTAATCAGTACAGTTGTTGTTCAAAAATACAATACAAATACACTACAACACATCACATCACTTCCAATTTTTTATTGTGTCGTGTGAGAATTTTCGTGACTAAAGTAAACTCTTCCGATTCGATCTGAGATTAGCATGCAAAAAGAAACCAGACGATCTGTCGTCCGATTTTCGGATCGTGTGTATGGGGCATTATAGGTAGATAAGCAGAGAGCTTGTCTATTCACAGCACAGCTCTGCAAGTTTCTTCGTTCCTCTGCCTATGTGGGGGGGGGGGGTGTGCCTTTCCTCCAATCAGCTCTCACACAGTTTTTTTATTCTGTCGTATGAGAATTTGTGACTTAAAGCAGTAGTAAACCCGATAGAGGAGCGGAAGAAAAAAATAGCCTGCAAGACAATAGCATACTAACACATTATGAAGTACCTAACCTTAGAACGAGGCCCCCGATGCCAGAGTTGGTCAGCGCTGAGGACGCTGACATGATGGTCCTCTTCTTTCTTCCGGGTATGCGGCTCCGGCGCTGTGAGTGGCCGTGCGCACTGGATCGCTTCGTTTCGGCAGGGAGCTCTGATTTTCCGGCAACCTCCGCTGGATCATCAGAGCGCATGCGCCGCTGACATCGGCGGCTGCTTGCAGGGAGAATATCTCCTAAACCATGTAGGCTTATTAAACCTTATTATAGGCTTACCTGTAGGTAAAAAAAGCTTTGGGGGGTTTACTACCGCTTTAAAGTGTTACTAAACCCATAACAGTAAAATCAGTCTGTATATGCAGCATAGCATGCTTGTTATACTCACTGTGGAACTTAAGGGGTTAATCCTCAGCATTGTGTAAAAAGGCTGTTTTATCCTGTATGCATAGATTCTTCCCTCCAGCAGGGTCTATCTGTACAAGTCTATATAATACACAGCAGGGTTGAAAGGCTCAGTTTGGTCTCTTATGCTGGAGATTACATTTCCTGTATCAGTTGAACTTTCAGGTCACATGATATTGACGTCACACATGTGGGCATGTATAGAGGCTATTGTGGAAATCTCCTCCTACCTGAACACACAGCTCTGGAAAAGCTGTGCAGTTTACCATGTAACCATGGTGTACAGATCAGCGAAAAAGGTATATAGTGGCAGTATTTTAATGTAAAAAGATTTATAAGCTGTGGGCACTGGGGGGGGGGGGGGGTGGCAGATGAACTATTTTCATATTACTGGGTTTAGTAACACTTTAAGTAAACTCTTCCGATTCAATCTGAGATTAGCATGCATAAAAAAAAAAAACCCAGTGGAGTTATAGAGCTCGTACCTATAATCCACTGGGTTTGAATGTGGAATGGGACATCGACGCATTCATCAATAACGCCTAGGGGCGTTAAGCTTGATGTTACGAGCTCTGTATGTGATACTGTCAACTAGGTTTAAATTTAACCTTACATTCGCAAGTTTCTTGACAAGTTGGTTTTTTTCTTTGCATGCATATATACACTTTTTAGATCCTTTAATATATTATGGTGCTAGTAAAGTTAGCATGTACAGTAGGACCCAACATTTATAGGTAATTGGGGATGTTATTTAACTTGTTGTTTAATTTTTAGTAGTTTAAGGAATTATATGTATTGCTGTTTGTTTTATCATATGTATTTTGTATTGCGGGGTGCCGTCTCCACATACTAATCCCACGTTTCATAGGCAGTGTCATTTGGACTTACTCTGCTGACACCTACTAGCTTTGCCTGAGCTGGTGCCATTGTAATTCCGGTTTTTGACATAACTTCCGGCCCGAAGATTACTTCTGGTCCGGAGTTTAATCGTCTTTTAACATGAATGGACTGGCATTTATTTTGCCTCCTATTTCTGATTTGATCCTTTTCAGAGTGTTTAGTTTTTTTTCTTTTGAAATAACTACAGGTTGGGTGTTTTCCCAGTCATCTAACCACTTCTATAGGTGTCAGTGAGACATACTCTGCTGACACCTACTAGTATAGGTTTATGAGATTGTATTTAACTTCCGGTCCGGATGTCAACTCCGGTCCGGGGTCTCATTGTTTTTACCACAAGCAAACAAGTATTTAATGTGTTCAGTTTTCTTTTTGATTGATTTCTTGTAGGTTGCTTAATTCATCTTTTTACAATTTACTATTGGTTGAGTCTTTTCCCAGCCATCAAACCACTTCCTTTGTTTTGGTGGTGTGTCACTTCCGGTGCGACTGCCATCCCATTTACGCCCACCGGATGTCACTTCCGGTTTGGTAATTAACAATTTTTTGGCATTTAGCCATTATATAAGGACATCTGCACACGTTCCCTTTGAGGCTATATCCCTGATGATGTCTGTTTTCAGACGAAACGCGTATGAGGAGCCTTGTATGGGATGTGGGAGTGGATGTGGAGACAACGCAACCATTATATGGTCATAGTGAGCGCTGGTAGCCGCATATGACCATTCTTTTAAAGACACATGACACCATATTGCATGTGAGTGTATTTTAATCTTTACCTATTAAATTGTGAGTTTGTACTGCACCATGAGGTTGTCTTTTGCTTCATCTTATATGTGACAACTGGGTGATTATTGCCTTTGGAGAGTTCAAGCTGGATCTGAGAGGTTCTAATGATAGATGTCTGATTGGAAGAATTTCTGGAGCTGTGCATCTTTTACTACTGCTAAGCTGGCTCAGACCTTTGTAATGGGGGTCAATTGCTTCTGGTAAGAACCAGTGATTTAGGGTGTCGGTGGTGGTTTCTCCTCTCTATCCTCTTGTAGGAGTTCCACTTCTATAAGTGGCGGATCCTGGCGCTATCCACTCTTTGGTTCTTTTTAGTTCAGTGGGGGCCACTGAGTGGGGTGCCAGGTGGTGGTCCCTATCCTTCCTTAGGTAGGGATAGGTTTTATCCTTTCCGAATATTTCCCCTATGAACCTCTGAAATACTACACCATGAAAAACTCTCACCCTCTCTTGTATGATCAATGCCCGGAGTTCCAATAACGTTTGACCATTTGGAAGATTGCTTGTACCTGGTTGCCTATTTGGGAATTGAGAAGGCCTTTTTGACCCCTGTGACGGGGGCATCTCCAGTCGGTAAGGGACAGTAATAGCAGTTGCCGATATTGGATAACTTTCTAAAACATGTTTTAGGAGTTCCATTTATCCAGGACTGACAATCCAGGATTTGAAATCATTATTCGAGCACTGTACCATATTATGTATTAACATTGTATTGACACCCATAGCGGTTCACAGAGGGCATTGTGAACTGCCTGCGGGGGAGATGCGATGCAGATACCAGCACTGCAATCGCGCTGGTCCCTGCATCTCAATAGTGTGAACCCAGGCTCAAGGCCCCTTTCACACTTGTGCAACTTGTCCTGCGACTTCAATTTCCAATGACTACCATTCATATCTGTGCAACTTCAAGTCACAGCAACTTCAACGTAGTCCCTGTACTACTTTGGTCTGACTTTGATGCGACTTGAGGTCCATAGACCTCAGGATTATGCAGGCAATGCTTCAAGTCGCGTCAAAATCGCAGCAAAATCGCGTAAAATACGCTGTAAAAATTATGGCAAAATCGCTACAAAATCCTATCAGGTCGCACAAGTGTGAAAGGGGCCTTACTCCTATGGGACTTTTCACACCACTGTGCTGTGAGTGCAGTGCGTTTTGAAAAGTCCTGCATGCTGTTGAAACCACACCAAAAGCAGCTTTCCATTGAAATGAATGGAAACCGCGCCAAAATCACAGCACAAACACACCACGATTAACGTTTTTGGTTCACTTTTGAGTCACATGCCCATTTTTCACAGGCAACCCAGAAAAGCACAGGAAACGCATATGAAACACAGCAAAATCTTTGTAAAAACGCATATGCATTTTTCTACAGAGCAGTGTGAAAGGGCCCTAAGGCTCCATTCACACTTATACAGTGCTTTTTGCATGTCTTTACGGCAATTTTACTACAATTTGCATTTTGCATCTTTATTCTATTGGGAGGAGTAGTACCCTAATGTTGGTGTCACTGGGAGAATTAGTGCCCCATCGTTGGTGTCTGTGGGATTTAATCAGCGGCGGCCCATTAGGGGCACCCGGGCGCCACCCCCCTATCCATGCATCCGGCCCCCTGACATACAGGGCACTGGACTATGGATTCCAATGGGTGGGGGGTCTTTTTGAAGCGTGTGATTAGAGCCAGAGGCTCTAATATGCTTCAAAAAAGGGTGGGCTCCGATCCCACCCAGTTGTGTGCCGGTAGCAAATGAACCTCCCCGCCAATCAGAAAGTGGGTCATGGGACCCGTTTCCCGATTGGCCAATACGTCAGGTGATCCTATTGGACAGCTAGCGCCAAGGACAAGAAGGGAGGAGATGGAGAGGACCGCCTGCTGCCTGGGGGGGGGCGGTTGTTTGCACCCCCCAAAAAGAATCACACCAGCCTCCACTGGATTTAATAGTGCCCCATCATTGATGTCAGTGGGAATAATAGTGCCCCATCATTGATGTCAGTGGGAATAATAGTGCCCCATCATTGATGTCAGTTTGAGGAATAGTACCCCATTGTTGGCATCAATGGGAGAGAGAGTACTCCATTGTTGGTGTCAGTGGGAGGAATAGTGTCTTGTATCAGTGTCCCCCCGGGCCGCAGTTTGGAGACCCCTGTCTTAAGGCAATAAGATATTTCCAGGAATTACAATCAACTGAACTGAACTGAAACTTCTTTTATAGCCCAAAAGGAGGAAAACATCAATGTATCAATATATGACTCGTGAGAGCTAGGAAACAGTTTTACATTTGAATAAACTGCATATACCGGATAAACTGGACTTACCTGCAGTGAAATCAGGATCCTCTTTACTGTCCTCTTGTTTATGCAGTCCTCTTGGTGACAGTGCACAATTTGATCAAATTCTGTATGTAAAAATAAATATAAATTACCATAAGATCTCATCATCCTATTAGTAATATGTACACTTGGTGTAACTTAGTGTACTGGGTTTTACTTAAAATGAATCCAAAGCCATTTTTTGGATTGAACCCCTGTCAAGTTTTCATTTCTATTGGAGCACCTGATGGGAAGATTCCCCATCTCTTTATTTGTTTTTGTGATTAATGTCACCTGGAAATGAATGAAAACATGAAATCCTGAGTGGTCACCTATACAGGAAGAGAATAGAGGAGTTGCCATTTATTTGGAGAGATTTCTTCTCATTTCCTGTTCAATATCTCCAATGGGAGACAGAAGGCAGAAAAAAATGTGAAACAGAGTATTAACCTTTTCCTAATCTATCCAAATCAAAGAATGCTAAATTTAAGGCTCAAGTGTAATTAAAGCAGATCTTCACTACATCTGAGCACCAGGGCCGGGACAAGGTTTTGGCAGGAGGGGCGGCTGCCCTGGGCACTGTGGTATCATGTGAGGTGGGGGGCACCACAAGGAGATTGGGGGAGGCGCATTGTGATGAGAAGGGGGTAAGAATTGCTCTAAGGGGACAAATTTGGGGAGGTGTGATTTGGCGGGATTTGTGCTGCGATGGGAAATTTAAGGAGTAGGGGATTTGTGCTAGGAGAGGGAAGATGTTTTTTTTGGCGAGGGGGGGGGGGATTTGTGCTGCGGGCATATGGGGAGATAGGATCTGAAGTGGATGCTTAGGGGGTAAGCATGCAGATTAGTGCTCAATTTTTTTTTTTGGGGGGGGGGGGCTTTGATGCTCATACGTCTTGGGAAGGGGGGCCCAACTTGGCGTGTTAACCCTGGGCTCTAGTTGACCTTGTCCTGGCACTACTGGGCACCACAAACCAAGAACACAATTTAGTTAATTTTTAATATTCAAAGCAACTCTCCCATCTATCTATGTCTCAATGCTTTTTTTGTTGAGAAATCACTTTGAAAAACACTCCTCTAGCATTTCTGCCCTTTCTTCTTGAGTAAGGGCATTTGATCCATATAGCATTTACTTCCTGTGATCCATTTGCCCTTAGCTCAAGTGTGCATGCAGGAGAGTGAGCATAGCTGGGAAAACCCCTCCTCCACTCCTGAAGACTCCTGGGATGTATGACACCATTTGCCTAGACATGGAAACCAGGAAGTAACTGAAGAAATGTAAAAAAAAAGTTGAAAACAAGTAAACATGATATACTTTCCTATCTATTTACTAATGCTAGCGGCATGAGGTCTACAATGGTGATTGGGAGAGTGAAGTTCTCCTTTAAAAACCCATAGTAGTTGAAATCTAAATTGTATACTTGGCATTCCAATTTCTCAACCAGAATGTGGCCACATTTATTCAAACTTGCACATATTATACTAAGTTCTGAAACTGGGATTGCCAGATATAAAATAAGGGCAGGTGGGAGGTATCCCTTTTAGGAGAGAACTTCTTCAGTCTGCACCACCCCATTCTGAAGCCCAATTTATGGGTGTTCCTGTGGAGGGAAGTACAACCAGCAGTGAGCCCCTGTCCTTTTTTTCTAATTCCTTTTCCTTTTCCAAACAGCACTGCCCCGATTTCCTCGTTCATTCATAACAGGGAAATATCACTTGCTGCTGAGGCTCTGTGTGATCTATCTGCGACTGCTGGTAAATATACAGCCCCGGCAGATGGTACACAGCACCGTAGCACAGATTTTTAAACCTTATGAATAGAGTTGAGCGAACTTCTAGAAGTCCGGGTTCTGCTGGTTCGGCAGAACTTCGGGACAAAGTCCGGGTTCGGGTCCGGACAGAACCCGGACTTTGTCCCGGACCCCGAACGCCACGACACATGGTAGACGGCCCCGACATATAAATGGTCGTCAGCGTCTATCTAGTGTGTCTCGGAGTCGTCGTTCACTATAAAGGGACAATACTTACTTGCTCCTTTAGCCCCGTCACGACAAACCTTTTCCTTTTCCTTAATCTTTTTTTCCTGTCCCCGAGTGACGACCAACATGAAGGGAGGTGTCCTTGTGGGTATTTAACCCGAAGTCTTACCCCACCACGTCTGACTTCTTCAAGAGAGGATTTTCCCTATGGAGGGTGGACGGG
>BLSH010428814.1:561308-578913 GCA_018402905.1 Glandirana rugosa | reverse complement strand
AGGATTTCCAGCTTTAGGACCGGAGCCCTTTTTGCGATTCGGCGCTGCGTCGCTTTAACTGACAATTGCGCGGTCGTGCGACGTTGTACCCAAACGAAATTTGCGTCCTTTTTTTCCCACAAGTAGAGCTTTCTTTTGGTGGTATTTGATCACCGCTGCGTCATTTCTGATCGCCGCTATAAACAAAAGAAGAGCGACAATTTTGCAAAAAAACCCAAATTTCTTACTTTTTCCTAAAATACAAATCCAAAAAAAAAATATAAAAAAACATTTTTTTTCACCGTTTTTGGCCGATTTATATTCTTCCTCATATTTGCGATAAAAAAATCGCAATCGGCGTTTATTGATTGGTTTGCGCAAAAGTGGTCGCGTTTACGGATGATGAGAATTCATTTTTGGGGTTTTTATATTTTTTAAATTTTTTTCTAGTAGGCGGCGGCGACGATCTGCGATTTTTAGCGGTACTGCGATATTGGGGCGGACATGTCGGAACGTTTTGACACTTTTTTGGGACCATTGGCATTTATACAGCGATCAGTGCTATAAAAATGCACTGATTACTGTGTAAATGCCATTGGCAGTGAAGGTGTTAACCTGCAGGGGGCGCGCTAAGGGTTAACTATGTTCCCTGGGCGTGTTCTAACTGTGTGGGGGCTGCCCTAGCTGGGGAAGGGAAATGGTCACAGCCTTCATGTACAGGAAGGCTGTGATCACAGCCCTTCCCCCTCACACAGAGCGGAGGTCCGTGTTTACTTACACGGACCTCCGCTCCTTCACTCCGGGGGGGGGGCATCGCGGGTGGCCGGCGGCAATCGAAGCCGCCGCACCCGCTCCCTGGCCCCCCCCCGAACACAGTGAGCGCGCGCAGTGGCTCTGTATCGCGGCCGCCGTCGTATGACGGCGATTCGCGTTACAAAGCCACTCTGTCGCCATCAATTGCCGATCAGCCGTCAGCAAGCGGTTAAAGAAAACCTACCAATAGATACATCCCCGGTTATCAATTGGGCAGCACACAAGGCTACAATTCGGGGGAAGTTAATCCAATTGGCAGCTAGGTCCAAACGCTCACGCGATAGTACTATAGCGCAACAGGAACGAGAACTAAAAAACCTTCTGTCTGACCAAAAACAATCACCCCAGATAGATCTAAGACAAAATATTGACGCTTGACTTCACAAGCAGAGAAACAACTTAGATGGTCAAAACATAGCTGCTATACTATGGGAGATAAACCTACCACCCTTTTAGCTAGGAGGCTGGCACCCCACCCCTATACATCAGCCTTACCCAAACTAAAACGGAATAACGGACGCTCGACTCAGAACCCGGAGCAGATAGTGAATGAATTTGAGAAGTTCTACTCAACTCTATACAATAAGCCAGGGAGATTCTCCCGAGTCGTAGCGGATGATTTCTTCAGGGAAATCAACCTACCTCGGCTGCAACAGGAGCACTCGACCCTCATGGATGAAGAGTTTACAGAGTTCGAGATTAGACAGGCCATCAAAACCCTAAATCCATCCAAAGCACCGGGACCTGATGGATTTTCCGGACTTTACTACAAGAAAATCCAGTAGATTCTGACACCCCACCTATGCTCTTTTTTTAACACCATCAGTCAGGGCACTAACCTCCCAGGACAGGAAAAACATAGAAACATAGAAAAGTGACGGCAGAAAAAGACTGAGTAGTCCATCGAGTCTGCCCCTTTTTATTTATTTATTTATTTATTTTTTACATTAACCTTGTTGTCTGACTATGGATTTATGTTTATCCCAAGCATGTTTGATACATTTACTGTTGACTGTCTCACAAAAAGCAGCATTCATGCACGTACTCCCTAAGCCAGGAAAGGATCACGGGATCTGTGCGAACTACCGCCCTATCTCCTTGATCAATGTTGACCTGAAGATCCTGACCAAGGTTCTGGCGACCAGGTTGAACACTTTTATAGCACAATACATACATCCAGACCAGGCAGGTTTTATTCCTGGTTGCCAGACTTCAGATCAGACGAGGAGGGTTATCGAACTTCTTTCGGCTATACAATCGGACTGGGATGGTGGGGGGTCAGGAAGGCCATGCTGCTGTCCTTGGATATACACAAGGCCTTCGGTGCCTTATACTGGGATTACTTATTTTACACCCTAACTGAGTTCGGATTTGGGCCAAGATTTTTAGCAATACTTAGGGTACTATACGATTCCCCAACAGTTTCTCTGAAGATTAAAGGCTATTCCTCAGGCACTATCCAAATTCAGCGGGGCACTCGTCAGGGCTGTCCACTATCTCCGCTGCGTTTCATGCTAGCTTTGAAACCATTGACCTGTAAAATCCGACTCCCAAACCATAAAAAAGGGGTGTGGAGCGGGGGCAGGGAACATAAGAGTATTTTATGTGCGGATGACATCTTATTAGCGATCACTTCCCCAGTCACGACCCTCCCAAATCTATACGCAACCTTACGACCATTTTCACTGATTTCAGGCCCCCCTACCTGGGGGTTAATATTACTCCGTTCATGCATACCTTATACTCTAGGAATTACCCGGACCTCTTTAAAAGGTAAGCAGCAGACATGACAAGGTGGTTGCTGCACCCCCCGTCATGGTTCGGCAGACTATACTCAGTAAAAATAAATATATTACCAAAGGTTCTATACTTACTCCGTACACTACCAGTGTTATTGAAACGCCAGGAAGTCTTAGCTTTTCAAAGGAAAATATTGGCATTTATCTGGGGAGACAAGAGGCCTAGGGTGAACAGACGCACCCTATTTACCCCACGGGTAGGGGAGGGTTAGGAATCCCCGATCTATTTAAATATTTTTGGGCGGCGCAGTTGGCACAATTATCCAGATTCCATTCCATGCTACCTCATCCTATCTGGATGCAGATGGAGGCGAGCACATGCTTAAATACTTGCTATGGCTACCGGCAAAAGACCGACCCCCAATCCTGTGCCCAGCTAATAAACAGCAAGGGTGTACATTGGCATAGTCCAACACGTGAAGGTGTTTGAGTTCCTCTGACATGGACAAAAATAAAAGGAAATGTTAAAATGAAATAAAACTAAGGTCAATACCCATTACATTTAGGATCTTGCCAGGGCTTGGATAGCTAATTATCTATTGCTTTTGTGCCCTAGGTGATCTTGAGAGAAGCTTTGGTGACCTCAACACTTGTCTAAGCTGAAATTAGCTCTTTGATACAAAAACATAGCTGCTAAAAATAATAAAGCATCAGAGTCTTTATAAAGAGAAAGATGAGATTCCACTGCAATGGTATATTTAGAAGTAGTTTATTTCACAGAAAAGCTGATTCCAGCGGAACACATTGTGTTACGTGTCACATCTCCTCAAAGGCGTCAAAACAAAGAAGGAAGGTTACTTATCTACGCGTCTTCAGAAATTATCATGGTGAGGCTTTTTAGGTAATTACTGTGAGCTAATGGTGTACTATATCTGTATTTAATATCTAAAAACTACATTTAAAGATATTGTAGGACATAATACTTAGGGACATACTTATAAAGCAGTTAATCTGACATTCACCAAACATTCACTGCAGGTGACTTTTACTGGGGTGTGTGTTTCAAATTGGTTCATCTCCAGTGAATGTCTAGTGAAAGTCACATTCACTGCTTTTTAAAGATGGCCCTTAAAGTAGACCTGAAACAATGATTTTCTATGTTATAGAAGGGTAACCAAATGTCCCCAGTTTCCAGGGACAGTTCCAGCTTTCAGTAGGCTGTCCCCTGATAAGAAGTGTGCCCGATTGTGTCCATGGAAGAGTGCTCCAAGCCCCAGTATGTGTGTGATGGAGGGAGGAAATTGTATTCTGAATTGTAGTCGTGCTCACATATTGTCACACTGGGGGAGATTTACTAAAATTGGTGCACACAGAATGTGATGCAGCTGTTCATAGTAACCAATCAGCTTCTAACTTCAGCTTGTTAAATTAAGCTATGAAAATAAAACCTAGAAGCTGATTGGTTACTATGCACAGCTGCACCAGATTCTGTGCGCACCGGTTTTAGTAAATCCCCCACACTGTTTTGACTTTTTAATTGTAAAGACGGGAAGATTATCCTTATCGGTATTGCTAATACTATTTAAATATTGATTAAAATGGGGGCATGTTTCGTGGGCGTAGTATGCTAAAAAATCAACTTTTTTATTTCATGTGCCTAGGCACTCCTGTACCTTAAGCCTCATGGTTGTATATGTTCCATGTGAGATCATCTAAGGCACTGCTGCCCTGACTGATAGTCTTTGGAGATTTGGTGAAGGCACTATTGTGTTGCTCACTGTTCTTTTTGAAGTGGAAGCTGTACCAAAGTACCTACAATGCAAAGGTCTCCCTGTTTCTGCTTCATTAAGGCCTCATGCATGCTGTGTTTAGCCCTGGAGCATGAGAATCTGGTGTTTAGATGCAGGTGGAAGGCAGAGATGCACTGTCCAACCCCACTGCCACAAGCCTGTGAGAGGCTGACAGCTGCTGTGGATAGGCAGGGCTGGACAGTGCGCTGAGTCATACTAGCGTTTAGAGTAGTATACGCCTAGGGACACAACCCAGTCTGTGATCTCAGCATTTATCTCTGGGCGCATATTGGCCTAAACATTAGAATTGCTAGGTACGCCATCTAGCCACGCCCAGCTGCAGCAGCTGTCAGCCTCTTATATAGTTTTTCCACTTCTACATACAACAGTCTAATGACCTGGGGCTAAACGGTCAGTGTGCACAAGGCCCAATTCTTTGGATCTTTCTCTTGCTGCTTCTTGAATACCAACAGAGAGTGTGGAAGATAGCCTGCCCTTCTTTCCCTATGTCAAAAATGTAAGTTTGGTTATTTTGTTTTTTAATGTGAGATGTTTCATCATGTCTGTTGCACTAAAGTCTAGTCAATGTACCTTTGTTATTCTCTGTATAAGGTTTCTTGCACACTGGGCATTTAGCTCAGGTGCATGAGCATCTAAAAGAGGCTAACAGCTGCTGCGGCTGGATAGCGATAGATGGTGCGCTGAGCGGTACTTACGTTTTGGCCATTATGGGGTTGATTTACTAAAGGCAAATAGATTGTGCAATTTGCAAAGTGCAGTTGCACTTTGGAAGAGCAGTTGCTCCAGAGCTTCGTAAATGAGGTAAAAGTTTACTTTGTAAAGAATACCCAATCACATGCAAGGGAAAAAAAAAAAAAAAAGCATTTTTGCTTGCAAATGATTGAATGAAGGAAGTCAGCAGTGCTTCTGCAAATTTACTAAGCTCTAGAGCAACTGCTCATGCAGAGTGCAACTGCACTTTGCAAAGTGCACAGTCTATTAGCCTTTAGTAAATCAACCCCTATATGTCCAGGGACAAATGCTCGGAATACAAGCAGTCTGCTTGCCAAACATTCATGCCTAGGCCAAAATGCCCTGAAAGTTAGTAACACCTGGTGCACAATCCAACTCCTTCCAACTCCAGCAGCTCTCAGCCTCTCATAGAGTTTGACAGGCTGCAAGCCATGGGCCTGGACAGCATGTATAGCAGTCATTCAGAATTATAACAGTCAAAACAGATGAATGTTATGGCACCATGGAGAATACTTCGGTATTAACACAGCTCCCCGTAGTGTATAATGTTACCGGAGGACAGTCTTTGCTGGAAGGGTGGTGGTATTTGGTACAAGCACAATGTATTGGATCACTGGGGGGGGTGATCCTCAGAAGGTTTCTTTTGGCACCAGATGGTGTCCCCTGAACTGCCCCTATGTGCCAGGAACCTTTCCCAAACCATTGGGTTCCTTGTCCCACCCAGCCACTCTCTCAAAGCACACCCGAATGACATGGGATCCCCCATTTAAGGGTACCCTCATTAAGAAAGCTGCCTACATTCTCATAGGAACTTGGCATCAAATCAGATACTTAGCTTCCCCAGAGAGGACTAACAGGGTCCCTAAGGGGACAATTTCCCTTAACAGACTCCCCTTCCCCTGTAGCATTGGCGCAGTGCCACCTACAAATGAGAAAAATACCTGCTTCTGCCTACAAATGTGCCATTGTTAGAGTTCAGTGTAATATGGGAGCTGCAGGTTCTGGTCATATGGCAATGTGAAGGGAGTTTTTTTTTAAACTTTTCTCTATCAATACATAGGACAAAAAATATTTCACATTGCTTGGGAATGAGAATCCCTGGCCTAAATATTCATGTGGTTCAAAAACAAGTCTTCCCCGATAAGTAGATTGCTAGGCACATAGTGAGTATAGGTAGAGGGTCGATTGCTGCATTACAACGTATGATTAGATCTAAATACAGAAGCTTTCCATGATGAATAAAATCTTTAGTCTTTATACTTCTAGAGACAAAGGAGCTTCTACCACATCACACAGCAGACATCTAATTACAGGCAAGCCAAAATCAGTAGTGTTCCGTTATGCTGTTACCACTTTAACATTAATTCAGCAGAGACTTTCCAATTGTGGTAATAGAGAAACCTGAATTAAATGAGCTTGGTATATACTTGGCTACCAGCACATGGAAATTTCAACACCCTCGGGCAGATAGGGCTGAACTCTCCAATATGTGTAATATTCCTTTGTCTCCCCCGTACTATAAATATCAGTGTGATTTTCCTCCTCTGTGTGCATTATTATAATCTAGCTGTTTGTCTGGTTCAAAAATAGACTCACTATCAGAGGAATACTGGTGGGAAAGAGACGTGCAAAGAGAACTCCACACATCAGTAACCCATTGTGTATAGTATGCATCCCGTGATCACACATATAATGTAACATCTAGCTACATATCCTTTGCTTCACATGGTCATATGGCACAGGACGTGTATAGGAATAGACAGGGTTTTCTTTGTTCAGAATAAAGGCACCAGTATGCTTAAAGCGAAATGATTGGCATAAAAATGTTCATTTTAAAAATATTCCTCAATAATCTAATCCTTTCATGGAGTAGATTAGAAACTCTGACCCAAAAAAATTGATCTCCATTTTTTATAACATGTTACTTCTTCCTTCGTCCTCCATGTTAGTATGTGCACTTTTGGTTCCCATGCAAACTAGTGTCACCTAAGCTCAGATTTCTATCCTTCATCAATCATACCTGACTCCGCTTAGAATATCTAGGTATAAACATGACCAAACCGCTAATTGCCCAATGTTTTTACCATTTAATTTGGAACTGCCCAGAGTTCATGGGTTCTGGGCGCAAGTTGTCCATGCAACGTGGCATGGAGGCGTTCAGCCTGTGGCACTGCTGACGTGTTATGGAAGCCCAGGTTGCTTTGATAGCAGCCTTCAGCTCGTCTGCATTGTTGGGTTTGGTGTCTTATCTTCCACTTGACCAGTGGTCTCCAAACTTTGCTTGCTTTTATCCGGCCCTTGGGGCAATATTTAATTCACTGACGCCAACAAAGGGCCACAGTTCCTCACAATGACACCAAAAATGGGGCCCAATGACACCAATGACGGGGGACCATTCCTCCCAATGACACCAAGATGTGGCACTATTCCTCCCAATGACATCAACAATGGGACCCAATGACACTAAGTGACGAGGCACAATTCCTACCAAAGACAGCAATGATGGGGTATAATTGCTCCCAATGACACAAGTGATGGGGCACAATTCCTCTCACTGACACCAAAGATGAGGCATTGTCTACTCCAACTGATAGTGGGACTTTTTCTACTCCCGATGACCACAGTCTGGCGCCCCTAAAGTCTGAAGGACAGTAAACTGGCCGTTTGTATAGAAAGTTTGGGACTCCTGTTTTTGACAATACCCCACAGATTCCCTATGGAGTTTAGGTCAGACGGGTTTGCTGGCCAAGTACAGTGATACCATGATTATTAAACCAGGAATTGGTACTGTTGACAGTGTGGGCAGGTGCCAAGTCTTGCTGGAAAATGAAATCAGCATCTCCAGCAGAGGTAAGCATGAAGTGCTCTACAATTTCCTGGTAGAGGGCTGTGCTGACTTTGGACTTGAGAAAACACAGTGGACCAACACCAGCAGATGACATGGCTCATCACTGAAATCATCAGTGAAATCATCACTGACTGTTGAAACTTCACACTGGACCTCATGCAACTTGGATTCTGTGCTCTCCACTTTTCTTCCAGACTCTGGGACCTTGATTTCCAAATGAAATGCAAAATTTACTTTCAAGACAAGAGGACTTTGGACCACTGAGCAACAGTTCAGTTTTTTTCTCCTTAGCTTCTAATGTTGTCTCTGGTTCAGGCGTAGCTTGACACAAGGAATGTGACAGTCCTGGATATCTGTGTGTGGTGGCTCGTCACGCTCTGCAACCAGTCGTAGTCCACTCCTTGTGAATCTCCCCCAAATTCTTGAATGGCCTTTGCTTCATAATTCTCTCAAGGCTGTGGCTGTGGTTATCCCTATTGCTTGTGCACCTTTTTCTACCACACTTTTTGTAATTTTTGTTTATAAATTTTGGCCCAATGCTCCCTGCATGTTGGGCCTCTCAATGTGGCCTGCTATGTAAAAGTCTCACACATGTGGTATCACCATACTTGGGATGAGTAGCAGAATGTATTTTAGGGTGTAATTTTTGCTATGTACATGCTATGTGTTAGAAATATCTTATAAATTGACCACTTTGTGTAAAAAAAAAAATACGTTTTCATTTTCTTTCCATGTTTTTGACTTTTGGAAAAAAACGACATGTTCAAAAGACTCATAATGCCTCATAGATTATACTTTGGGGTGTTTACTTTCCAAAATGGGGTCATTTTTTAGGTTATTCTATTGTCCTGGTGCACCAGGGCCTTCAAAAGTGTGATAGGTCGTTAGGAAATATTATGTATAATTTATGCTCCTAGAATGCCTAACAACCTATCACACTTTTGAAGGCCCAGGAGCACCAGGACAATAGAATAACCCACAATATAACCCCATTTTGGAAAGTAAACACCCCAAAGTATAATCTATGAGGCATTATGAGTCTTTTGAACATGTCATTTTTTTCCAAAAGTTTTTGGAAAACGTGGAAAGAAAATGAAAACTTATTTATTTTCTTTTTTATACAAAGTTGTCAATTTATAAGATTTTTCTAACACATAGCATGTACATAGCAAAAATGACACCCCAAAATACATTCTGCTACTTGTCCCAAGTATGGCGATACCACATGTGAGACTTTTACACAGCCTGGCCACATAGAGAGGTCCAACATGCAGGAAGCACCATCAGGCGTTCTAGGAGCATAAATTACACATTTAGTTTCCTGACAACCTATCACACTTTTGAAGGCCTTGGAGCACCAGGACAATGGAATTGCCCACAAAATTATCCCATTTTGAAAAGAAAACACCCCAACTGGTGACAGGTACTCTGATGGACTGGTGACAGGTGTTCGGGCACTCTCATGAGCTGGAGATAGCTACTTGGGTATGCTGATGGGCTGGTGACAGGTACTCAGGTACTCTGATGGGCTGGTGACAGGTATTCGGGCACTCTGATGGGCTGGTGACAGGTACTCGGGTACTCTGATGGGCTGATGACAGGTACTCGGGTACTCTGATGAGCTGATGACAGGTACTCGGGTACTCTGATGAGCTGGTGACAGGTACTCGGGTACTCTGATGGGATGGTGTCAGGTACTCTGATGGGCTGGTGAAAGGTGCTTGGGTACTCTGATGGGCTGCTGACAGGTACTCGGGTACTCTGATGGGCTGGTGACAGGTACTCGGGTACACTGATGAGCTGGTAACAGGTACTCGGGTACTCTGATGAGCTGGTGACAGGTACTCGGGTACTTTGATGGGCTGGTGACAGGTACTCGGGTACTCTGATGAGATGGTGACAGGCACTGAGGTACTCTGATGGGCTGGTGACAGGAACTCGGGTACTCTGATGGGTTGGTGACAGGTACCTGGGTACTCTGATGGGATGGTGACAAGTACTCGGATGGGATGGTACAGGCACTCGGGTACTCTGATGGGCTGGTGGTAGGTACTCGGGTACTTTGATGGGCTGGTAACAGGTACACAGGTACTCTGATGGGATGGTGACATGGGCTGATGACCTGCGCTTGTATAAGAGAGAAATGGGCTGTAAATGCTAAATTCGAAATGCCCCCTAAAAATACTAGCTGCCTGGCTGTTATTCTGATCCACTGACTTTAATATTTTTGAGCCTCTATGCGGATGATTTACTCAAAGGAAATAGGCTGCTCACTTTACAAGAGATTTTCCCTTAGCTTAGTGTAATGCTCTGCTAACTTTCATCATCCAATCATATGCAAGCATATGTACTGTTATATTATTTTTCTTCCATGTGACTGTGTATTCTTTGTAACGTAAATTTTTAACTGCATTTACTAAGCTCCCTAGCAAATTAAACAGTCTATTTGCCTTTAAAAGAGAAGTATGGCTTTGGAGAAATACATTTATACTCACCTAAGTGAATGCAGCATTGATGCTGCATCTGTCCCCTGTCGGCTCTGTAGTGCGGACTGAGCATTCAAACACCACTGAGCGCTCAGTTCTCCCCTCTACTTTGAGCGGAGAACTGTGACTGTCATTTTCCGTCTCTCTACTCTCCCCTCCAGTTCACTGGAGTGCTGGGCTGTGGAGCTGTGGTGGGGGTGGGAGGGGCTGGCTCAGGCTCTCGGCGGATCGCTGAGAGGCTGCTCCAGGTGCCGATCCAGGCTTTTGGGTGCATCCCGACCATATGCTTTTCAGAGCCTGGGCCAGCTCTGTGACATCAGCCGACAGCAGGCTCCAGCCTGCTGGCAGCTGAAAATGGATCACAGGAGTTCAGAATGAACTGTACTATTGTGATCCACAGGAGAAGTATAGCCAAAAAAGCTTTGGCTATACTTCTCCTTTAATAAATCAACCCCAGTAACTTGAGAGTCAAGTATGTAGATCAGGAAAAGTCAGAATTCCTTATCTACATACAGCGTACTTTTTTTATGAGTCAGTGACTCATAATGCTGAAACCAATGAGCTTCTGTGTTTCTATTATGACAGGTTTCCATTATGGAGCACATGCATAGGTCCATTAATGACACAGATTATACAGTTTCATACCTTGTGACATGGTTTTCATAGCTGCGTTTTAACTGTCTGTCTAACTAACCTATAGGCAGGTGCCTAGAATGTTAATTGTTGGGGTTAATAATCCAATAATTAATGAATTAAAGTGTTGTGGTGTGTCTACCTTTTTGGTCTGTGGTGCTTGATGAGATTGTTATCTTTAGGGTGTGACGTTACCAGTAGGAAAGTGTATTGGCACCAAGAAGCAATGCTTTATGAGCTGCCTCCAGACAAACTGAATTTAGGAGCTCAAGTTAAAATAGAAGATAATTACATTATTCTGTGAACACAACATTCTCCAAGGACCAGTGAATAAGCACAGTGGCAGTCCTGGAAGAAATATCATGCATAAGAGTTTTCCATTATGTGCGACTAATTAGTGAAGCCTAAAGGACAGGAGGTGAGCACGTAAGACTTCAGTGTGACAATACCATAGTAACCCCACATTATATTAATAGTTAGTTACTCTTTATAGCTGCATGGTCAACAGAGCAAGCATTACTTTCTGATTAATCATTTTAAAGGAGAGTCTTCCACCATTCTCATGAACATGAAATTGTTCAACTCCAACCCATGTATACACCTCATTTGTTCTGGATATCATTATACTTATTCAAAAGCCCCACCAAGAGGCTTTAAATGTACAAATAATAATAATAATAATAATGGCTGTTGCCCAATTAGAGTAATTGTTATCTTAGCGGGAAAAGTCTAATTCTTTGGTTTGAGTTATTGTTCCAGTTCAATAATTGAAGCAAATTGGGGCATTGGTGCATGAAAAAATCATGCTTGACTATATATGTGTGTATGTATGTTTACAAAGGTTGTTTGGCAGTTGGATTGTACTAGTTATTTAATTACCATCAATCGCCTTTATTAAGTATTTAATAAAAGAAGGGGGTTTAAGTTTGGACTAGAAATGAGCGAACCAATTAGTAAATAATAAAATATTTAATGATACATATGAGTATACATGCATTTTTATGACAGTAAAATTATTAGTTTAAATATATAAAATCTAAATAATTCATATATATACAAGTGTACCAACATAATTCATAATAATAGATATTAGTATGTATACCCAAAATTCAATATAAACCTGATTAAATATAAACAAAATATTGATTCATGATTCTAAAAGGTAAAAATCCAATATTGAACACATGATTGCTGTGAGGTAGCATCAAAGGAAAGCTCTATGCGTTTTGTAGATAACTTCCACTCATCAGGAGCAGATGCGAATTATATGTATCTGCAATAGAAAATATAAATGCCAAAATTATATAGTAATTGGTATAAAAAAGGGGGGAGGAGGAAGAGGGGGAAAAACAACTAAGTCCCAACGCTCTTACCTATGAGTAGAGTTGAGCGTTCGGGTCCGTACCGAACTTTTGGGTGTCCGGGACCCAAACCCGGACTATTCAAAAAAAGTCTGGGTTTGGGTCCGGGGTTCTGGTATTTTATTCCACGTGTTGAAAAGCTGCCAAGGGCAGCCAATCAACAAGTGTTTCACTGGTTTTCCCTAGAAGCCATCACAGCCATGCCTACTAATGGCATGGCTGTGATTGGCCAGTGCACCATGTGACCCAGCCTCTATATGGGGCTGGAGTCACTGTGCTGCATGTCATATGCTCTCAGGATAGTTTAGGGAGAGGATGCTGCTGGCTCTGTGAGGGACAGATTGCAGAACATCTCATCCTGTATTACTGAACGATCTGATTGGGGACTAGGGAGAGATACTAGTACTGCTGCTTTGAGGGACAGATTGCACACCTCATCCTGCTGCACAGAACGATCTGACTGGACTAGGTAGAGTCTGTTGCTTTAAGGGAAAGATTATTGTTCTAAAATCATCATCAAGTTGTACAGGGAAAGGTTCCCGCTGTTGCTTTAAGGGAAAGATTATTGTTCTAAAATCATCATCAAGTTGTACAGGGAAAGGTTCCAGCTGTTGCTTTAAGGGAAAGATTACTGTTCTAAAATCATCATCAAGTTGTACAGGGAAAGGTTCCAGCTGTCGCTTTAAGGGAAAGATTACTGTTCTAAAATCACCTTCAAAGTGCGTGGGAAAAGCCTATTTCAGCCACATAGAGCCATATTAGTGTTCTAAAATCATCTTCAAAGTGTGCGGGCAAAGCCTATTTCAGCCGCATAGAGCCATATTAGTTTTCTAAAATCATCTTCAAAGAGTGTGGGAAAAGCCTGTTTCAGCCGCATAGAGCCATATTAGTGTTCTAAAATCATCTTCAAAGTGTGTGGGAAAAGCCTATTTCAGCCGCATAGAGCCATATTAATGTTCTAAAATCATCTTCAAAGTGTGTGGGAAAAGCCTATTTCAGCCTCCTTCACTGCCACTTTCACTGCCTCCTCAACCTCCAACTCCACATCCACCTCCATTTTTGATTTTTTTTTATGTGACTTTAGGTTAAAAATTATTTTAAGTTATTTCCCTATCCCCATTTCTTTGTAGGGCACTTGTCCGTCCTTTACCCCATTTTCCTTCCTTTTGCAGACCTCTAGGTCTTTCCAGGACTTTGTTACAGCCATTTTTGTGCCTAAAAGTGATTTCAATGGGGTTCGGGGTCCGGGTCAAAGTTTGGGTCAAATCCGGACCCTGACCCGGACTTTGTCCCAAAGTTCGGCCGAACCTGCAGAACCTGGACTTCCAGAGGTTCGATCAACTCTACCTATGAGTATAGGCTAAAAACATTGATAGTATCAGTAGCTGGAGGCACTGTGGGAACAATGCACATCAACGCCACACTCACATGCCGTGCGTGTGGCGTAATTTATGACGCTGCGCGCCGACTTGATGTTTTTCCAACTGTGTACACTATGAGGGAGGGTCTGGGCGCCAAGTGCCGATCGTCAATGCCACTCAGGCACTGGCGCCGCCTCCCCATTGATCACGCAGCGTGACGTTGGTGGTGTTCTGTGGCTGATTGCCGGTACTTATACCACACTTTGATGGAGCACATACCTTGTTTGCTCTTGGCACTCTCTATACACTATCAGTATATGCTTTTCTGGGCTATAATTTCCTTTCCCCTTATTATATTATTAATTGTGCAGTCACTTTATTGATACATTATTATTCTCCACAGAAGCCCTCTTATATTACATACAGCACCAATTATAATCACAGCTGCTAATTGGGGACCATACTCCAATAGATGTCAAACCACTGGTGTTTATGCCACTATGTTGCCACAGATATCACTACTTCAGCTCCCGGGATGACGTTCCCATAGTGCCTCCAGCTACTGATACTATCAGTGTTTTTAAATTTTAGTTTACTCATAGGTAAGAGCGTTGGGACTTAGTTGTTGTTCCCCCTCTCCCCCCCCCCTCCTTTTTTTTATACCAACTACGATATAATTTAGGTATTTATATATTCTATTGCAGACACTTCTAATTCGCATCTGCTCCTGATGAGTGGAAGTTATCCACGAAACGCGTAAAGATTTCCTTTGATGCTACATCACAGCAATCATGTGTTCAGTATTAGATTTTTACCTTTTAGAATCATGAATCAATTTTTTGTTTATATTTAATCGTTTTTACATTGAATTTTGGGTACATATACTACTATCTATTATTATGAATCATGTTGGTACACTTGTATATATACAAATTATTTAGATGTTATATATTGAGACTAATGATTTTACTGTCATAAAAATGCATGTATACTCATATGCATACCTCCCAACTTTTTGAGATGGGAATGAGGGACACCTATAAGCAAAAGTATGTAGGCATAGGACACACCCCCTGCCATGCTCCCTTAAAGGAGAATTATACAAAAAAAGTATTAGTTAAACCCATAAGTGCTTTTGTTTTTACCACTACTATTCCTTTATATTAGCTTTTTAACCACTTCAGCCCCGGAAAGTTTTACCCCTTTCCTGACCAGAGCAGTTTTTGGGATTCAGCACTGCGTCGCTTTAACTGACAATTGCGCGGTCGTGCGACGTTGTACCCAAACAAAATTTGCGTCCTTTTTTTCCCCACAAATAGAGCTTTCTTTTGGTGGTATTTGATCCCCTCTGCGTCATTTCTGATCGCCGCTATAAACAAAAAAAGAGCGACAATTTTGAAAAAAAAAAAAAGTTTTTCTTACTTTTTGCTAAAATACAAATCCAAAAAAAAAATATAAAAAAACATTTTTTTTTCATCGGTTTTGGCCGATTTATATTCTTCCTCATATTTGTGATAAAAAAAAATCACAATCTGCGTTTATTGATTGGTTTTCGCAAAAGTGGCCGCGTTTACGGATGGTGAGAATTCATTTCTGGGGTTTTATTTTTTTTAACATTTTTTACTAGTAATGGCGGCGATCTGCGATTTTTAGCGGTACTGCGATATTGCGGCGGACATGTTGGATATTTTTGACACTTTTTTGGGACCAATGACATTTATTCAGCGATCAGAAATTTAAATGTCCACTGTATAAATGTCATTGGCAGTGAAGTGGTTAACCTGCAGGGGGAGAGCTAGGGGTTAACTGTGTTCCCTGGGTGTGTTCTTACTGTGGGGGGGCTGGGCTAACATGGGCATAGGAGATCTAACTGATCCCAGTGACAGGGATCAGTAGATCACCTATGCCTGCACTAACAGAGCTGGGAACCGGCGTGTTTACATTGGCGGTTCCCCGCTCTTTGGCTGTGGCCGCTCATTGCGGCTCGCCGGCGGACATCCGGTCCGCCCGAGCCGCGGGCACACTCCTCCGGATTGCCGTGGGCGCGAGCGTGTGCGCCGCTGGCGGGGCACGCGCGCCCGCCGTCCACACTGCCACAGTAAATATACTGCGCGTGGTGTGGAACCGGTTAAATGTACAAATGCAGCAATTTAGAATTTGGATGAAAGGTTTAGCATTGTAAAACACTTTTTCATAGATAAATAGTGCATTTTTATATAGGAATATGCATCAGACCAAAATGAGGGACAAATGAACAGCAATGAGGGACAGAGGGACATTGTTCCAAATCAGGGACAGTTCCTCAGAATCAGGGATAGTTGGGAGCTATGTCATAGGTATCATTAAATATGTTATTATATACCAATTGGTTTGCTCATTTTTAGTTGTGTGTTTCATATAAAGTCCCAAACTTAAACCCCCTTCTTTTATTATGTACAGCAGGGATGGAGGCATATGAACCTATCCAGTCATTGCTTTATATAAAGTCCCAATACTTCATCCTCCCCCCTTTATTCATTAAGTATTTGCCCCCTTTTTCCAGAAGAAAATAGTAAAAAACTCACATACAAAAACCTATATTAAGGATTCCACAAATCTCAAAAAGATACAAATAAATTATAATTGTTATTCTTGAAAATAAACTTATAAGTTATTCTTATTTTCTACATTAAGATTCATTGTACAAAAAAAAACACACATTAAAGTAGAACTATAGGCAATTTTTTTTTCTCCATTTTGGATAGAATAAGGGAGAGTTATAACTCATGTTAAATTTTTTACTGCCATCTGTGTCCCATTGCGGTGATCTCATTTCACTTCCTGCCCCATAGCCAAACGGCAAGTGAGAGGGAATCCCTACAAATTAATGGAATTCCTCGGGGACCCCTAGGGCACCAGAACTAGTGTCCCCATTGGAAGATTTGCCCTCTATTACTTTTGTGGGGACAACCCAAAATTTGGATTTTCTTTTATTTTCACTTTCAATAACGGTAAACAGGACAGATAGAAAGAGCGAATCTCGATAACAGGGGTAAAGACAGCAATGAAAACTGACATGTGTTCTAATCCCTCTCCACTCTATCCAAAACTATAAAAAAAAGTTTTGTCTTTAGTTATACTTTAAACCACTGTACTGGAAGCAAACTGCACCCCATCAACTGACCCATGGTTCTTCCAGGTTAATGAAATCAAATTGATGGAGGAACTCATGGTGCCTGTCAACCACACAGAAGAACAGTTCTGCAAAACGTGGTAATATTTGGGAGATTTTACCTTCTGAAAACTATTATTGGTTATTCTTGAGGAATATTTAGACATATAGTATGAGAGCTCTTCCATGGACTGAGAACTCATATGTGAACGTCGCTTGGCAATGGTTACATTGGAATTCCTACCCTCCCACCCTTTCTACCTCTTTTTCCCTACCTTGCCTTTCCCACTTCTTTGTGGCACCTTCTTGGCTTATTTTCTTTTCAATTATTTTTCGTTTTGCTTGCTATTACCTCTTGAGATCTGATATGTATTTTTTTGGGCCCATGGGTCAATCACTTTTCTATCACTTCCTTCTTAACAGTAATTCAGACACCCCTCATTATATCTTCACAAGGCGGATAAAGATGCTACTTAATCGCTCAGGAGAAACAGCGCTTTGAAATATCTACAAGACTGGAATTCTCTCAGATTCCACTACCATTATTTCTTCAAGGTCAATATATCATAACATTATACTAGGTAAGTATGTAGTGAATTGAAAATTCTGCTCTTTTGTACATCTGCAACTCCTAATGAATGTAACAATTCAAAATAGAGAATTCTAAAAAAAAAAAAAGAAAAAGAAAAAA
>BLSH010428814.1:544458-559357 GCA_018402905.1 Glandirana rugosa | reverse complement strand
CCCCCCCCCCCCCCCACGTTTTTGGACTTCTGCCCCCTTCTGAATGCAGGAGGTGCCCTGAATGCCACCAGCCCTGGGTAGTTTCATGCATTTCCATGGTGCTAGTGGCTGGCCTGCCTGTACCATGGAAACGTGTGATGCTGTACAAAAATACTGGATGCAGCGTGACAACCCTGACCACCCCAGATAGCACCCCAGTTGAGAAACACAGATTTAACCAACCAAAAAGGAGAAAATAAGAGAAATGTACTGTTAGAGTTTACATGCACTTTAAGGGCATTTGAGGACAACTTTGAGAAGCGCAAGGCTAGAAAATGTACATTCTCATTCAAAAACACAAAACGGATTTATCCGAAACCATTCTGCAAGAAGCTGAGATGAGATTAAAAACCAAATTCCTTGTTCTCAGCTGTGAAAATCTGTCTGATCTTTCCTAATTGGACTAACATAAAGTGGTTCTAATATCCTAGAATGCAGACTGAATTATAGTGCTCGGAACAAATGGTCTCACTTTTTCTAGGACATATACTCTATGTGACAGAACTGGTAAAACATTGATACGTATCACAGTCTAAAGCATTTACAAGTATCATAGTCAGCAGCAATTAAACGTCATAGCATGGAAAGTGTATGAAATAATAATAGAGCCGGTTCACACTGCTGCGATGCAGGAACCCTGCAAATCCACTGCAGTTTCCCGCATCACATGTCTCCCAGCGGCAGTTCGCACTGCCATATGCAAACTGCTGGGAGTGTCAATACAAAGCTAATGACACCCCCAAATCAGTTTGCATATCGCACTGCAAACTTGCACAGGAATCAGGTCGCACGGTGTGAACACTATCTGTATGTCAGAAATTGCATCGCATAGAGATCACATGTGATTCACACTGCAGTGCTGTGCGAATCACATCCGATCGCAGCATTGTGAACCAGCCCTTACACATGATGTCTGTCCACTTAAAGTGGAAGTAAGCTCTCTCACTCAGCATTAACAACTTTTAATCCTAATGTTGCTAGTATTAGTAAATAGATAGGAAAATATATTTTATTTACTCGTTTCTTCAGTCGCTTCCTGGTTTCTGGCCTAGTCCAAAATGATGTCATACATCCCAGGAGTCTAATTGGGCATTTTTTTTTTCTTTAATTTAATCTGAAGGAGGGGAGGCAAGGCTTTCTTAGCTAAGCACACCGTACTGGCTGCATGCCTGAGCTAAGGGCAGATGGATTCAAGGAAGTTAATGCTACATGAGCCATCTGCCCTTACTCAGGATGGCTGAAACTAGAAATGCTAGGGGGTTGTATTTCAAAGTGGTTTCTTAACAAAATAAAGCATGGAGATATGGATGGGTGAGTTTGCTTTAAATATTAAAAATTAATTAAACAGGGTTTTCGGTTTGTGGTACTCAAATACACTTTAGTTCCACTTTAAGATCCAAAAGCAGCACCCCATCCACCCACTTTGGAAATGTGTATGCCAGCTGGGGAGCCTCAGTTAACGTAATTTTATTTTACTTAGAGTGTTCTATTAAAAAGAGAAATGGATATTACTTTAAAAAGTTAGAAGTGAACTCCAGATATGATCTTAATTGCATACCTTCATTGATCCAGCTTGGTACAATGTAAGTATGCATATATCATACCTGAAGGGCCACTCAGCACTGCTGCCATGTACAAAATGTCTTGTATTTTTTTAGTGAATACAGGTGTTCTCTGGTGGAATGAGGTGAAAATTGTGATGTCACTGCTCCTCTTCATCCAATCAGAAAAAACCCTATATTCAATGAAAAAATACAAGGTGTTATGTATCAAGCAATCAAACCCTGTGGTGAGCATCCATGTTCACCTTCTGGGTAGTGAAGAGTAGAAAATAAATGGAAGGAGGAGCAGTCCGCTCGGGACAGGAGGGAGTGGTGGTCAGAGGCTGAGGCTCTGTCAGAGGGCTGAACTTGTGGCTGTATGGTTTACCCTTTTAGGTGGCAGGATCTCTATATCAGGGCCCACTGCATAATAGAACCCTTCTAGGAACTGGCCCTGGACCACGAAGCGTGAGGCCCAGGGCTGGCCCAAGACATTGTGCTGCCTGGCTCCAAGAATGAAATGCTGCCCCTCCCACCCCCCAAAAAAATCATGCCCACCAAAAGACACCCACATCCATTATTTTATATCATGATAATTAAAACTAAAATTACATTTATCAGGAAGTCATATTTACATGCAACAGTACCTTGTCTATATGCAAAAGGATATGACATACTATTATGTTCAATTTCAAAGGGTGGACTAGGGCAGTATAGGGGCAGGCTAGGTTATTATAGGGGCAGGCTAGGGTAGTACAGGCAGTCCATGGGTTACAAACAAAATAGGGACTGTAGATTTGTTCTTAAAGCGGTAGTAAACCCATGCATTTAACAGGTTAAAAACCAGTTCCATTTCCGGCACGTGCCATTGGTTGTGCTCTAAACCAAACTGTCAAACCATCCAATGGCTGGTGTCATAGCTGATCACATGTGCAGCATCATGGCAGTTGTAGATTAAACAGAGGCAAAGATGGCAGCTTCCTTGGCTGAAAATGATAGGAGGGTTTACTACCACTTTAAGTTGAATTTGTTTGTAAGTCGGAACAGGTACATTTTTTTAAGTGTAGCTTCAGCCAAAAAAATGTTTTTAAGCTTTTTGGATAGCATAGGGAAGGGGTAACACCCCTGTAATATTTGTTTTGCTGTCTATGTTTCTGTCCAGAAGATTTCACCTCACTTCCTGTCCCAATGATAATTGGATTTTGAAAATTTTGGGTTGTTGTGGAAACAAACCTTGGTGATAAAGCTGCAGTGGAGACACCCTTTTCCCATGATAACTCTTACAGGAGTGAATTTCCCTTCATAGGGGGAGATTTCCTCTCACTTCCTGTTGTCTCCCTCCGTTTGTAAGTAGGAGTCGTTCGTAAGTGGGATGTTTGTAACTAGGGGACCGCCTGTATATAGACAGGCTTTGGTAGTATATGGACAAGCTAGGGCAGTATAGGGGCAGGCTAGAGTAGTATAGGGGCAAGCTAGGATGGTATAATGGCAAGCTAAGGCTGTATAGTGACTTTTGAGCATGACAGGTTATGCAACATTTGGCCGTCCAGCAGATCAACAGCTACTAGGAAAAATTATGGGCACGCTTTATGTCCTGTCACACATAACTGACTTATATTGCCTCTCTGTTGCTCTTTCCCAGTGCTACCACATTCTTCAGTGCCTAACCTCACGCATGCACAGAGCAAAAAAAGGCGGGCCAGGAGTTAGGCCGGCTGCACCCCTTCCTCCAGTTCCACCCAATAAAAATGCAAGCCTCGTAAGCTGCGCCCGAATATCGGGTGCTGGCAGAGCCGGTTGGGAAGGGATCTTTCATTGCTCTCTGTCTCCTGTGGGTACCCCACCCCTAACAGCACACACACTTGAGTTCTTCATGTGTGCTCGGGTGTTTAACAGCTGGACTGTCTGTGAGCACCCTCGCGCCCGGCAACTATGATTATGCATGTTGAGGGCAGCAGGACGGCCATTTTACAGGGCAGGGGAGTGGCCCGGGGGCCAGTTGTTACAACTTGGCCCAGTTCACCCCTGGATGACACACAAAACTGCTGGAAACAAATATTAGGCGTCAATTTGCCGCACTTCTCAAAGTGCCGCCTGGGTCCAATGGACCCAGAGGGACCAATGGTAGGGCCTGCCCTGGTGAGGCCTCACAAAGTATACAGCAGCCTCCCTCCATGCCCTTGGACTGAAACAAGTAAAGTGCATTGTTTAACATATCCAGGGGAGGACTGGCAGCCTTAGGCCTGGGGGGCAAGTCCAGTCAAGTGGCCCACTGAACCACAGAATCAGCTCACCATCCATGCCCACCTGGTTTTAGAATGGATATTGATGTTATGAAGCAAGAAAACTATGATACAATGTGGTAACATAATTTAATGTTAATAGCAACAAAGGAGGTTTAACAAAAATAATACAGCAATGCAGCTCATCAGTGCCCACAAATGCAGCCTAATCAGTGGCTATCAGCTTAGCCTCATCAGTGCCCATCAATGCAGCCTCACCAGTGCCTATCAATGCAGCCGCACCAGTGCCTATCAAATGCAACCTGATCAGTGGCCATCGATGCAGGCTCGCCAGTGCCCATCAGCACAGCCGGCCCTGGGTGCCCTCCCCTCCCTTTGCGCCCCTGGCCCCTGCTTCCTTTCTCCACAAGAAAAAAGTGTGAGCGGGCAGCGGCCGTCGGCCATTTTGAATGTAAGTTAGGGTGGCCTGGGGGGCAATTGCCACCCTGGCCCAGCCCTCCCCTGAACATATCTAATAGAGCTGATGGAGAAAATGCACGCTCAATGTGCTACCCCTCATAATGTCGCTGTAGTCAGTGCCGGAACAGATGTCATTGGCTAGTGGAAAGAAATGCTTCTGCTATAGGGGATTTATAAGTAATTTGGCCTCTAGTCATAAGGAGTGCTAACTCACACATGACACAATTACATAAAAGTCAAAGCATGTGTTTCCTACATGCAAACAAAATGAACTAAATTTCTAGTTATCTGAACTTCACTAATGTGTTAAAGTAATATAGTCAAGTCATTACAAGTTTGTAGTTGATTTTGCTTTATGTGAGGTACTATGATCAATTTGATAACATGCAGGGCCCTGCATCAGGCATTGCTTTTATATTCTTTTAAGAAGTGTGTTTTGGTATTACCATAAAGATTTACTACTGTTTCTATATACTGAAATATATTCTAGGACAGGTATTACAAGATATTTCTCACAAGGGAAATATTCTAAGTTAGATACAAAGCTTTGAGACGTTTTATTATTATAGATGCACCCCAGTGAGAACGTTGTTGAGTGCAGAATCTATAAACCATCCAGGGTCTCCACTGATGTAGAAAGTATCAATGACCTGCAGCCTATGTAATTCACATTTACCTCATCTAAATTATTTCCCATATTTATATTAGAGTTTTGGTTTCAGATATGATTTTCTAAGCCTCTGCTATCGTTTTCTTTAGTATTTAAGTGAAATAATAAAGGTGGTGGCACAGCAAGTATTTTTCAGCCAATTTTTTTGTTCACAATTGGCCTTCAAAAAATTATCAGTTGAAGTGATTATCTGCTGAGCCTAAAATGCTCAAAGATTTTATGGGATCCGCGTGATCGCATAGCAGACTATACATTATTACGGATATTATGGAGACCGAGAGCGGTTTTCCTCAAGACAAACGGATGCTGAGAGCAACTAATCAGCAACTCAAGAGCTTTTGTCGCCAGTCTGCCACCCCACTGAATATTTACTGCATTTACCAGACTAAAGTGTTTGGCTTATCAGCAGCACACAAAGTTCTGGCTGAAAAATAGCTTGTGTTCTGTGATAACTGGGTGGTTTAGGTGATAATTGTTTGGTGTAAAGCTGGACATACATTAGTGATCATTGGTTCCCTAATTTTAATTTTAACCACTTGACCACTGGGCACTTAAACCCCCTTAACAACCAGACCAATTTTCAGCTTTCAGTGCTCTCACATTTTGAATGACAATTACTCAGTCATGCAACACTGTACCCATATTAATTTTTTGTCCTTTTTTTCACACAAATAGAGCTTTCTTTTGGTGGTATTTAATCACCGCTGCGTTTTTTATTTTGTGCGCTATAAATGAAAAAAGACTGACATTTTTGTAAAAGAAAATGAATTTTTCTTCATTTCGGTTTTAAAATTTGGCTAATTAGTAATTTTTCTTCCTAAATGTTGGCCAAAATGTATACTGCTACATATCTTTGGCAAATTAGTGCATATTATTTGGTCTTTGTGAAGGTTATAGAGTCTACAAGCTATGGTGCAGATCACTGAAAATTGATCACACCTGATGTAATAGCGGGAGACCCTAACAAGCCAGGAAAGTACAAATACCCCCCAAATGACTCCTTTTTGGAAAGTAGACATGCTGAGGTATTTAGTAAGAGGCATGGTGAGATTTTTGAAGTTGTAATTTTTTCCCAAAATTCTTTGCAAAATGAAGATTTTTTTTATTTCACAAAATTCTCATATTAACAGGTTATTTCTCATACCCAGCATATGCATACCATAAATTACATACCCCAAAATATATTCTGCTATATATTCTGAGTATGACGATACCACATATGTGAGTCTTTTCCACAGCCTGGCCACATACAGAGGTCCAACGTGCAGGGAGCAAAGTCAGGTGTTCTAGGGCCATAAGTTTCAAATCTAATTTGACTACCTATTACACTATTGTGAGGCACTGTAGTGGCATGGATAGGCACTGTAGTGGCACAGATGGGCACTGTAGTGGCACGGATGGGCAGTGTAGTGGCATGGATGTGTCACGGATGAGAACTGATGTGGTATGGATGAGCATGAATGAGGCACAAATGAGCCATGGATGGGGATGGATGAGCACGGATGGGAATGGCTGAGCACGGAAGAGGATAACTGAGCACGGATGGGGATGACTGAGCACGGATGGGGATGGATGAGTATGGATGGGGATGGATGAGCAGGGATGAGGATGACTGAGCATGGATGGGGATGGATGAGCACGGATGGGGATGGATGAGCAGAGATGAGGATGAGTGAGCACGGATGAGGATGACTGAGCATGAATGAGGATGACTGAGCATGAATGAGGATGACTGAGCATGGATGGGGATGAGTGAGCATGGATGGGGATGACTGAGCATGGATGGGGATGGGTGAGCACGGATGGGGATGACTGAGCATGGATGGGGATGACTGAACATGGATGGGGATGACTGAGCACCGATGGGGATGACTGTGCATGGATGGATGGGTGAGCACGGCTGGGTGGGTGAGCATGGATGGATGGATGGGTGAGCATGGATAGCTGAGTGAGCATGGATGGCTGGGTGGGTGAGCATGGATGGATGGATGGGTGAGCATGGATAGCTGAGTGAGCATGGATGGCTGGGTGAGCATGGCTGGGTGGGTGAGCATGGATGCCTGAGGATGGCTGACTTGGTGAGGATGGCTGGGTGGGTGAGCGTGTATGGCTGGCTGGGTGAGGATAGCTGGCTGGATGAGGGGGTGCAGCCTGGCACATAGTAGCGCTGTGGGCACTTCAGATCCTCTACCCACAGCGCTGCTGCCTTGATCTCTCCCCTCTTCTGTCACACTGCACCGATCAGTGCAGAGAAGGGAGAGAAAAGCCGGAACTTCCGTCGGCTTGTTTACATCTGATCGCTCCATCATTTGACAGAGCGATCTAGTGGTAAAAGGCCGCTGCGTGTGGCCATTTACCACGATCCGTGAAGTCGTGGATGTTCCCGCATGCACGCCCCAGGGAGCGCACGGGATGCATGATCTTGGGAGGCCATCATTGTATGCCCTCCCAGAGTTAAGGAACCTCCCTGTAGCCTTCATTTGGCTATGGGCTGGTTGTTAAGCGGTTAAGAATGTTTGTTCAATTTTCTAATTGTCAGTGGAGTCAAACTGAGGTTCATTTTCGACTAGAGTGATGGGAACATTGAAAGGAGCAGGATAGAAAAATTTTCTTGAACACACAAATTTCGTAATTCCGATTTCCCCTTTCAAAAAACAGCATTCAAACTCACCTGCCTTCGCTCCCTGGGCACCATCTCAGAGGTCTATTCCTCCCTCAACACACTTGATTGTTCTGCTGCCACCTCCTATAAGTCTTGGTGGGAACATGATTTGGCAGCATCCATTGACCCTGAGGAGTGGAGTAAGGCCTGGTCTCACATCGCAAAGTGCTCCTTTAACACTACTACATTGCCTACAAGGTTCTTCTGAGGTGGTATTGGGTTCCGGCCTGTATAGCCAGTGCAAATCCATCCTATAGCGACAGATGCTTCAGGGGCTGTGGACATAGGGAACGTTATCCACACTTGGTGGTCCTTTCCTAGGTTGACAGGGTTCTGATCCAGGGCCTTCTGACTCCTTCAAACCTTATTCCATATATCTGTGCATAAGGACGCCAAGTTGGCTTTGCTGCATTGTCCGATTCAGGGTCTAATTTTGTACCAACAAAAACTGGTGACTTACCTGTTTTTTGCTGTGAAGAGAGCCACTGCCAGGGCCTGGAAGTAACCCTGTGTTTCGCTGGGGTGAGGAGCATAATGACCGACCTTATGATTAATGAGAAAATGTTGAGTATTCTCCATGACTCCCACACTAAATTTTTGAAAATTTGGTGCCTTATGTCCTCCCCACAATACCCCCAATCAGTCTGGGCACTTCCTAATTAAGGGTGGGGCCTAGATCTTAGCATATGGGTATTTTACTCCCCCACTCCTCTTCCCTCCCCCTTGTGCCCTTCTCCCTTCCCCCTCCCCCCATGTGCCTTTTCCCTTTGTTTTTTTTTGTTGTTTTTTTCTTTCACTTTTCCGCCTTTCTCTCTCTTTCCTTTGGGGTTTATGCCCGTTCTCTCACCCTTTTCTAATACGTGCCGGTGCCTTTATACTTCGGTAATTTTCGCAGACCTACGGCCTGTGCCACGAGGTTGTACCTTCAGCTCTTGCTCTATAAACTGGACCTGTTTTGGGTTCATTCATTTATGTTCTATGTAATTTTAGGTCTCTCATCTGATCCCCTTGCGTGGGTAAACTGTTGATCTACACCTGTGCATTTTTTTTTTTCAGTGAATGTGTTTTTTCCTTCAGGAAATTACATTTATTCCAAAATCAAATGTTTAAAGGAAATTACATTTATTTATTTTTTTTTTGCAAACATTCATTCAGAAATCTACTAGTATATTGTCAGCTTAAAGCTGGCCATAAAACGGTAGATTTTCCTTGAGGAAAAAAATGTATTTTCAGAACATTTGTTCAATTTTCAAATAGTTAGTGGGGTCAAATTGCCAATCTTTTGCGACCAAGAGGATTGAAGGAAAAAGATGGGAACTTTGTTTAGAATTAACAAAATTCTAACTGTGAATGTGGTTTGTTCTGGGAAAATCATACTTATGTGTATCCAGAAATCAAATGTAGAAGTGGCAATGCAATCAAACAACATTTTTCAATGTTTTCATTCAGGGAGTCCATAATGATACTATTGAATGCTTTGATGAACAAATATTCTAATTAAATTTTGCATACAGCTAGCTTAAGCATAAACAAATCAGTGATAAAGAGCATTTATGGATGAGAAATGTCCTTTAAAATAGATTAAGGTCCCATTGTGCATGGCCAGTGTAAAATCAGTCAGAAGTATAAAAGTAGAACTATAGGCATACCTTTTTTTTTTTCATTTTGGAGTAAGGGAGAGTTATAACCCCGGTCAGTCTTTTTTTCTCCATCTGTATCCCATTGCGGAGATTTCCCTTCACTTCCTGTACCATTGCCAAACAGGACGTGAGAGGAAATCCCTGCAAATTAGGTCACCAGAACTAGTGTTCCCATTGGAAGGTTTCCCCTCTATTACTTTTCTGGGGACAACCCAAAATTAGGGATTTTCTTTTACTTTCACTTTCAATGATAATGGTAACCAGGACCAATTGAGAGGGTAAATTTCCCTAACAGGGACACCGACAGCAATAAAAAAAATGACAAGCATTCTAATCCCTCTCCCCTCTATCCAAAACTGAAAAAAAGTTTTGCTTTTAGTGCCCGTTCACACAGGGGTGACTTGCGATCCGACTTGAGTTGCCTCAAGTCGCCCCAAGTCGCTTGACATTTGAAATCCCATTGAAATTAATGGGAGCCGTCTTAATATACACGACTGAAGTTGCTCCGACTTCAAGGCGACTTCTGAAAAGGATCCTGTACTACTTCTAGGCGACTTCTATCCGACTTGTGCCCATAGGATTCAATAGAAGTCGCCTCCAAGTCGGATTCCCATCTACATGGAAGCGATTTTACAGTTAAAAGAATAGAATTTATTTTTAGGCAGCCCCCTCCCTCCCTTCTCTGATTGGTCAAGGCAAAGTTGCCTGGCAAAAGTTGTGTTGTAAAGTCGCTTGAGGTCCTTGACGTCGCTCTGTAAGTCGCACTGAAATCGCCTAGCGAAGTCGCGCTGAAGTCGGGTTGCCCCTATGTGAATGCAGGCTTAGTTATACATTAAGCTGGCCATGCCGATTCCTGCTAAATCAGCCAAGAGTGCCCTGTCAACATCACCTGGCTTGACAAAAGTTGATTTTTCAATTGACTTTTATCAAAAGAACCAAGTGGAAAATTGTTGGCCAAACAGTGACTGAATCCAATCAGATGCAGTCAATGTTTGGGTATTCAGCAGCCGTGGGTCCCACTAACTGTTGAATACAATAGCTAGCAGGGAATATTACTTCATCTATACTGTTTAGCATGGATGGATGAATCAATTAGATTTCTTTTGTTCAGTCTGTGGGCTGAAGGAGAGAAATCTTTATGTGTATTTACTGTTGAGTTGTCTCTCAGCTGAAGACCCCTTAAGCCTCGTACAAACGATCAAATTTTCGGACCTTTTTTGTTGCATGCTAGTTTTGTGTGTCGAAAGTGAAGAGGTTACTCACCATACGAAAATTCTCCTATGACATAATACAACTTCAGAAGTGACGTAATGTGTTGAATAGTTTTGTATGTATTTTTCGTTTCTGAGCATGCGTAGTCTTGCTCTTACGATTATTTCCGGACGAAAACCATACTAATTACACGAAAATCGGAAGTTGAGTTCACATACTACAAAAATGATATAGCCTGCACATCCAGCTTTTGTCGGATGAAAAACCGGAATCAGCTGTTGAAAGCACCATACTAACGATCTGAAAGTCGGCAGATCGTTCGTCGGACGAAATTTTACTTACGTACGGGCCTATAAAAATGTACTCTTGGCATGGCTGTGTTCTCATGTTTATGCTATGAAGTTGATAGGAGGTGTGCTTCTGCCAAGCATCATGGTGATGCCTTACCAACGAGAGAGATTGGCAGTAGGAACAATTGCTACTTTCTCAGAGATCTCCTGACTAGGATGGCTACCACTGTCCATAGACATGAGATCTGGTGACTGCCGTCTCATGTCTGTAGGTACCTTTACCTAATATTTGGCACTAGTAAGTTGCTTGCAATTTTGCTAAAAGCTGAGAACCTCTGTACTTACTACTGTACTTAGAGTGTATGCAGGTTTAGGCCTGCTCCTTTGCCCACATAATGTTACACTATTGAAGTTGAAAAAGTTAAAACCAGTTCTGATACTGAATTTATACACAGGTATTTTGAGTTTCCCAGGCAATAAAACATTGAAAATTGGACCATAAATGGTGAAACCCATGTCTTGGTCCTCCCCCCTCTTACCCTGCTTTGTGAAGCATAAACCTTCCTAGGAAATATGGATGTTTTTAGCTTCCAGTGAATGTAGAGAGGTTGAAATGAATCAAATTGCCATCAGGTATACTTATTGAAGTGACTGCAGCAAGATCACTTTTTACTTTTGTTTTGGTAAAAATCAATGATTGTCATTTCCCCTGTGAAATATTATATAGAAGATTGCAAAAGAAATCCATAAGCCTGTTGAAGTTGCCCAAATGTTTACGACTGCCCCATCTGACAAAAGCCCAGTGTCCTTTTATTGCTGCATGAATTGCTGTATGAACGGTACCCGATTATTTGAGCAAGCACACCATCAATCACAGCCTGACAACTTTACAGTGAAAACCAAATCAGTTATTCATTGCATACTCCCATACAACGTAGGCAGATGCGCATTTATCACGGAGACCAAGGAAAGGCTGCAAAGGGAAGAGTCTTGCTGACAGAGCTAAAATGTATTGGAGACATCGCTCTTTCTATGATGCAAAAAGGGACTGCAGAGATACAGATCCTCATTTTAATTCCTGCTGCGCAAGAATTCCAGTTGTTAAAGACAGATGAGGCAATACCTGTATAGAATTTAGGATATGTCTTGTGAAATGAACTTGAAAGTTCCCTGGGACATCTTATTGCTAGATTAAGAAATCTGGAAGATACAGCGAATATTACCTTTGCTTTAAGATGGATAAACCCTTGTATATTGGGATGAAAGCAGCAGGTTGGTCAATCACTTATAGACTTGGTCACATAACAGTCATTTCGAATATTTTACATGCTGCCGCAGGCAAGATTAGGCTCCACGATTACATTTCAGGTGTTGGTTATGTACGACTGTCCCCGTAGGGCTTGCTGAGTGTTGAATTCATAGGCCTCTCTCTGGTTACCTGCAGCTGGTTGCTAAGGGTTTCCACTTGGTTGCTAGGGGTTTCCACTTGTCCCATCCTTACTCTCGATTGCTTGTTACTCAATGACCAGTCCAGGGTATTTGTGCTTTTGTATTTTATTTTGGAACTTGGATGGGAGAAGGAATTAGTGGGATATTGCAACTTGAATTATTCACAGTGGATAAGGACAACTCTCACTTGGCCTCACTGGATTATTTGTGGAAGCAGTCAAACTGCTTTGACCATACTGCCACATGTATGGAGGAATTAAGTCTTCTTGCTCTCACTAGCAGCAGACATGATGTATTACATTATCTTCAGGATACTCTCTAGCAGTCCTGACTGACACCTATCCACTGACTCTTTTAGCTGAAGGGGGTGGCCCTCACTTGACAGGCCCCATGACACAGATCTGTGCTCACAGTAGGCAGGATCAGATCCTTGCTGGTGTCTCCCTTCCAGTCAGCTCTGCCGGACCTCTGGGTTCAGCTTCTCTCTCTCTAGGCCCTTGGGTCGACCACCCAATGCTGCACAACCACCTCTGCAGACTCCCTCCTGGACTCTGCTCCCCAACTCAACTAACTTATGTCCCCTGGGTTTTTATACAGTATCCCAGCATGCAATGCAGCACTTTTCCTCTGCCAATAGCCAGAACTGTATCAAAGCCTGTGCACTCACTTGCCAGGTCCCCTCCCACTGTAAAATATGCCTCTCTATTGGACCAGTGTGGGACAGTCTGACAAGCTGAGCTGTCCCTGGGCACAATGAGCAGACATAACCAATAGATCCTGCTCCCTGGTAGGCAGAGAGCACTCTAGGTTTTACATGACCATCTTCCTGGTAAGCAGAAAGATCAAAACTATACTCTCTTCTAGCACCTACCTAGGAGGGTGCTACAGTTAGACTTGTCTCCACTGAACCAATCCATTGTGCCAGCAACAGAAATGCCATGTACCAAGATGCAAATTAAAATAGCCAGCAGTTCTATTCTGACATGTTTCAGGTTAGGCACAGCGCTTTCTAAAATCAATCACTCTCTTGGTGAATCTCTTTTGGACTTGGCTGTTGGAGAGCACTGTAATGGTTTTTGGGGACATGGACACATGACGCACAGTAGATATAGTAGATGTTGGAGACAACTATAATGGTTGTTGGAGACATGGACCCATGATGCACAGTAGCCTGTCCTCAAGCAGATTGTGCAAAGACACCTTCCAAGAGGCGTTTGTGATGACACATATGGCTGTCTGAGAGCGTGGACCATGAAATATAGTGCTGGAGAAGCTGTGGGAGAGCAGATGAGAGCTGTGGAGCAGCTATGGATCCTGCTTTGGTCTTGATGTACTACTGGAACATAGGGGAGAAGAAGTTACAGGCAGCAGCCCAGCTGCGGGGGGGGGGGGGAGTGGATCATCGGAATAAGTAAACTTATCTGATGATAAAGCCACTTTACTGTCCTTCAAACTTTAGGGGGGCCGAACTGTGGCCAGTTGGAGTAGAACATGTCCTGTTGTCAGTGGGAGTAAACAGTGTCTCCTCTTTGATATTAGGGGGAGGAATAGTGTTCCATCATTGGTGTCAGTGAAAAGAATACTGCCCCATCATTGGTGTCAGTGGGACAAATAGTGCCCCTTTACTGGTGTCAGTGAAATGAATACTGCCCCATCATTGGTGTCAGTGGGAAGAATGGTGCCCCTTTGCTGGCGTCAGTGGGAGGGAAAGTGTCCCATCACTGGTGTCAGTGGGAGGAATAGTGTCCCATCATTGGTGTCAGTGGGAGGAAAAATGCCCCATCATTGGTGTTAGTGGAAGGAATAATGCCCCATCATTGGTGTCAGTGAGAGGAATAGTGCCCCATCATTGGTGTCAGTGCGAGGAATGATGCCTCATCATTGGTGTCAGTGCAAGGAATAATGCCCCATCAGTGGTGTCAGTGGGAGGAATAGTGCCCCATCATTGGTGTCAGTGCGAGGAATAATGCCCCATCATTGGTGTCAGTGTGAGGAATAATGCCCCATCAGTGGTGTCAGTGGGAGGAATAATGCCCCATCAGTGGTGTCAGTGGGAGGAATAGTGCCCCACTGTTGCTGAGATGGGATGAATAAAGATGGAGGAAAAAAGGGCCGCCACATCCAGCCCCTGGGCTGCAGTTTGGAGACCACTGCCCTAGACCAGAATGACCAATTAACCCTTGCACTGCAGGCACAACCCCACTAGATTTTTAGTTGGCTGGAGTTGAGCTTTACAAAAATGTACATTTTAGAATCCATAAAAAAAATGCAAAACCACTATACAATCTCTTTAACCACTTGCCGACCGTGTAGCGTAGATACACGTCGGCAAGTGGCACCCATTGTTGTGGGAGGACGTTATATAACGTCCTCCCACAATCGCGCTCCCGCGCGCCCTGCACATAGATGCGATGTGCCAGCCGTTCACCAATTTCTCTAACATATCACCAAAACGTAAAAAAAATACCTAAGATTTTACATGTAAAAACATTTCGAGTTGAGGTCGGTTGATTTTTAGATCACCCCAACACGGACGTCACGTTCCCAATTAACCAGTAAGACCAGATCCCGTCACCAGAGGTTTGACGTCGGGTCCCCGACCTACACCGCCGGGAAAAAAGGAGGTAGAAATAAGTAGGGTAGAGTCGTTGTCACCCCGTGATAAGGAGGGTGACTGTGGTGACTACCCCGTAA
>BLSH010428814.1:504074-518165 GCA_018402905.1 Glandirana rugosa | reverse complement strand
CAATGCTCATACAGGAGGCAAGCAGAAAAGAAAAACTCCCATAGTGTATCACTTAAAACACTAAAATCTTTAATAGAAAAAATGCGCTTAAATAAGCTTGGAAGTTACAAGCAGAAATCCAATATCTGAGCTGTCATCCCTGGTCCGCGGTTCGATCGTGTCCATCCACCAACACCAGGTTGTTAGCGTCACGCTCGGATCGCTGGTGCGTTCGGGTCAGAGCAGCTCCGCGTTTCGTCACTTCCGACTTGGTCACAAGCAGCCCTTGTGACCAAGTCGGAAGTGACGAAACGCGTCAGTGGCGTGGCCATACGACGACCTGGACGGAGCTGCTCTGACCCGAACGCACCAGCGATCCGAGCGTGACGCTAACAACCTGGTGTTGGTGGATGGACACGATCGAACCGCGGACCGGGGATGACAGCTCAGATATTGGATTTCTGCTTGTAACTTCCAAGCTTATGTAAGTATGTAAGCGCATTTTTTCTATTAAAGATTTTAGTGTTTTAAGTGATACACTATGGGAGTTTTTCTTTTCTGCTTGCCTCCTGTATGAGCATTGAGGGAGTTGAAGAGATAGCAAGAGCTTGTTAAAGCAGATTTCCCAGAATTCGGAGGTATATAACCGGTGGATGCAGTGCCTGACAGGCGATCTTGATGGGCTGTTTAACCCTTGATGTTCTGGTAAGCCTCAGTGTGTGTGGTTCATTCACGTGGTGACACAGGTGGAGGATTTAAGTGTGGAAGATTTGATTTTACTACACAGAACAATTCACTTTATGGACTGCCAGAGCACTTAAAATACCTTTGTTTTGGATGTATTCTGTTCACATACAACTGCGCCGCTTATAGGACTATTGTTTTTTAGTTGTACACGTTTTCCTATATCCAGAAGAAGCTGAATGTAATTTGACAAAGCACATGCTGTTGAGAAAGGGTGTTGAAAGAACAACAAGTAATGTAAAGTTGCTTTTATAAACTGACTGTATACTGTGTGCATGTGGTGATGTAATCAGAGGAAGTGTTGTCTCTCTCAGTGTATGTAGTTGTATGTTACTGTTTCCTGTTTCCATGATACAGACATGTTCCGATATTTCTCCATAAAAGCAAAGCGTATTGCTGTGTATAAGAAGCTTCCAGTGCGTAATTTCAATACCTTGCTAACAACTAAGTCATAATAAGTAGAGTTGAGCGAACCCAAACTGTAAAGTTCGGGTTCGTACCGAACTTTCGGGTGTCCGTGTCCCGAATCCGAACCCGAACGTTCCAGGAAAACGTTCGGGTTTTGGGTTCTTGTATTTTTTTTATCACGCATGTTGAATAGCTGCAGGGCAGCCAATCAACAAGCGTTACACTGGTGTTCCCTAGAAGCCATCACAGCCATGCCTACTAATGGCATGGCTGTGATTGGCCAGTGTATGATGTGACCCAGCCTCTATATGAGACTAGAGTCACAGTGCTGCATTTCACATGCTCTCAGGTTAGTGTACGGAGAGGATGCTGCTGGCGCTGTGAGGGACAGATTGCAGTGATAATAACTAGGTAGAGATTACTACTACTGCTTTGAGGGACAGATTATAGATCTATACCATCTCATCCTGCATTACAGAAAGATCTGATTACAGAATGATCTCTCATCCTGCATTACAGAACAATCTGATTACAGAACGATCTCTCATCCTGCATTACTGATTACAGAACGATCTGATACTGGACTAGGTAGAGATTACTACTGCTTTGAGGGACAGATTGCAGATCTAATAACATCTCCCATTCTCCCATTTTTCTTCCTTTTGCAGCCCTCTAGCACTTTCCAGGACTTTTTTACAGTCATTTTTGTCCCGAAAAGTTCGGGTCCCCATTGACTTCAATGGGGTTCGGTGTTCGGGTTGAAGTTCGGATGACGTTCGATACCAAACCCGAACGTTTTCGGAAAGTTTGACTGAACCAGCCGAACCTGAACGTCCAGGTGTTAGATCAACTCTAATAATAAGTTACCATGTCTTGTGGTGCGCTACAATGCACGAGCATTGGCAAGATGCATTGGGCTGCCGTTAAAAATGAATGGCACCACAGCGCACCAACAAGAAAAAGACACTGTGTTCCCTGCGCTAAAGGCAGCAAAAAGTTTCTCTGTACATGTTTTATACAGAAATCCCCATAGGCTCATAGGGCATTTGCTGTCTCTGCCTGTAGCCATCCTCTGTTTCAGGTACTTGATAATGACGCTAGGGTGGTTTGGGGCCCATATTATCTGGATGTGTCAAGATATATTACATTAATAGCTATGATACAAAGAAGTCACAGGAAAGAAAACAGTTTATCGCTCTCATTTGGTATCCAGGGACAGCTGAAATGTATTGGAAAGTATCCAAACTCCATGCTGTTCTTATCCCATGCGGAAGCCTATGTCTGTGGGATTTACAAGCAAAGCTAATATTTTTTTTTCTGGCATTACCACTGATCTGTAGTGACTTTTCCCAAGCAGCATGGTACTGAGATTTGGTTACCACCCTGTCAATATACACAAACCAGAAGGATGTGGCATTTTTTTGGACTGATATCTGTCAATGTCATGTTAACTAGGCTATTTTCTGCTTACTTGAGAGATGACACTTCATTATACTGAGGATACTATTGTAAGTTAATTGCTCTGAGAAATGGCTGTCTAGAATAACACTGTACTGATTCAGATGTCAGGTAATGATTACTGTTAGCTAGTGGAATACATTAGCATGACTTGGGAAGCTTCGGAAAGTGGGTGTGAAAAGTATTAATTTCATTGCCTGAAAACCCCCCTTTTGAGTACCTTCAATAAAGTGCATGAATGTGCATCTTAGGTGCCAGACTATCCTCTCACATCCAGATACTGCAAAGCAATATTAAGCTTCAGCACTTAAGTGGCCTATTTCACTTACCACCCAATTACTAAATGATTTTGAATTGAAATGGTGTCCATTGAACAATTCAGTACTTCACTAAAAGCCATAGACCTTTTATGCTAAACGTGTCCAGGAATGTTTTCCAAAATAATATTGCTAAAATTTTTATGTAGAACAGCAAAAACATCTGTAGTGTTTGGTGTCACCAGACCCCTACTTCAGTTGGCCCAGACATCACCAAGGCCATTACTTCAGTTGGCCCGGACATCCCCGAACACCTACTTCAGTAGACACAGACATCCCCAGGCCCCTAGTTCATTTGGTCCAGACATCCCCAACCTCCTGCTTCAGTTGGCCCAGACATCCGCAGGCCACTACTTGAGTTGGTCCAGACATCCTTAGGCCACTACTTCAGTTGGCCCAAACAAACCCAAGCCACTACTTCAGTTGGCCCAGACATCCCCAGACCACTACTTCAGTTGGCACAGACATCCTCAGGGCCACTACTTCAGTTGGCCCAGACATCCCCAGGCCACTATTTCAATTGGCCCAGACATCCCCAGCCTCCTACTTCAGTTGGCCCAAACTTCCTCAGGCCACTACTTCAGTTGGTCCAGACATCCCCAGGCCCCTACTTCAGTTGGCCCAGACATCCCCAACCACTACTTCAGTTAGCCCAGACATCCCCAAGCCACTCCGTCAATTGGCCCAGACATCCCCAGGCCACTACTTCAGTTGGCTTAGATATGCCAGGCCACTACTTTAGTTGGCCCTGACATCTCATGCCACTACTTCAGTTGGCCCAGACATCCCAGGCCACTACTTCAGTTGACCCATATGTCCCTAGGCCACTACTTCAGTTGACCCAGATGTCCCCAGGCCACTACCCCTGTTGGCCCAGACATCCCCAGGTCACTATTTCAGTTGGCCCAGACATCCCCAGGCCCCTGCTTCAGTTGGCCCAGACATCCCCAGCCTCCTGCTTCAGTTGGCCCAGACATCCCCAGGCCACTACTTCAGTTGGCCCAGACATCCCCAGGCCACTACTTCAGTTGGCCCAGCCATCCCCAGGTCACTACTTCAGTTGGCCCAGACATCCCTAGGCCACTACTTCAGTTGGCCCAGACATCCCCAAGCCACTATTTCAGTTGGCCCAGACATCCCCAGGCCACTACTTCAATTGGCCCAGATATCCCAGGCCACTACTTCAGTTGGCCCTGACATCTCAGGCCACTACTTCAGTTGGCCCAGACATCTCAGGCCACTACTTCAGTTGACCCAGCTGTCCCCATGCCATTACTTCAGTTGGCCCAGACATCCCTAACCACTACTTTAGCTGGCCCAGACATCCCCAGGCCACTCCTTCAGTTGGCCCAGGCATCCCCAGGCCACTACTTCAGTTGCCCCAGACATGCCAGGCCACTACTTCAGCTGGCCCTGACATCTCATGCCACTACTTCAGTTGGCCCAGACATCCCCAGGCCACTACTTCAGTTGACCCAGATGTCCCTATGCCTCTACTTCAGTTGACCCAGATGTCCCCAGGCCACTACCACAGTTGGCCCAGACATCCCCAGGCCACTATTTCAGTTGGCTCAGACATCCCCAGGCCCCTATTCAGTTGGCCCAGACATCCCCAGGCCACTACATCAGTTGGCCCAGATATCCCAGGCCACTACTTCAGTTGGCCCTGATATCTCAGGCCACTACTTCAGTTGGCCCAGACATCTCAGGCCACTACTTCAGTTGACCCAGCTGTCCCCAGGCCACTACTGCAGTTGGCCCAAACATCCCCAACCACTACTTCAGTTGGCCCAGACATCCCCAGGCCACTCCTTCAGTTGGCCCAGACATCCCCAGGCCACTAATTCAGTTGGCCCAGACATCCCCAGGCCACTAATTCAGTTGGCCCAGACATCCCCAGGCCACTAATTCAGTTGGCCCAGACATGCGAGGCTACTACTTCAGTTGGCCCTGACATCTCAGGCCACTACTTCAGTTGGTCCAGACATCCCAGGCCACTACTTCAGCTGACCCAGATGTCCCTAGGCCACTACTTCAGTTGACCCAGACATCCCCAGACAACTACCTCAGTTGGCCCAGACATCCCCAGGGCACTATCTCAGTTGGCCCAGACATCCCCAGGCCCCTACTTCAGTTGGCCCTGACATCCCCAGCCTACTGCTTTAGTTGGCCCAGACATCCCAGGCCACTACTTAAGTTAACCCAGACATCCTCAGGCCACTACTTCAGTTGACCCAGATGTCCCCAGGCCACTACTTCAGTTGGCCCAGACATCCCCAGGCCACTATTTCAGTTGGCCCAGACATCCCCAGGCCCCTACTTCAATTGGCCCAGACATCCCCAGCCTCCTGCTTCAGTTGGCCCAGACATCCCCAGGCCATTACTTCAGTTGGCCCAGATATCCCCAGGCCACTACTAAAGTTGGCCCAGACATCCCCAGGCCACTACTTCAGTTGGCCCAGACATCCCCAGGCCACTACTTCAGTTGGCCCAGACATCCCCAGGTCACTACTTCAGTTGGCCCAGATATTCCAGGCCACTACTTTAGTTGGCCCTGACATCTCAGGTCACTACTTCAGTTGGCCCAGACATCTCAGGTCACTACTTCAGTTGACCCAGACATCCCAAGCCATTACTATAGTTGATCCAGATAGATTAGAGATTACAGCTGTGTGGCTGATTTGCAAAGGGCCTGTGTCCACGGACTTTAGGTCTGTGTCAATGGCATTTGTTCAAGTTACTTTTGACATCATTCATAATTAATTAAAGTGGATGTAAACCCTCACATATACCCAGTGAAGTGAACAACCACAGATGATACACAGAGATGCAACAAATCTCCATACATAAGTTTTATATATATATCTACTGTCTGTAGCTTCATATACTGTTTAGAAAGTGCACATCGTGTTAGAATTTTCACTTCCGCATTCAGCAGTAGCAGTGTAGTCTTGAATTACACTGGGAGGCAGCTGATAGGAAGAAAGGCACACACCCCCCTCCACATAGAAAGATACTTTCAGAACTGTGCTGTGGATAGATCAGCCCTCTGCTATTCTATTTATAGCACCCACCCTGACACTAAATTCAGCCTGGTTTAATTTCCTGTGTCTGAGAACTTGTCAGAAGTTATCATGTTGATAATAGAAGAACGGAGCAGGAGAAAGCCACGGAACTTAGTGCTTTGAAGATAGATAAGAAAACACTGCAGATATATGTGCCCAGCTCAAATTTCATTAATTGGGTTTACATCCACTTTAACATGCGCATTTGACCTGCAGTTGACCTCATTCTGACCTGGTTTTAACCTTCTTCAAATGGGTTTTGCATTCCCATGGACATTTATAATAAATACAAACCCTGACTGAAGCAATCCGAAGCCTGCTGACACAGGCCCAAACTTCACACAAGCCCTAATCAACAAGAGGTTCTGGGGATATCTGCTCATATAGAAACTTTATTAGAGAAGGATAAATCAATAATATTATAAGCCCCAGTGACCTTCCAATAATCCATACAACTATAAAATGTTCCCGATCTGCCCCATCAACCAGAAAGTACCCAACCATCCTCATCTTCACTAGAACTGGGTAATCACTAGCCCTTTTTTGTTAACTATGGTCACCCTCGTACTTGCACTGATATAAGCTTAGTTAGCCAGATTGGGTTTGTCAATGTATCACTTTAATTATCGGAACATTTAACAACACAGCTTGTTTCTTTAACTCCTGTAACTTTTTTTTAGCACACATGCCAAAAATTAAAGTGATATGTAGTGAACCCGAAAGGTGCCCATGAGATGACAATTTTATGATCTAGCTGAACTGCCAGGCCATTTATTATTAATGGGCTTATCCCAAACTTAATAACCATCTAGTACTATAACTGTGCAAGAAAGATAGATATTTGGCCCCCCCCCCCCCCCCGTTTTGCTTTATTAACTTTGCATGTGTCTGGCAGGTGTCAGGATCAATGCCTTCCCCGCCGAGAGAATGGCAATCTTGTTTACATAGGCAAACTGCCATTCTGCCTGTGTAATGAACAATTGGCGGGTGCCAGCGAACATAGAGTCCATGCTGTCCGCTGTAAATAATCACGGCGGGAGCAGGCTGGTGGTGGCGCCTGTGCGCCCCCAACCGGGAAGTGCTGGGTCAAGTACTAGGTACGTGATCCAAAACAGGAGAGCCACCTTGCCGCTGTATATATACAGTATATGGTCGGCAAACGGTTAAGGGATACCATGGAGCATCCAGTTAAAAGATGACTATTCACAGCGGGAGCGGGCTGGCTCTGGTGCGCCTTCGCGCCCCCAACTGGGAAGTGCTGTATCAAGTACAAGGTACATGATCCAGCACAGGAGATCCACCTTGCTGCCATATATATACAGTATACGGTCGGCAAGCGGTTAAGGGATACCATAAAAAATTCAGTTAAAAGATAATTATTCACAGTGATAGCGGGCCTGCGCGCCCCCAACCCGGAGGTGAAGGATCAAGTTCTAGGTACGTGATCCAGCACAGGAGAGCCACCTTGCTGCTGTATATATATACAGTATACGGTTGGCAAGCGGTTGAGTGATACCATGGAAAATCCAATTATAAGATGGCCATATCTACTCATATATGTTGCAGTTCTGAAATACCTTCAGTTATTTCAGAGTAAATCTGATCTGAACATTCCAGTCAATTACAGACAATTGACATCATGCAGATTTGTCTGAATGTGTGTTTTCCCACATCTGTTGAAAATTGGACCCGTCGATTCCGGTACAGAAGTTGGACTGCCTGGAGTATCCGTGTGTGGCCAGCTTTAAAAATGCAGTTATCCCTCTGTAGATATTTTGTAGAGAATTACTGCACATAATAAACACAGCTTGCCAAACTGAGGTCTATGAGTCAGTATAAAGCAGGTATTTCATTATAATAGACGCCAAACAGCAACGGAAGTCTTTTCCAAGTCAGCAGCTGTGCTAGAAAATGGTGACAGTCCATCCGGATGCAGAAGGGTGTTCACTTTCTGGAAAAATAGCTACAAGTCCCAGTAAAGCTATGTCTGTATGAATGTTCTAAACTATCCTTGCATGCTTTATATTTCATAGCTGTCAGTGTGAATAGCAAATGTTTTGTGGGAAAATGACTCGCTAGGTCACTTGGGTTAATTCATTGGCTATTTTGAAAACAGTCCATAGAGAGAACTAGAGGTTTTCTTTTACAGTTTTGTGCAGAGTTCTTCAATTTCTCTAGTTAGTAAGATGTGCTTTACCCTGAAATTGCATGTTGTTTTTATCGAGTAATAATGACTAGGGGAGAGTTCAGCTAAATTGATTTCACCCCCTAAATTACAGATATTGATGTTAGCAATTTATTTTTGCTAAAATGCAAGCTCTCAGTTTTTTTCATTGATCTGAAAAAAGTAAATTTAAAAAATCGACTTTTTTCTTTATTTAACCACTCGCCTACCATGCACTTTCACCCCCTCCTGCCCAGGCCAATTTTCAGCGCTTTTCAGTCACACTTTGAATGACAATTGCGTGGTCATGCAACGCTGTACCCAAATTAAATTTGTATCATTTTTTTTCGCACAAATAGAGATTTCTTTTGGTGGTATTTAATCACTGCTGGGTTTTTAATTTTTTGCTAAAAAAAACAAAAAGAGACCGAAAATTTTGAAATTTTTTTTTTTTATTAGCCTCTGTCATTAAATTTTATAAATAAGTATTTTTTTTCCTTCACTGATGGATGCTGTTGAGGCGGTACTGATGGGCACTGATAGGCTACACTGATGGGCACTGATGGGGCGGCCCTTATGGGCACTGATGAGGCAGTACTGATTAGGTGGCAGTGATGAGGAGGCACTAATATGCCGCACTGATGGGTACTGATAGGTGGCACTGATATGCGGCACTGATGAGCACTGATAAGCAGCACTGATGGGCACTGTAAACAATGGTTCAATTTTTTCTGTGCAAATACACCAATAATTGATACAAAACGTGATAAAAAAAAGTGACATGTGCAATCAGTGCAAATCCTATAAACAATAATGAAATCCTGTATACTGTAATTAATTTTTCAACTGTGCAATGCCGCCATAAATAATCACATATATAATGTAAATAGTGATCAAGATAATGTCCTTAAGCACCCCATTAGGGTCTACACCTTAACCACTTCAGCCCCGGAAGGATTTCACACTTTAGGACCAGAGCCCTTTTTGCGATTCGGCACTGCGTCGCTTTAACTGAAAATTGCGCGGCCGTGCGACGTTGTATCCAAACGAAATTTGCTTCCTTTTTTCCCCACAAATAGAGCTTTCTTTTGGTGGTATTTGATCACTGCTGCGTCATTTCTGATCGCAAATTTTGCAAAAAAAAACAAATTTCTTACTTTTTGCTAAAATACAAATCCAAAAAAAAATATAAAAAAACATTTTTTTTTCATCGGTTTTGGCCGATTTATATTCTTCCTCATATTTGTGATTAAAAAAATCGCAATCGGCGTTTTTTGATTGGTTTGCGCAAAAGTGGTCGCGTTTACGGATAATGAGAATTCATTTCTGGGGTTTTTATTTTTTACTAGTAATGGCGGCGATCTGTGATTTTTAGCGGTACTGCGATATTGGGGCAGACATGTCGGAACATTTTGACACTTTTTTGGGACCATTGGCATTTATACAGCGATCAGTGCTATAAAAATGCACTGATTACTGTGTAAATGCCATTGGCAGTGAAGGGGTTAACCTGCAGGGGGCGCTCTAATGGTTAACTGTGTTCCCTGGGCGTGTTCTAACTGTATGGGGGCTGCCCTAACAGGGGAAGGGAAATGATCACAGCTTCCATGTAGAGGAAGGCTGTGATCACAGTCCTTCCCCCTCTCACAGAACGGAGGTCCGTGTTTACTTACACGGACCTCCGTTCTTTCACTCCGGGGGGGGGGGGGGGGCATCGCGGGTAGCCGGCGGAGATCGAATCCGCCGCACCCGCTCCCTGGCCCTCCCCGGACACAGTGAGCGAGCCTCCGGCGGCATGCACGTGCTCACTGTGCGCGATCTGGCAGCCGCCGTCGTATGACGGCGTTTTGCCTTACAGAGCCACTCTGTCGCCATCAGATGCCGATCGGCGGTCGGCAAGTGGTTAAAGTGCAATAATTAGTCCAATATTAAAGGTGCCTTCCAGTGCTCTGGGTGATGTAATGTTGATATACAACTTTCCAAAAAGTGCCTTCTAAAGTGCTAGTGCTCCCCTGTGAATAGATAAGGTTCCGCACTTACCAGACCCAATTGACTCCCACAGTCGTACGACTATTTACATTATATATGTGATTATTTATGGCGGCATTGCACAGTTGAAAAATTAATTACAGTATACAGGATTTCATTATTGTTTATAGGATTTGCACTGATTGCACATGTCACTTTGTTATATCACGTTTTGTATCAATTATTGGTGTATTTGCACAGAAAAAATTGAACCATTGTTTACAGAACCTAATTTTTGTTGCATACAGAATTGCATTGATTGCACATGTCACTATAGCATTATTGTGCACTTTATATTTTTTGGTAGAAATCTTTGCTGATGATTATAGGATCCTCACTAATCATTAGGAGAACCTGACAGCATAGCAAGCGCTGTTCCCTGGTATACATATATTTTCAAACTCTTTACCAAGTTAAAGAATTTTAACAGCAGCTGCTAGGTAACAATCTAACAATTAGTAGACTGTGGCGCAAGCACCTATTTATATTTAATACTGATGGGCACTGATAGACAGAACTGTTGGGCACTGATAGGTGGCACTGATGGGCAATGATAGGCAGCACTGATGGGCAATGAGAGGTGGCACTGATGGGCATTGAAAGGCAGCACTAACTGGCATCACTAATGGGCACTGATTAGTGTCACTGATGGGCACTGATTGGTGTCACTGATGGGGACTGCTGGGGCTGTACTGTAATCAGGGCACTGATGATCAAAAAATAACTTTCTAGCAATACACACCAAACTGAGCATGTGCAGCTTGTCCCCTGGCTCTGTATTATCAGGAAATATACTGGGGACAGTGGAAGGAGCAGAGGATTAGAGAAGACAGGATCAAACAGCCTTTTTACACAATACAGAGGATTAACCCCTTAGGTTCCACAGTGAGTATAACAAGCATACATTACTACATATACAGACTCATTTTACTGCTGTGGGTTTGGTAACATTTTAAGGAGCTTCTGTAAAGTCTAGTACACACAATCCGAAAATCAGACGACAAATACCGCTTTCTAAGCGATCGTGTGATAATCTGATTGTTCATACACAGCTTTCGAGAGCCGATCACGACAGTTCATCTGAAATTATCCGAAGGGACAAACGCAAAAAATTTTCTTGTATGATACCAGATCGTACGACTTTTGTTTAATCAGCACAGTTTTCATCCGAAAGAAATCGAAAGAGCAAGACTACGCATGCTCAGAAACAAAAGAATACATTACCATACAATACAACACTTTAGATCACTCCCGAAGTTGTATTTTGTTGTACGAGAATTTTTGTAAGTTGAGTAACCTCTTCATGTTCGATATGAGATTAGCATGCCAAAAAAAAGGATAATTATTCATCTGATGTTCTCATTGTGTGTTCCAAGCTAAACCCTTGGGATGGAGGGGGCCTATCTACAGATCATGGGGCCCAACAGTAGTGGTTGGTGGGTTTTTTTTTTTTGGAGAGCGGAAAACAACCACCCACCCCTGGTCGGGCGGCGGGACTTCCCCCACGCGCGCTGTATGCCGGTCCGTCCGGTACTTACCCATCTAAGTGGCGGGCTGCGGGCAGTGGCTCCTGTGTCCTCGCCTCCAGCGCGGTGGCTTCCGCCGTGCATCTCCTCTCCCCTCCTCCTAGGCGCTAGGCGTCCAATAGGGTCACCTGTCCTTTCAGCCAACCGGGTGACGGGTCTCATGACCCACTTCCTGATTGGCCCGGAGGAGGATTAGTGTGAGAATAACGAATATTTATTCACTATTGTCACACAACAGGGTGGGATTGGGGCGCAGTGCTCTGCGTCCTGAGCCCACCCTTTTTTGAAGCCTATTAGAGCCTCTAGCTCTAATCACGTGCTTAAAAAAAAAAGAAACTGAGCCACTGGGGCCCAATAGCAAAATGTTGATTGGGCCTTCCCTACTCTCACTGACTTAACAAAAAATATGTCAAAATCAAGGACAGGTAGAAGCAAAACTGTCAGCATAGTGCACTAGTAGGAACCAGTGCTGTGGACAGATATCAGGGAAGACGGGGAATCAGTGGAAGTAATTATTTGTTACCATTCAAGTTCACCTAACCTCTCTGTCCTTAGTAGCTCACCATTTTTTTCCACCATCTCAGATCACAGGACCTCAGTATACGTTCTCTTATCCCTTCAACCACCAGAGCAAGCAACTGCTGAAAACGGTGATCCAGTGATCAGTACAACGGCAAAACAAAACAAAAAACACCACAAGAGTTGTAGCAGCCATAATAATGACTATCATAATATTTTTTATTATAACATCATTTTTGGTACTATTGCCCACAATTGCTCTATAAATGTAATACTTAGGCTTCATTTACACTGCTGCTGGTAAACGGACATTTAGAGGCATTTGGACATTTTTTTCAGCTGCCCCTGAACTTTCCTCTATGTTATCTTATCAGTACATTTACACAGGGTCGTTTAAGGTCGTTTCCAGGCAGTTGAGTTTAGAGGCTTTTTTTGGAACGCAAAAAAATGGGTTCAGAGGCATTTGAAACGCCAAACAGCTAGTAAACGCCACTAAACGCTGTAACTTGCATCTAGGACAGTTTCGTTTATAGGCTTTTCCATTTAAAAAGAATATATATATTTTTTAAAAATGCTCCTAGATGCGAACGCGGCAAAACGCCAAATGCGGCATGCAAAATGCAGCAAAATGGCAGTTTTAGACGCCGGCTTCTAGCTGTCAAAAAAAATTGTTCAGGGGAGGCTGAAACAGCGTCCCGTGTAAATGGAGCCAAACTTCTATAAACTAAGTTTTTTTTGCAAACAATAAATAGCTGACAGTTTTTAACTTAGGAGACAGATTTTTTACAGCCTCGGAAAGACTGCATTAAGTATACAGGGTTAATTTCAGTGCTGGCCGGGATGACCAGAAGCTCCGAGGGCAATAGATGTACAGTACTAAGACAGCTAAACAAATTCTCCCTACTGCCCAGCTTGCAAAGATAATTCTCCTATACATGAAATGCCAGCTCTTCTAGATTGAAAATGTCCCAGACAGTACTGGGTAAAGCTGGATACACACTATACAATTATCTTTAGATTTTTTCCTTTAGATTTACCAAAAACCTATAATATGAGGTCAAACCAAAACATTTTCAATTCGTATGCAATCAGACAGGCCCTAGCACTACATAGTTGAAGGTAAATCTAAAGGTAATCGAACAACAAAAGTTGTATAGTGTGTATCCAGGCAGGCCCTTTCACACTGCTCTGCAACCAAAAAATTTAGCTTTGTTTCAGATGCATTTCCTGTGCGTTTCTGGTGCATTTTTGGGTTGCCTGCACCTGTGAAAAATGGACATGTGACTCAAAAACGCACAAAAAAATGCAAATCGCAGTGCGTTTTTCCAACAATTTTACAGCAATTTCCATTAGTTTCAAAGGGAAACTGCGTTCTTGGTGCAGCTCCCAAAACCACCCCAAAGATGCAGCATGCAGGACTTTTTAGATCACATCGCACCTGTAATGCAGTGGTGTGAAGCATCCCATAGGATTTAAAGGGAAACATTTATCTTGCAAGGTAAAAACGCAGGAAAAATGTATCATTGTGAAAGGGCCCTTAGTGTCAACAGAAATGTTTGCAATCGTTAATGATACAGTATTGGATGTGTATTACCTTCCCATACACACAAATATTCTATGTTTAAATAGCCGCAACAGCCACCCCAGGCCCCATAGAAGCAGCATGGGCTGCTATGGGTATCATTATGCTACTGTCAGAAGCCATTTAACCACTTCAGCCCCGGAAGGATTTCACACTTTAGGACCAGAGCCCTTTTTGCGATTCGGCATTGCGTCGCTTTAACTGAAAATTGCGCGGTCATGTGACGTTGTACCCAAACAAAATTTGCGTCCTTTTTTTCCCACGTTGATACCCTACGAAGTGTGGTGACGTAATGTCCACG